>VDFB02281492.1:838515217-839115217 GCA_007258455.2 Sequoia sempervirens | reverse complement strand
TGTAATAAAAAATCATAATTAAATATTTACTTGGAAAAAAAATTTAAAAAAATATGCATCACATCCAGACATGATTTGTCTACTTATATCTAAAATTTTATAAAAATATTTTATCATTTTTTTGTGGTTAGGGTGGTCAGATAGACACCTGCTTCTTATTTTTTCCCTGAAATTTAAGGGTATGTGGAGGATCATCATGGAAAAGAGCCCTAGTGGCAAAAATTAGAAAAACCGAGTTAGGCAACTTGACATAAAAATTTAAATAAGTTATCTATATTATTTCAAAATGTGTAAGAATAGAATATGCAAATTGAATGTAGTTTCTAAAATACTAGGTTTTTTTAAAAAAGAAAATCTATTTGGTGTAAATTTGAAATTTCAATGCATAGTACTTAAATTCAGTGGAAAAAATAAGAAGTAGGTTTCATCTGACCACCTAGCCACAATAAAATGATAATATTTTTATAAAATTTTAGATATAAGTAGAGGACTCATGTCCTAATGTGATGCATATCTTTTATAATTTTTTTCCAAGTAAACAATTAATTATGAATTTTTATTACAAATTTTAAAAAATATAAAAACTCATATGTCGACCACCATAACATGGTCAAAACTTCATGAAATTCCCAATCCTATAGTGCAAAGCATAGAATGTGACACATGTTTTTTCAAAAATGTGATTTGAAAGCTATAGATGTTTTTCAATCAATCTATCAATCAGGACTTTAGTTGTAATTTGAATAGAAAAAATAATAATTACTTATTAAATTCAAAGTAAAGCATAATTTATATTGGTGGAAAGCTAAGAATCTCCTTTAAAATCCTTTTCATTTCATCAATTTTGGGTAAAAGTCGTCACGACATACCCATCATATTGCCACTTTTGGCCCATCATGATCCTACACATAGCTATAAGTACTACTACATTGAAATTTTAAATTTTCACCAAATAGATTTTAAAAAAAAATAAACCTAGTAGTTTAGAAACTACATTCAATTTGCTGCAAATTCTATTCTTACATATTTTTGAAATAATATAGATAAATTATTCAAATTTTTATGTCAAGTTGCCTAACTCTGATTTTTCTAATTTTTTTGCCACTTAAGGGCCTATTTTTTCCATGATGATCCTGTACATACCCCACATATCAACAACATCCAACACATTTTCTGCTTTTGTGTGATTCAGTTAAATGGTTCCTCCAAGGAAGGATTAACAATTCCTATTAATTAATCACAGTAACCCAGTAAGAATCATTTAGATTGATAAGAAGAGTTTGATAATTACATCCTTCCATGTTTATACAAGGTGTAAATAGTCACAAGTGTCAAAAAATTAGAACTGTAGGCAGTAAGTCACATATCATTCATCTCTTGACTCCACTAGCCCAATAGAAGTAGGCATTGGTCTTACCCATTTCATTTTAAAATTACATAAAATATTATTCAAACATTCACATTTCAAATTCAGTAGTAGGAAGAGTAGTTAATAAGCTTTCATCTATCCCACACTATTTTCCATTATGGATAGATCCATCATTTCAACCAAATCATACATTCCTCTAATCTGCTCCATTATAAAGTTCTACCCGCCTAGATCTAGCACAGCCTAAAGTGTAGGGAGTCATCAATCAAATAGGTTATCTCCATTCATTGGTTCAAAAATGTTGTAAGTTTGATCATAGAGCCTAGCATCCTCTTAGCATTTGTAATCTGCATTTTTGAGATCCAACACATTGGTCGGATAAAAGATCTATCCTTGACCCTCTTCTCATGTCCAAGCTAAATAGTCACAAAAGAAATAGGAGTGATAGACATTCCCCCATTCTTCAGAATGTTTTTTTCAAGATATTTCACTATGAAGCTTTCCAGATACTTGATGCTCAACTAGTCCCACCTGATATTGAGAACCAAGCATGGGGCAAAGATGAAGATTCTATCTAAATCTTTGCATCTCGAACATATTGCATACAATATAGTCCTATGCTTTGAAGCAACGCATACCTCCATCTATTAACATGAGAGATAATGTGTGGAAATGTTGGAAGATGAAGAAGATACAAGTGATAAGACTCTTGAAGAAGTGTTTCTCAACCAATTCATTGAATCTAATCCATTCAACAAATTTCATGCAACAGGGCAAGGCACCTATGTGATTTTCGATGATGATTAGGTCTTCCTGAAGCTAATGAAGGATAGGGAGGAATATGATGATCCAGGAGATAATCATCTATGGACACTATATTTTGATGGCGCCAAGTGTAAAGTTGGCTCTAGGGTGGGTGTTCGACTAGTATCTTCGATAGGATCTGAGACCCTCAAAGTTTATCACTTTTGCTTCTCATGCTCAAACAATGATGTTGATTATGAGGCCTTGGTCCATGGTTTGATCTTTGTAGAATGAATGGGCATAAAGAGAGTACAAGCTTTCATAGATTTAGAGATAGTTGTCAGCTAGGTCATTGGGTAAGCGATTGCAAAAAATATGAGGATAAAGTCATATAGACATCGAATTTGGGACTTAATTGAGAGATTTGATGCCTTCAATATACAAATTATTCCCTAATCTCAAAAAATTGTGATAGATTGGATGGCCTCTATCGGTTCAAAATTTGAACCAACTTCCAATTCAAGCAAGTAGAATGTGATACAAGTCATCATCTGACCCTCAATTCTCGACAACAATGAAACTAAATTTTTTTTATGACGACATTCAAATTGCTATCTTCATATACAAAGGAGGAATGGCTTCTGACTGTTCACCACCAAGAGCAAAGTTTCTTGAAGAGTAGGTCATCTAGTTAAAAATGAACAAGCTTCCTTGAGCATGAATTTCCCTTGAGAATCTCTTTGATTGTGAAGATGTGAGAAACAACAAGAAAAGGTTCACTACGGATGCTAGGGACTACGAAGAGCTTGATGTCGGAAGCGACAAAAAGTTAAAAGTCAGAAAAGAAGTTTGTCACAAGGACAAGAAAAGACTGGAGGATCTATGTTTCAAATATGATTGAGTTATCACCTGGACCTATGATGATCTTAGAGGGTACGACCTGGGAATAATTCAACATACAATTGACTTGGCGGAAGGATCTATAACCATCTAGAAAAAGAAAAGACTAGTCAAGCCAAAGGTTGAGGCATTGATGGTGTAGAAGCTCACTAAATTGGTCAAGTTAAGAACCATATATCAGATCAAACATTTCACCTTGGTGTCGAATCTGGTACTAAACCATAGATTTTTGGGTATGGGATTTATAGGCTACTCTTGCACTCTTGGGATATTTCAGCTAAAAGGAGAGAGATAAACCCCACACAAAATCTAGGTGGTTCATCCAAATTAAGATATGTATGATGTAATTATGGCTAAATGAGATTATCTAGATGCAACTAATTCATAAAATTGATTGATTAAAGTATGCAAACCTAAGAAGCTTTCAATGTTTGAAAACATAATGTGTATTGTAAAGATACCTAGAAATGAATGTAAATTGTAATAGAACTTGATGAAACTAAATGTGTGCACCTGGAATATGGATGGAGATTGGAAATTGATTCTAAAATGTTGTTGATGCTGATTTTCAGGCCTAGTGGGACTCATTCACCATTCTGGGCGAATCAGTCCCAATTCTGCAAAACTATTTTAAAGCCTATTTCAAACAAAAGGTATCTAAAAATGTAGAAAACCAAAAGATGGCCTCGGAGTGGGACTAATTTTCCACCCATGGTGAATGATTCCACTTTTTAATTTTTGAATATTCAAAGGTGGAATCTTGAGCTCTCAGTCTACACTTTGATTCTCTATACGTGTTTGCTTCTGTAACTCTAATTTCCAAACTTTAAAGTGAGTTTTTGTTGATACCTTGACTTGTTGAATGATGAGAAGACATGAGCAGCCTTGCAACTTGATCTTCAATGACTTCCAGGCTTCCAAGAGTCCTAAATCTACAAACACACAAGACAAGAGAGAGAAATGGTGAATGTTAGGGCATGGGGGTTTTCCTTGGTCAAACCCCTTTTAGGTAATTACACAAAAATGATTAAAGAATCTAATGAAGCATGCAATAATGGATTTGATTACCTTTCCATGATGTTTGATCTTGAAATTCTAAAACAAAACATGGCGTATCTTCCTTTGAATGACTGAAAATTCTATCTTAATGACTTGCAATGCAAAAACCCTAACTTGCTTGAATTGAGATGGAAGATTGGTGGATGAGTAATGAAGAATGATTGTGATTTATGGTTTAGAGAGGTGATTTTATAGGCAGTTTACCATATTAGTCCCAAAATTGGATCCCTTAGGTCGCCATGTGAAAATAATAAACTTAAATTTCAATTTTTCCCACCCAAAGGTTAAAATTGAGCCAAATGGGACTCATTCACCACCCATGGAAAATGAGTCCCACTTGGATGGGATTGATTCACCATGCATGGTTAATGGGTCCCATAGGGTCTATTTTGATAGCTAGGAAGCTACGAGATAAGGAAATAAGGTTTAAATTGCAACTTTGTCAGGTATTTGATCAATTTAATGCTCAGGATGAACAATATGGGTTAATAGGGGCCTATTAGTGATGACGTAAAGAGTAATTAGTGCTTGGGACACATAATTCAATGTGAAAGTGTGATTAAATACACTTTACAACACTAAAATGAGGTCCACATAGCTTGGGAAGGCACAAGAACCAATGTGAATGTTCAAGACACATTACAACACTAGTTTAACATTAAGTTTATTTTACAAGCCTTCTAGATTGATGTGATAATGTTATTAAACACATTTTATAATGTTGAATTAGGGAGAAATAGGTTCATTAAGTATAAAAAAGCATGATAGTATCTTACAACATCTTTACAAGGCATCGTTTAATGCATTTGAAAGGGTCCAAGACCTAGTGTGGATATGAAAAACACTTCACAACACTAGATTAAGACCTCATTAAGTCCATTTTATCGTGAATTATTCCCATGTCAAGCAAGAGGTCCCTTTTTTCTACGACATAGGTACCAGTTCAAATAAAGAATGGAGATATTAGGTTTTTTGTCAATTTTTAAGATTTGAATAAAGCCTCACTAAAAGATCATTACACCTTGTCATTAATGGAGCAACTACTGTACACTGTGGCCAGATCAAACATGTTTTCATTGTTGGATGGTTTCTCAAGCTATAACCAAATATATGTGAAGGAAGCCGATCAACATAAGACAATATTTACCACTAAGTGGGGAATGTTTGCATATTCAAAAATGTCATTCAAACTTTAAAATTTTGGTGACTTTTCAATGAGCAATGGATATTTCTTTCAAGAGATTGATCAACCTGATTATCCTAATATATTTGGATGACCACTTCAATAATCTAGAGAAGGTTTTTGAGAAATGCTAATAGTTTAGGATTTCTTTGAATCCCAAAAAATGTGTTTTCAAAGTACCTCAAGGCAAGTTACTTGGATTTGTGGTGTCTAAGGAGAGAATAGCAATAGACCCTAAAAGGGTTAGGTCTGTAATGGAATTACCCCTGTTAGTGAACCAAAAGGGACTACAATCTTTTTTGGGGAAGATAAATATTGTCGGCAAATTCATATCATATTTCACGGGCATTGTGAGACCAATCATGCTAATGC
Source organism: Sequoia sempervirens (assembly GCA_007258455.2). NCBI lineage: Eukaryota > Viridiplantae > Streptophyta > Pinopsida > Cupressales > Cupressaceae > Sequoia > Sequoia sempervirens. The sequence goes on along the minus strand of VDFB02281492.1, from coordinate 839,109,590 downwards.
TGAAGAAAAACCTGATTTTCACATGGACCCCTAAAGGTAAATAAGCTTTTGAGCAGCTAAAGATAGCCATCTCTATAGCCCTAGTATTCATCAACCCTGACTTTTCCAAAGACTTTTTGCTCTACGTGTACAATGGCCAACATAGCATAGATTCTATGCTCACTCAAAAGTGTGAGGAAGATAATGAAGAGAATCCTATTACATTTCACTCAAGGACCCTTAAAGGTTATGAAGATATGTATAATTTTGTAGAAAAGCAATCTTTTTCCATTGTTAAAAGCTTAAAGAACTTCTGACACTTTGTATTGGCCAACAAGATCACTATTGTCATGGAACATCCTAGTGTGCGGGAATATATCACAGAAGGTGAGATAATAGAAAAGAGGAAAAATTGGATTGCCAAGATCCTAGAATATGATGTGAACATTAGACCAAAAAAGTTGGTTCGAGGAAGAGGTCTACGTGAATACATTGCACAGGAATCAAGTCCCGTAGCTGAAAAAAGAGACCGATCAGGTGTACTCAAACCAATTTAAGTCTAACAAATCTTGGGTGGCTAATTGCACATAGTATATGTAGAAGGAATTGTTGGAGTTAAAATGACATTGAGAGGGGGGGGTGAATCAGTGTATTAATAGATTTGACCAATTTTCACAAATTCAAAAACCATAGCTCAGATATTATCTCAATATACTCTGATTAATGCATTCATGAGTTCAATGTAATCATTTATAAACAGAATTGAGAAAAGTAATAACCAAACAGTGAACTGAAATAATCAACAACACAGTAAAGCAAAGGGGAATCAGAAGAACAAGAAGATTCAAGATTTTACTAAGTGGAAAACACTCTTGGGGTATAAAAACCACTCCCTAAATGCCTTCCAGGCTTAATCTTTTAAACCAAAGTTCACAATGTCTTATAGGCTGATTTTTGAGCACCCACTCAAGGAGCACTAGCCCCTCATTTTGAGACACCCATCTCAAGGAGTATCAACCCCTCAAATTACATTTTGAACAATAATAGTGACTCAGAGGATTTCTCTATTTTTAGTTAAGCACATATCTCTCTACAGAGTTCATTCATACATTTTCATACAGACAAGGAATGATACTCTTAGAATTACAACCAACAACCCTTATAGTTTTTAGCACTAGTATTTATATACATTTCAAGTATGTATGTCGATAATAAGATCTTGCGTTTTTCACCAGAATTTGAAACTCACATGCTAACTTTAGCTGAATAATGACAGTCTGTAGATGATGGAAAAAATAAGAGTAATGCTTATCTAGAGAGCTGCAAATCATCCATTATTTCAAAAATGCAACTGCTCAAAGAGGAAACTCAATGAATATGCTGCCATGTAAGGGTTCTGAGATTCGATGCAATCAATGATGTTGGCCTACAACTATATTTAGAAATTTCCATAATGGCCACATGGTTTGAGATTTTGTTAACCACTCGCTGAGACATCCAGATAGTTCTGCCGAAGATAATTAAAACTTTGATCATTCCTTTTGTCCCTGTGCATCGCCATGACCTTCTGCCATTAGGGAGAAACCCTATCAAAGATCTTTATGTTTCCTCAAGATCTTATTTCTATTAAATTCAGTTGTTGAGACACAAGAGTCTTTCTCACCGAAACGCCCTTCTGTGTCATTCAATGTCACTATAGCCTAAGTTTCCTTATTTGCTTTCGTCGTGACCCAGCGATGTTCGGAAGACCTCTTGTATACTTCATAATGTTTTATTGAAAGCCTTCTTATGTGTCGCTATAACCATCAACCATCAGGGAGACGTTATATAGGCTGCCCCTTGTTTGCCGAAACATCCCGAGCTCACCCTAGATCACCAAGATAGTATCAATCTCACATCGATGAGCCTTTGATAGAAACCCCTTGTGTGATGTCACTGTAACATAATGGTTCTCTCGCCGATGCACCCTTCCATCTTATGAGGGTCGCTATAACATACCAATATCGAGGAGACCTCTTGTAGAAAGCTTGAGCCATACCAAAAAACTTCATTCACTCGGATTCACTGAGACAGGACAGATCCTATACTGACAAAAGTTCTTTTGTGTTCCAATGGTGAGACTGAAGGTCACTCATCGAGACCTCTCGCTAAAAACCTTAGCTCTTACCGAAGAGACTACCTTTATGTTTTCGGTCGGTGTAACAAATCAAATTTTCCAAGACATTATATCGATAGCCATTATTTTTACCGAGAAGTCTCCATATGCATACGGTCGGTGAGACACACTTGAATTCGCTGAGAAACTAAACTGAATACTCCAAGTCCAGGGCCGAAGTGTATCTTTTAATGCACCCATCAGCGAGACCAAAAGATTTCACTAAGACCATATAACAATGCCACAACTTTTGCCGATAGATATCCACATGCACTAGTCGGGGAGAAATTTCAAGTTCGATGAGACACTACCCTGATAACAAAACTCCTGCCGATACGCATCCATCCACCACCGATCGGTGTGACAATATGAATTTGCTAAGACCCTTCACCGAAGCCTTAAGCTCTTACCGATGTGTTTCCATTTAACCTCTGATCGGTGTCACATACCAATTTTGTTGAGACCACATATCGATGGAATAACATATGCTGATAGAGAATACTTTTTGTTGCCAAAATAGAAGAGAAGTCTTATTGATAGTAGCCTGTAAGATAAATTCAATTGACATGACATCAGAAATTTCTTGTAGATAGGAAACTAAGATAATTCAAAGTGGATCGAGGAGACTCTACCATTCTCAGTCCGATATGAGTAAGCCCAAAAGAGAAACATCCAAAACCTATGATGTGCAAGGAGAACCATAGATTATCAATGAGAACAAACTAAAAGAGATTTTATCATCAAGGACAAACTGTAAACACAACTGAGATTCGACAAAATCCCCCTTTGTCCTTGATGGAAAAACACCAAAGACTCTCCCCCTTTTTTCCTCAAGGCAAAGAATAGAATAACACATCTGAGAAGCCAATCAAAATACCATGAGAAACAGCTGCAAAAAAAAATAATAGAGTGCAACAACCAAGATTGTAGGAGAGTTGTAAGTGAATCAAAACATATAACATGCTCCCCTTAAGCCATTGCATGGAAAATCAGAGAAGTAAAGATTGAGAGATAACTCCCAATCGAAGTCTCAACCTTTCAAATAACTCTTTAGCTAAGGGCTTAGTAAAAATATCAGCCACCTGATCTTGAGAGCCAACAAACTGTAAGCAAAATTCATTAGCCAAAGCCTTTTCTAGAAGAAAGTGAAACTTGATAGCAATATGTTTAGTGCGAGAGTGCAAAACAAGATTTTTGGAGATGCTTATCACACTTGTGTTATCACAGAGAATAGAAATAGGTTTAGGAATTCCAATACCCATATTAGATAGAGTTTGACTCATCCAAAGAACATGAGTACAACATGAAGTGGCAACAATGTATTATGCTTCAGTAGCAGAGAGAAATGAATTCTTGTTTCTTGCTGTGCCATGCCACTAAATGATCACCAAGAAAGAATGTAGCACCACTGATGCTTTTCCTATCATTCGAATAACCAGCCCAGTCAGCATCAGTATATGCAATCAATGAAAAATTAGTGCTTCTAGGATACCAAAGGCCATAATTAAGAGTTCCTTGAATGTATTTAAAGATCCTTTTAATAGCAGTAACATGAGATTCTTTAGGTGATGCCTGAAAACGTGCAACTGTGCAAATTGCATGCATAAGGTCAGGTCTAGAGGCAGTTAAATATAAAATACTGCCAATCATTGATCTATATTCTGTTTGATTTGAATCAGGAAAATCATCTAATTTAGTAAGTTTGCATCCTGTAGCCATTGGAGTGCTAACTGGATGACATTCATCCATTTTAAATTTCTTAAGCATCTCTCGAGCATATTTAGTTTGATAAAGAAATATTCCATTTTCACATTGAGAGATTTGAAGACCCAAGAAGAAATTTAATTCTCCTAATAATGACATTTCAAATTTAGATTCCATTAGCTGAGAGAATTTTTTACTCAATGTAACATTGTTGCAGCCAAAGATAGTGTCATCAACGTATATTTCAACAACCAGAATATCAGAACCTTCAATTTGAACATAAAGATTGCTATCTACACCTCCTCTAACAAAACCATTTGAAAGCAAATGACTGTCAAGCCTAGAGTACCAAGCTCTAGGTGCTTGTTTTAAGCTAGAGGGCCTTTTTCAATCTATAAACATGATCAAGCTTGTCTTTGCACATAAATCCTTTAGGTTGTTCAACATAGACCTCTTCATCTAAATAGCCATTTAAAAAAGTAGTTCTGACATCCATTTGATAAACAGTAAAGTCTTTATAAATAGAATAAGCCAAGAGTATTTTGATAGATTCTAATCTAGCAATGGGTGCAAAGGTTTCACCAAAATCAATACATTCTTGTTGAGCATAGCCTTTACAGACAAATATTTCTTTGTTGCGAATGACATTACCATTTTAATCAAGTTTGTTTCTATATTTCCATTTGCCTCTGATGACATTCTTATCATCTGGTCTTGGGACTAACTCCCAAGTCTAATTTTTTCTCAATTTGATCAATTTCTTCCTACATAGCATTAAGCCAACATGAGTCTATGAGAGCATCATTAAAATTTTTAGGCTCAAACTGAGTAACTAGATATAAATCTATTTGTGCCTTTTCATTAGATTCTACAACCTTTCTTCTAGTTTGAACTCCTGCATTTTTATCCCCAATAATCTGATCTTTGGGGTGATATTTAGTTAGAACTTTTGATGCAACCTTTTCAGGACTTGTTGTTTCAATTCTAGGGCTTGCTGACTCAATTCCTTTTGAAATAATTTCTAGGTCAAGTTCTTCTTCCTCATTATCTTGCAAAGATTCAGCATACAAATGTGATCTCTCATCAAATTTTACATTAACAACTTCAACTATCTTATTAAGCCTTTTGTTAAGACATTTATAAGCTTTGTTGTGAGTTGAGTATCCCAAAAAGATACCCTCATCACTCTTTGATTGAAAACTCCCAAGGTTATCATCATCCTTTTTGATAAAACACTTACTTCCAAAAATTTTAAAGTATTTGATAGAAACAGTTTTTCCATAGCACAGTTCATAAGGAGTGTGTTTAGATTTCACTCTAATCTGCACTCTATTCAAAATGTATACAATTGTATGAACAACTTCTTTCCAGTACATATCAAGCAACTTAGCTTCATCTAACATTGTTCTAGCCATTTCTTTTACAGTTCTACTTTACATTCAACTACCCCGTTTTGTTGAAGCATACTTTCTTTTAATGTCGTGCTATTCACAATAATCAATAAACTCTCGAGAAGTGAACTCACCTTCTTTGTCAGATCGTAGACATTTAAGTTTCAAATCAGATTCCTTCTCAACCAATTTACAAAAGATTTTAAACCTTTCAAATGCTTCTGATTTGTGCCTAAGAAATGTGACCCAAACCATTCTAGTATAATCATCCACAAACAACATAAAGTACCTTTCACCATTAAAAGACCTTGTTCTAGTTGGTCCACATAAATCATTGTGCACAAGTTGTAAAGGTTTTGAAGAAGAATGTTCTTTTGTTTTGAAGCTGATTTTAGTTTGTTTACCACTTAGACATTCTTTGCACACAAATTTTTTTGGCTTGTTAAGTATTGGTAAACCTCTAACATTCTAATTCTTACTTATTCTAACCAGATTTTCAAAGTTTATGTGTCCTAATCTTTTATTCCATAACCAACTTTCTTCAATTTGGCTCATTAAACACATACCTTGATTATTGTCATTGCTTGATGTGTCAAGAAGATTGTACACATTTCCTTTTGTCCTCCTTCCAGCTGTAATAGCCTTTCCTAGCTTGTTTTTAATCTCACATCCCTGCAAAGTGAAAAGAACATGGTAACCACTATCATAGATTTGACTAACACTTAGAAGATTGTGCTTGAGACCTTCCACATAGTACACATTATAGATAGGAGTGTCTTCATTTAGAAGAAGTGAACCTCTACCTTTAATTTGAATACCAGAGTTATCACAAAACTTAACATATCCACCTAGATAATCTTCAAGATTTATAAACTTATCCTTTCTGCCAGTCATATGGTTAGAACATCCACTATCCAGGACCCATAAGTCCTTTTTCTTAGAATGAAAAGTTGTTTGAACCAACATAGTTTGCTCAATGTTGTTGACAGTATTAGGTTTCCAAACCTTTTTAATTTTATGTTGTTTAGATTGCAGATCAGTTCTGCACTACTTGACAGAATGTCCCAAAGCATTACATTTAAAACATCTGATTTGTCTAACAAAACCATAGTGTTTCCTAAGACTAAACCTGGGTATTCTAGGATTCATAAGCCTGCAAGTGCTCACCTTATGGCCAAATTTGTTGCAGAAAAAATGATAACCATAGAAGAAAGGATTGACTCTGTATGAAGATCTATTACCTCTTAAAGACTGAACATGATCCTTACCAAATTCTGAGTGATTTGAACCTAAACCTTTGACTTCAGAAGAGGGGTTTTGTTTTGCATGGTCAATTGAGCATTCACCCTTTTCAAAACCAACACTAGTTTTATCTTTGTACATCTTTTGCTTGCTGAGCATCTCATTTAGTTGTAGAGTGCTTTCATATTTTTCAATTTCCTTCCTAAGACAGACTACTTCTTGTTCCAGTTTTTGAATTTCTTGATCTTTGCAACTTACAGTCTCTCGAAGGAAGCCTTCAAATCTTTTAGCTTCTTCAAGCTGAGTTTTCAAAGAGACCATTTCTTGATCTGGTTTATGTTCTTGAGTAAGAACTTGTTTTTTGAGTTTTGTGATCTGTAAAGCACATTTCAGCTCACTTTCAAGATCTACTTCTCCTTCTTCAATGTCAATTGTGTTTCTATGATTTTGCTGAGTAATTTCAGCCATGAACAAAGTTTCATCTTCTTCAACTGATGAATCTTCAGACTCAATTTCAGATTCATCCTTACTAAAGAGACTTTTCTTCTTTTTGAAATTGAAGTTTCATTTAGGTTTGAAGGCCTTCTTCATAGGTTGTTTTTCAGTTGTCTCGTTATCACAAATTTGATCATCATAGGGACACTTTGCAGCAAAGTGACCTATTTTTCCACAGTTAAAACATTTAAAGGGAAGTTTTCTGTTATATTTTCCTAATCCATTTTTAAATATTCTAACAAAATGGGATTCTTTAAAATCAAACAACTCTGATTCACTGACTTCAAATTTTTCTTTCTTTTCAGTGTTAAAGGCAGTTTCTTTTCCTTTTGAATTTTTTTTGCTAGTTCTCATTTCATAGGCAGTAAGTATTCCTTGTAGGCTATCTAAGATAAGCTTATCAAAGTGTTTCTTTTCTTCTAGGGCTGAAACCTTAGATTCAAATTTGGATGGTAAGGTTGTAACAACCTTTGTGACCATGTCAAATTCATTAACCTCTTGACCTAGACCTTTCATTGAATTAAAAAATTCATCTACTCTTAGGAAATATTCAACCACTTTTTCATCATCCTTCATCTTCAACTCCTCAAACTGATGTTTGAGTGTAATGATTTTTGATAGTTTCACTTTCTCATTCCCCTAATATATAGTTTCAATTTTTTTCTAGATTCCATGAGCAGATTTACAATGCATGACTTTAATAAACACATCTTTAGTTAACCCACACAAGAGGGCATGCTTAGCTCTGGAATTTGTTTCATACTTCTTCTTTTCAGTAGCATCAGTGGGAATAGTGGCTGCTACATTGTAATCTTCTAAAACAATGCTCCAAACATCAACATCAAAAGAAATAAGAAAAGCTTCCATTCTAATTCTCCAGAACACATAATCAGTTCCATCAAATAATGGAGCTCTGGATATAGAGGCACCATCTTAAGAATGTGCCATTAAAAAAAACTCCAAGACCAAGATCAATCCAAGGTAATTAAACCTATCAGAGGACCCTACACTATGATACCAATTGTTGGAGTTAAAATGACACTGAGAGGGGGGGGGTGAATCAGTGTCTTAATAGATTTGACCAATTTTCACAAATTCAAAAACCATAGCTCATATATTATCTCAATATGCTCTGATTAATGCATTCATGAGTTGAATGTAATCATTTATAAATAGAATTGAGAAAAGTAATAACCAAATAGTGAACTAAAATAATCAACAACATAGTAAAGCAGAGGGAACTCAAAAGAACAAGAAGACTCAAGATTTTACTAAGTGAAAAACCCTCCTGGGGTATAAAAACCACTCCCTAAATGCCTTCCAGGCTTAATATTTTAAACTAAAGTTCACAATGTCTTATAGGCTAATTTTTGAGCACCCACTCAAGAAGCACTAGCCCCTCATTTTGAGACACCCATCTCAAGGAGTACCAACCCCTCAAATTATGTTTTGAACAATAATAGTGACTCAAAGGATTTCTCTATTTTCAGTTAAGCACATATCTCTCTACAGAGTTCATTCAAACATTTTCATACAGACAAGGAATAATACTCTCAGAATTACAACCAACAACCCTTAGAGTTTTTGACACTGGTATTTATATACATTTCAAGTATGTATGTCGATAATAAGATCTTACATTTTTTAGCAGAATTTGAAACTCACATGCTAATTTTAGCTGAATAATGACAGTCTGTAGATGATGAAAAAAATCAAGAGTAATGCTTAGCCAGAGAGCTGCAAATCATCCATTATTTCAAAAATGCAACTGCTCAAAGAGGAAACTCAATGAATATGCTGGCATGTAATGGTTCTGAGATTCGATGCAATCAATGATTTCAGCCTGCAATTATATTTAGAAATTTCCATAATGGCCACAGAGTTTGACATTTCATTAACCACTCGCTAAGACATCCAGATAGTTTTGCTGAAGATAATTAAAACTTTGATCATTCCTTTTGTTCCTGTGCATCGCCATGACCTTCTACCGTCGGGGAGAAACCTCATTCAAGATCTTTATGTTTCCCCAAGATCTCATTTCTATTAAATTCATTCGTTGAGACACAAGATTCTTTCTCATCGAGATGCCCTTCTATTTCATTCACTGTCACTATAGCCTTTTCCTTATTTGCTTTTGTCATGACCCAACGATGTTGGGAAGACCTCTTCTAGGCTTCATAATGTTTTATCGAAAGCCCTCTTATGTGTCACTATAACCATCAACCGTCGAGGAGACGTTATGTAGACTGCCCCTTGTTTTGCTAAAACATCCTGACCTCACCCTAGATTGCCAAGACAGTATCAATCTCACACTGATGAGCCTTTGATAGAAACCCCTTGTTTGATGTCATTGTAACATAATGGTTCTCTCACCAATGCACCCTTCTATCTTATGAGGGTCACTATAACATACCAATATCAGGGAGACCTCTCGTAGAAAGCTTGAGCCATATCAAAAAACTTCATTCACTCAGAGTCACTAAGACATGACAGATTCTATGCCGAAAAAAGTTCTTTTGTGTTCCAACGGTGAGACCGGAGGTCACTTGCCGAGACCTGTCGCCAAAAACCCTAGCTCTTACCGAAGAGACTACCTTTATGTTTTTGGTCAGTGTAACAAATCAAATTCGCCAAGACATTATATCGATAGCCATTAGTTTTACCGATAAGCCTCCATGTGCATATGGTCGGTGAGACACACTTAAATTCGCTGAGAAACTAAACCGAATACTCCAAGTCTGGCTGAAGTGTATCTTTTAATGTGCCCATCGGTGAGACAAAAAGAGTTCGCTAAGACCATATAATGATGCCACAACTTTTGCCGATAGATATCCACATGCACTAGTTGGGGAGATATTTCAAGTTCGATGAGACACTACCCTGATAACAAAACTCCTTTCGATACATATCCATCCACCACCGGTCGGTGTGACAATATGAATTCGCTAAGACCCTTCACTAAAGCCTTAAGCTCTTTCCAATGTGTTTCCATTTAACCTACGATCAGTGTGACATAACAATTTCACTGAGACCACATACCGACGAAATAGAATACTTTCTATCACCGAAACAAAAGAGAAGTCTCGTTGACAGTAGCCTGTAAGATAAATTCAGTCGACATGACATCAGAAATGTCTTGCCGATAGGCAAGTCAGACAATTCAAAGTGGATTGGGGAGACTCTACCATTATCACTCTAATATGAGTAAGCCCGGAAGAGAAATATCCAAAACCTATGATGTGCAAGGAGAACCATCCTAAGATAGATTATCAATGAGAACAAACTATAAACACAATTGAGATTCAATAGGGATACTACTTGACCAACCTTTTGTTCCATAAAAGGAGATACTACTGATTGCAAGGTACGAGGTATGTATTAATTTGAGGGTGTATTATTCAAAAGAAATTATGATGGTGTATTGTTCTGATGTTTAGACAAGTCACATGTGGAAAGAGTTCTCAATGAATTCCATCACAATCCTAAGGGTGTATATTTCTCTGCCAAGACTACCACTTTAAATATAATGTGAGAAAGATAATTTTGGCCCTCTATGTTTGCAGAAGCACACCATTTGGTGTAAATTTGTACCTAGTGCCAATTTTTTTTTGGAAAAAGAAAGAATGTCGCTTTCCCCCTGAGCCTAATTGTAATCGAGGAACCCTTTCCTTAATGGGGTTTGGATTTTATCAGAATGATAAATCCTATTTCTAGTGTTGAACACAAGTGGATCCTCATGATGACTGACTACTCTACAAGGTGGATGGAGGCTATAGGCTTGAAGGATGCCATTGAGTGGGAAATTATCAATTTCCTTGAAGAGCTAGTAAGCAGATTTGGCCCACCCAAGACCATTATGTTTGAAAATTCCTGAGATTTTGTTGGATCAAGGATGTCAGATTTTTCTATTAGGCATGGGATTTTCCTTAAAAATCCATTGAATTACTAGCCACAAGGAATGGGTTAGCAGAGTCAACCAACAAAAACCTGATTAGGTTGGTCAAGTGTATTGGATCAGAATGACAAATAGATTGGTGCAAGCATCTACGAGCTGCTCTGTGGGTAGACCAAATTACTCCTAATAAAATTTAGAAGACATCCCCTTATGAATTGGTGTACGAAAAAGAGGTAGTGTTACCCATTTCCATAGAAATTCCTACCTTACAATTACTAAAAGCCCTAGAAGTTAAAGAAGGCAGCAGAATGGAGATACGACTAGCTAAACTCCTCAAACTGGAGGAAGAGAGAGAAAAATATTATGGAGCCATGTGATCAACTGCCAACAAATAGGAAAGCGATGGTTCGACAAAAATACCTCTAACCTAGAATTCAAAGAGGGTAGCTTAGTGGTAAAGTACAATGAATGTACTACAAAAGTAGGGCAAACACAAAATTTGAAGCACTATGGAAGGGACCCTTCTAAATCAACGTGTGCAAGGAAAATAATGCTTATGAACTTGAAGATATGGAGGGAAATGATTTAGATATCCTAGTGAATGGTATTTATTTGAAGTTATTCCATTAAAGTACATAGTTCTTTAAAAAAATTAATAGTTATGTACCATATGCAAAAAATTTGTAAATACATTTTAAATTTTGAGAATAAGCCATTTGAGAATAACATAGAAGAAATGAAAAGTTGTATTATATTATATTCATCAAAAAAATTACAATATAATGCAAGGCTCGAGGCTCCGATTTAAACATGATGCTCTCTCTCGAAAACCCGAAAAGAGTAGCAGAGAAAAAAGAGGGCAAAAAGAGGCAAAGTGCAAAAAATAGTAAAGAAAAGGATCCAGCCGTTGTCTAGGAACTCAAAAAGGCTTGCTATCGGGTTCTTCTTCTTCTTATCTATCAGGGCTTAAAAAGGGGCTAGACACAACACACACGGGCTCCACATGATGCAAACCCAAGGCCTACTCACCACAAATCTACACCAGAAAGTCAAAGTGCTTCCTCCAAGTGAGTCCCAGAATGCACTCCATGTCATACTCCCCCAGCATATAGGTGGCCGCTAGTTGAGAAGAGAAACGGTGTGTCTAAAGGTCCATAGTGTGGAAGTCAGAAAGGAATGGCAACCAGGGTACTTCTATCCCAAATTCCATGTGCCTGCGAAGATCCATGGCACTCAAAATACCATTGCCAGGGATGGCCACTTCTATTATCTCACCAAGCCCTTCCATCAACAAAGCATCAAAAATTTGGTGGCATAGCTCAATTATCATGGTCGTGGCCATGTTCAGGTCAAGCAGTGAGGCCACAAAGTAGGAAAGGATGTTGTAGGTGCTCCGAAGCTGGTTCAAGTTGTTAATAAAGTCCTCACCAACTACTCACCTAAACACGACCATGGCAAGGCAGTCACATTTCTTCACCAGATGCTTAATTCGGTTATTGGTGACCTCTCCCACAAAGTATTATTATGGCCTCCATGGAAGGAGCCGAATAAGAGTGCCTAAGCCAGTAGACATTCTGAAAGAGTAGCAAACTATGGCAGAATGGAAGACAGTGGAAAGCTTGCTAAACTTAAGAGGCTGTATTATCGAATGAATATTGCCTAAGGTGGAATAGCTATATATAAAAAGTTGAGTTGGTGATCCCAAACAACAGATGGTCTATTTTTGGCTAGACGACAATGGGAAAATATCAAAGAAAAACAAAGAAAGGTAGATAAATCATATGGAGGATCTGACAGAATGTCTTGAGAAATAAATTTGGGCTTTGGGAGTGAATTCTCTTGTATGTCGATCATTGACATGTGTTCTTTGCCATTATTAGCACCAACCAACCTATTAATAGCAAAAGACATGGATTAATACGCTAAGTTCTAACTAATTAATGGTCATGTCTTTTCAAGGGCACCTTGCATCAGTTCAACATGTTTCACATAGAAAAAAACATGCTTTTCAATGCAATGAGTTTATTTGTAAGAGAGGCGGCGAGGAGAATGTACTAATTCCATTCTCATGGAATTTTTGGCATTCCCAAAGGATATGGATCTCAAATCCACATGTATTGGCTTGGTGGCAACATTTAATGGACTAGTAATAACAACACAGCCTTAACTGCATGTACAAGCAAGGAATTAATTACACTCAAAAGTAGGTTTTTCTAAAAAAGAAAAAGGCAAGTGGCCATTTTCGTTTAGGAAATTCTCTACAATTTCCTGATACAACCATGGAAGAGCCTTTAACTTCTAGTGGAAAACTTGTAGTTTCAAACAAAAGGCCTGGTTATGCCAATATTTTTGGGCACAACTCATTTGCCAACACACTAGCAATTGAGGAGCTGCCTTTTGAGTTCTACAAGAAGGTGTTGCCTGATAGACACATCCCAAGAGAGGTGGTTTAGGATATAGGTGACAATTTCTTTGAACCCAAGTTATCAAAAAACCCTAAAAATTTTAGGCAGGGTGGGTTCCAAAGAATGGTGGAGCATGGGCTGTCAAAAGGTTTTGTGTCTTGACTTTGGATTTGTGGTTTGTCATAGTTCATATTTCCTGCTATACATCCATTCCTGGAGCTAGTTGACACATGTGCCAAAAGATTCAACAAAAGGATAAAAGCCATTGAGGGCAGTAGTATCAAAGTTACTATTTCTGCTGAAGCCATACATGATATATTGTGTATCCCTACAACCTAGGGTGCTGAACATTTTGATGAAGAATAGATGGACCTCTTTGGGGAAGAAATGGCTAGGGAATTTTTTTTTTATGAAGACGAGGCAAAGGAATAGCTAGAGAGACGTCGTCTACTCTTTCCTCTTTCATGTAAAAAATTCAAGACTTGGACACATAGTCTGTGTTCTCATTGTTACCCTAGGTTTTTGGTCTTGATAATGATGAGGAGGTCAATCCTTTTTAGTTTGGTCTAGCTTTTTCATTTAATTTTGCATCAAAATTCTAAGTGGCTAGAGAGGAATGTACTAGTGTCTAAGTTGGATATAAGGGGCTGTCTCCATCTACTTTCTATGTGGACCCATATGCTTTCAATAATAGAGGATTATTACTAGTTTGTAGATCATTTTCTAAGGCTAGTGCTTCAAGATTTTTTTCCATGCCATATTGGTCATTTCTCTCCAGAGGTCATACAATGTATGAAAAATCCGCTGACCCAGATGGATTATTTCCTGGGTGAGGATATTACATTTATTTGATTTCATGGTTTTTCCAGAGAGCCTTTTTGACTCCCTAGATTTGTAATAGATAGAGTTTTCAGATTGGAAGCATGTCATTAGGTAACCATTCTCGACAATGTTTATGGCGTTGAAAGAAAAAAAAAATATATATTCATTTCCCCTCTCAATTTCTAATAGTCCGGTAACACTGAATAAGCAGAATGATGAGGGTGAGCTCACTAATCTACTAGAGACCTTAGCCTTACTTCACATTTGTTATGAGTGGGACTGCAACCTGATAAAGCAATATAGTTTAAAACATGTGATTCAAGAATAATTTAAGAGAAGAAAAAATCCAACTCAGGAGAGGCTAGAGATATACATTGATTTGGCTCACATCCCACTCAAGCAACCAAAATACCTAAATTTCTATGAGCCACAAGCAGAATATAACAGTAACATCCCAATGGGAAAACCTATCAACACGTAGCTAAAGTGAAGGGGATGGTCAAAGAGGAAAAATTAATACTTCTGGAAATTCTGATAGGAGATGGGATGCCCAAGTGCCCATTTCGGTAACTTTCAGCCACATGATGAGGAGTTCGAGGAAACTCATGATCGAGAGGCTGACTCTAATAACAACAATCTAGAGACTAGCCATGAAATTGATGAGGAACAAGTTCTGCATCAAGCTTCTCAGCCTCGAGAATCCACTTCTTAGCCTTAGGAATTTCACAGTCAGAGAGACTCAAGGTGAAGAGACTCACAAGCTCTGTCCTCCGCTAGTGTACGAAGCAAAGGAAAAAGTACCCGATGGTCCCCAAGAGGGTCTACTGCGGTCGTCGAAGGTCATGTTTTAGAAGGATTAGTTTCCAGAGGATCAAAAAATACTAATTTTGGTCATGCAAAGAGAAGATGGGTCCAAGTTCTTGGTGCACCTAACATGCCAACCCAAGGCAAAGAAGAAGTGGAGTCTTCCCTATAAAATGTTATGGCTACTACGGCTTAGGTAAGTTTTGCTCCCTCTCTTCTTCCTATTTTTTCATCTTTGGTTTCTCCTCTACCTCCTCTGATGGAAAGGAATCCTTTGCCTTTGGACCCTGAGTTGATAATCCCAAATACACCCCCTGCCACTTTTAATGAATCTTTCGAAGTCACCCCACATGTTGAACGAGCATCATCCGCTATGACCACTATTGATTCTTTAATCACCCTGTCAAGGGCAGCCATTGAAATAACTGAAATTTGTATAGTACCCATCAATCTTGGCCCATCCACTTCAAGGAAGGCACCTCTTCTTCATCTCGTTTATATTTTTAACTCTACTGGTCTTTCCCCTTCCTAATCTCAATTTGGCATCCCACCTTTTTCCATGACAACAGTCCCTTTTACATCCCCGTATGCTCACACATATGAGCATCGATGTCCCTTAGACTCTCCAAGGCCATTTTGATGCTACCAAGTAGGCCCGATAGACCAAAAAGTAGAAAATATTGGTAAAGAATGCCAAGTTTCCCACCACCAAGAATACTGAAGCTTGCTTCAATGAAGAGAAAAAATTTCTGCTAATCACTACCATGAAGCTTCTCATGTCCAAGACTATAGGATAGATGCAAATGGAGGATTACAACATCCATGCAATGGGTCTAGATTTGAACGAAATTCACCCACATGGAAAAGTGGTCCTGGCTAAGGCCACTCAGAAAGTAGTATATGCGAACTATGAGAGGCTGGACAAAAATTTGAAGGAGCACGAGGTAGAGTTCGTAAACATGAAGGAAACAATGAGCAGGCTACAAAACAAGATCAGAGCCATCGACATTGAGATGGCCCATGTAAGGAAAATTCAAGGTTAGCAAGGAGAAACATCTAAGTTGCTTGCAGAAGATCAGATTGAATAGGTTTAGCTTCGTGTTGAAATTGAAAATATGAAAAAAGAGTTAAATGGTGTTTGATCTCAAAATTTTGATGATATTCATAAGTACTATGTAGAAGCACAAGAGTCAAAATGTGAGATCGAAAGGCTAAGATCAAAACTAAAAAATTCCCTAAGAAAAAGAATTCAAATGTAGGAAAGCATGAGAGCAAGAGAGGCTTAGTTTAACTAGGAGCTAGCTCTTGCATGAGGATCTGAATCCCTCCCGATAATGAAGAAGTTGATATCCACAATTGGAAACAAATCATTGTTGTTGTTGCTGTTCTCAGGCCCACTTTACAATTCTTAAGAGATGTTCAAGAATTGAATTCCAAGGTTGGCCTGATGGCCAATCATTTCATGCAAAAATGCTCACTCTGAGTGGAAAAATCACAAAGCTTCATTTCTAAGTTGTGCATAGCCACTAATAAAGCCCTCAAAAGTGAAGGGATCCCCAATTAGAGGGTCACTTCCATCAAAGCTAACGAGATCATCAACCATCATAGGGTAGCAGAAAAGTGTAAGGAGTGCCAGTCAACACTAAACAAATGGGTCAATGAAATCAAGAAATATTTTTGTGTCCTAGTCGACTTTGGGCTTCCTCCACTTCTTTCACCGGATGGAGATGTGCTGACAATTGAGAAATTCATGGATGTGATCTCACACAAGGTCCAAAAATTTATAGAACTCTTGGGTTCAAGTGCAATGCCCATGGGCAATAATATTGAGTACGATATTTTTCCTCTTTCTCGACTCTACTATCAACTTGGAGCAGTTTCTTCCAAATGGTGATTTGTTTCTTTCAAAGAAGTTGTTGAGCTGGAGCAAGCATATAGGAAGATATGTACCCTCATCTTATTGACTGATGCAGATTGGGAGGAAGACCATCCCCTTTTCCTCAATCTCCAAGAATTACCAGAGGCCTAGGTTCGTACCTCTGCAAGTGAAGACCACTGCGATTCGCCCAAACTATGAAGCATTTTTTCCTTGATCATTTTGATTTTTTACTTATACATTTTTTTCAGTTTTGGATGAGCCTGCACTCAAGTAGAGTTACTAGAAAGGTGTGCAATGTGCCATGTGGTGGCTGTGCAGCTTTCATTTTTCACCTTCCTTTTGGGAGAGATTCAGGGCATGTTTCAGCTCATCGAATATTTTCTTAAGGAGCTATGTCCATGAGCTCGAAAGTTTTTTCCTATTCGACATGTCATCTCTTCGCTATTGGTAGATTGTGCTTCTTATGAAGTGATATCTTTTGGGATTTTTTCAAAGCTTGCTGGCCTTTTTCTTTTCTTGGTTTTTAGGATGAAAGATTTCATTTGGTGCTCTTGGGTGATGTGATTGGTCACCTAGACCTTTTTCTAGGATGTTTTTATAATATTTTATCATTTACATACCTCTATCTTTGCTAAATATCTGAAAAGCATTAATGCAGCAATTGAGAATTGATGAGAAAATATTGTTGCAAGCTAATTAAATATCTACAATTAGATCATGTGCTATCAAATTCCAACAGCTGATAGTAATTACTTTTGTGTTGTGGTAGTGATTTCCTCTTTTTGTAGATATAAAGGAGAGGCAACGATAGATGAAAGGGTTGGAATTCCAAGTTTTAGTTTTCTTTGCTGAGGAAAACTTTCTTTAGTTTTCTTAGGATATAGAACTATTTTCATAAGTAAAAGTTCTAAGACTAATTTTCTCTGGCATGGTATTTCTTTTAAAGCTTAAAATATTGTTAGACTGACATTTGGCCTCAATTTTAAAGTTCATTTGATATTTAAAGCATGAAATATTGAGAAGAAATCTTTGATACTATGCATGTATGACCTTTGTGAAGCTTTCTTTCTTTATGCTTTTGTTCTAAATGAAACATTGTATCTTGCAATATCAATTTGAATAGTTTAAGTGGTTGATTTCTATGTTGTATGCTCACATAGTAGAATGATAACTTGTGAAAACTGGACTGTCATTTGACTTTGTTTTTCTAAAGGGTTGTTTTGTTATATTATGTTGTACTAGGAGGAAGTGTTTATGCAATTTCTGAATTTTTTTCTGTCACCATTGGAAATATTTATGTTTGATCAGACCTTAATGAACACTTCCTATAGACTGATTTGAAATTCTGCACTGTGCTTGTTGTTAGCCTTTCATGTTCATTCTTTTTCCAACAATGAGGGGTTGTGGCATTCTGTGTCTAATTATATCACTCATAGGAATTATTGGGTTTGAAATGTTGTAAAAGCATTAGCACATCACCATTTTATGTTTTTTGTTTATATTTCCTTCTACCCTTTTCTCCAAACCCCAAAGAAGAGCTAACTTTCTATAAAATCCTGGAGGTATTCAGTGAGGTGAAAATTGGTCACCCACTCATTGAATTTCCCGTAAGACTATTGGAGAGGCGCAAGCTTTAATGATCAACAATTAATTTAAGAAGGTTTGTCACATGTATGTATATATATACATATATAGAGAAAAACCCAAAACTTAAACATGCAAAACCATAAAGCTTACATCCCATAAACACTTATGAAGACAATAACAAACATGGTAGAAACTACAAGGAAACAACTAAGAAAATAGTAACAAACACTATTGTCATAACAAGAAAACATTTTCATCCTTAGCAATAATTAATTTAACATTTTTCATCAATTCAAGTCTTTCTAATTGAAGTGGAAAGTACTTGAACCAAGATGCTTTTACCTAATATTAGACACCAACATTCCAAATTTACTACTATCATGTCAACATTACATCTATCCGAGGCTATTTCCTAGCAAATCAACACTAAAAATCAAATGCTTGTGCAAAGCGGCTAGTGAGTAAATAACCTATTTGTACAACAAATAAAAAAGCTATATTTTATACTAGGAATATCTATTTCCTAAATTTTTATATATACTATTAATTGAATTAGAATTATAAGTCAATAATTACTACATGAGCTTATGAATATTAATTTGATAACTAATAATTAACAATGTAAGGTTATCTCAACATGCACTACTACCTAATGAAACCTAAGAAATAGGGTTCCACCTTTTGGGAGATGCAACACAAGGAGGACCTATTTCACTTATGTTTCATTAAAGGAAACCTTAGAGATCTCAATCAAGGGATATAATGAAGGAAAGATATCTACAATAAGGTTTCCTAAGGAATTATTAAGGACTAAAGAGGGGTTCACCACCAAGCTAGGGCTTGGAAAGACTAGTAACATGCAAAACCTAATGAAAAAATATAATGATATGCAAAACTTAAGTAAATGACATAGAAATGAGTTCAAATAAAAATAGTAAACTTAGAAAGTATAGAGTTGCACTTGAAAACTTGATGAGGCTTGGATGAAGACCCAAAATAATAATTTTGATGCACATTGTGACTCGTACACTAGTAGGGGTGATTTAGTCCCAGTTTAGGGTTTTAGGTTGAAATCAGAATCTAGAACTATTGAATCAAGATCTATGGATGAATTCTGAAAATAGGTATACTATGAATCATATGCCACAAGTGGCGATTTAGTCCTAGTATCAGGGCTACTTTGAAAATCTAATATCCTCTAGTTCTTTCTTGTATCTTCTCTCTTGCTAAATCTCTAGCTCTGAAACATTTAATTCTACTCTATAAGTGATTTTATGTGATCTTCTAAATAAGGTGACAACTTCAATGAAAACTTCACAAATTTTCTCCATTCTTTCTCTTCAATGGATCTTCAACCTAAATCTCCTACATCTTCAATCACACATCAAAGAGAGATAAAAGAATGTTGTTTTGTTAGTGGATAGGGGGTTGCCTTTGTCAAACACCATTTTGGTAATCAAACCTTGAAATGATATAAAATGGAAAGTAGGAATGATGAATGAACAAAATGATATGTTTCAACTCACAAAACCCTTGAATAAGATGCTAAAAACATTTATGAAATGGCTATCATGAATGTGGATCTCGAATATTGCTTGAATGATATGGATCTTGACTTGAATTCTTTCTTGAATCATAAGAACCCTACATCAGAAATGTTAGCTCAAAAACAAATATGATGCATGATGACTTTAATATGTTGCTTGATATTTGAACAATGCTCCAAAATGCTTGATAATCACTCTTGAATTCTCTTGTAAAATCTTGTAAGTGCTCTTGATCATAATTTTTCTAGAATATTTGAATACATGAAAGCTTAGGAGAAAATGAGTGAAATAACCTTATGTTTATACTTGTTTATGCCAAATTTCTTGAAATTACAACACTACAAGCTGAAATTAGATCTAGGAAAATAAAATCCCAGCAAGAATTTGAATTCAAAAAAATTCTAAGCTAAGTGGGACTCATATTCCAGTGGTGGTATATGAATCCCAATAGGCTAAGCTTGAGACACATTTTTCAATAAATTCTTACTTTAATGTGAAAACTATATCATGGCCTTGAAACTTACATGGGACCCATATGCCCAAGGTGGTGTATGAGTACCAAATCACTAAATCTATGCCATACAATAAAAAATCATTAATTTCTAATTGGTCACTTGATATATGTCAGGATTATCCTCAGAAAGATGCATTAATTAAGGCTTGTGGATGCAAAATAAGGCCAATTTAAGGCATAAAGAAGTCCAATTATAGTAAGGAGGGAACAAAAAAGTGTTAAAATGTAGAGGGATACATTTGTCTACACTATATTTATCCCCCACTTTAGGTAGAGGATGAACTTTCTTCAAACTCACACTAAAGTAGAGAAACTCGCATCAAGAGGGGTCCAAGATGTACGAATGCTAGTGAGATAGGATGACAATGACCAAGAGTGATGATCAAGCTCCCAAGATCAAGATCCTATGGAAAACTAACATAGGAACTATACCATAGAAAAATGGCCCCGAGACATTTTCATGGTCTTTTAGGCATTTCCTCTCGATGCTTGTTCCATTTTGCTCTAATTTAATGTTGTAATATGACTTAAACATTCACATTAGGTCCTTAAAATTCAAATTATGACGTCGAGCGTGAAGGTGTTGTGAAGTGTTGTAAAGTCTTGTAACAAGATTTCACGCAAATTTTAGGCTTATTTTCACTATTTACACCTTCCTCATGCTTTATTTGACCCCTTTATTCCCTTATAAGGCTTAATTAAGTGTGTTTTTGAATGTAAA
Source organism: Sequoia sempervirens (assembly GCA_007258455.2). Classification (NCBI taxonomy): domain Eukaryota; kingdom Viridiplantae; phylum Streptophyta; class Pinopsida; order Cupressales; family Cupressaceae; genus Sequoia; species Sequoia sempervirens. The sequence goes on along the minus strand of VDFB02281492.1, from coordinate 839,088,450 downwards.
CCTGACAAACAACATTAAATGCAAGATAATTCCTAAAACCCACATTTAAGTCCAAGGTAGAACCCATTTTCCATGGGTGTCGAATGAGTCCCTCTTAGCTCAAAATTCAAAATATTTCAATTTTTCATTCATTTTTTATTTAAAATCACCTAATTTCGGCCTATGATGAGGTATCTTTAGGTTTCTAAGGCACAAGTATGTATAAATAAGTGTTTTTCATCTCATTTTAACCCCAATTCGTAAAGTTCACTTGTTCACACATTCATTCAAGCATTCAAGAGTAGCCATTGATATATCTTCATATTTTCTTCAATAAGGGTTTGGTAAGTTGATAGCATTTGCATGTTATTTGTTTATCATTCTCTTTCATTTCATTATTTCATTAAGGGTTTGATTACCAAAATTTGATTTGACCTAGGAAAATCCCTATAACCTAACCCTTAACCTTTTTTCCCCTATTGCATGAGTGTTTGTAGACTTGTGTATGTATATTTGACAAGTTGTTAGGTGTTGAAAAGTGGGAAAGATGTCAAAAAAGTGTTTCAAGTAATCTACAACCTATTTCAAGCTTGGAGAAGGCATTATTGCCGTTTTCTACAGAATTAACTTTGTCAACCTAACAAGCAGTCAACATCAGATATAGTGCTTTAGAATTGGTTCCTGATTTCTCAGAATTTTGGGAGAGGACTAATTCACCATTAGTGGAAAATGAGTTCCACCTTAAGGCTGGAAATCGAGATTTTTTCAAATTTTGGATCCTGACACTTAGAAACCAACTTTCAACAGTTTTCATCAGAAGTAGGACCGATTCGCCATTAGTGGCGAATGAGTCCCACTTGTGATTTTTTAGTGATTTGTAACAGTATTCAGAATACTCCAGATTCATCATCAGACTTCCAGGTGCAATCTGATTCAACCTTCTTCTTTTTTGTTTTGCATTTCTTCATACTTTAGTTCATTTTTGCATATCACATTGTGTTTTCCAACATTGCATAATTCTTAGATTTTACATTCATAATTAGACAAATAGTTCATTTAATTGCACTTATATCATTCCATTTAGTCTAAATAACACAATACATTGTATAATTTGAGTGAACCACCTAGACTTTTGAGTGGGGTTTATCTCTCTCCATTTAGGTGAAACATTCCTGAGAGTGCAAGAGTAGCCTATAAGCCCTACCCAAAAATCTACTATTCAGGAACAAAAGGACGCACATGAAAATAATGTAAGGAGAAACAACAAGGCATAAGCATACACTATCAAAGACATACAGGAAAAAAAAAAAAACAAAAAGAAAAAGGGGTGGATCAAACTTCGACCGTTTGTCTCACACACTATGGATTAGATCTAGGTTGTTTTTCCAAGAAAATTTACAAGTGGAACATTATGTCCACTATGAAAACCAACTGCACACTCAAAAGGGCTAGTGGAACCTCAAGCTATCCACTAGGTGAGCCCCCAACAAGACGCATACAAATACGACTAGTATGCGCTCACACAGGCAAGCAAGTGGCTATTGGAAAGTGATTCCTAAGTTTTTCTCCCATACGTACAACCATACCAAAGATATACCTCCTAATGAATTTGAAAAGGCACCATGCAAGTATGAACTTTGAGCTTCATGATGTAAGCAAAGTTTCGCATGCTCGACACTCATGAACAAATAAGATGGCACCATAGGCAAGCAAAGTGTGTTATGAAAGGTCGCCATATAACTGATATTGTAAATGAAAAATAGTGTAAGGTGCATTAAAATGAGTTTCTCTTAGTTCATGTGAGGTATCAACTTAGGGAACATTGTGCCTAATGTCTCCAAGAGAGGACCAATCGAAGAATAGAAGGTTCAAAAATTAGGGGATGTAGTGTGTCGTATCAAGCCACTAAGAGAAATATAATATGCTAAGAGAGATAACACTCTTGAGGGACATCACACCCAATGTCACCACAGAGTGAAATATGCATCACATGAAGTAAGAAGACTACATAATGAAACATGAGTTGTAAAATGCAAAACAAGAATGTTGATGCCCCTTCTTTAAAGAAATTGCTAAACACCATGCTATGAGCAATTAATTTAAAGTAAAAAATGATAAATGCTAAGAATAAAGAGGACACACGAGCTTATTTGGAAATCCCTATGCCAAGTCATATATTTCCAAATGAAACTACATCATGAAAAGGGGTTTTCTGCAAAATGAAATCCCAAAATCACATAAGGGATCCATGGATTAGGGGTTAGTTTGTCATTGCTACAATGTTTTTAGAGAGCTCAGAATAGTCATCATTCCCCAAATACTCGTGAAATAGGAAAAATGACACAAAGAGAGAAAAAACCAAGGAAAGCCTTTTGGGTCAACATGGAAGATACCTAAATGTCTCAACACCTTGCATCATCCCCTAAAGGAAAAAACAAGACAAATGAAAAGATTAAAGTGCTTACAACATAGAGAAGAATGTAGATACAAATATAGGAATGTCACAAAGAGAGAGACACATATAAGAAAATGGTATGGGGATCACATTACACACATGCAATTACACACAAACATAAAAGGGAAAGTAATACAAAAGACTAGTAAGGAACATGCGAGTCAACCTATTAATAGGTTGTTTGCATCACAATTGTGTTGATCATATACACAAGGCATGCAACTTGCCAAAGGGACAACAACAAGTGCAGTAAGAGGATCATCACCAAGTTCAACACTCTTCTTAGAAGAATTGTTAGTTAAGCTCATAAAAGAGGAAAATAATGTATTCAATTCATTATGCACTTTTTCATCAATTTTAGTAATCTCATCATCATCATCATCCAAGTTAATCACAATGGGAGGTCAAATGATAATGTCTAAAGAAGTATTTAGCTCCTAATGCGGCTGCAGTATAAGATTTTGTTGTGGCGAAGAGGGGGACTCATCGTGTATTACTTTAGTCAAGTTTGGATTTTGATTTTATTTTCGCTTTTCTTCTTTAGCCTTGAAGAAAGATCCTGACATCTATGCCTATGATCTCTAGCATTTTTTATTTCTTTTAGTATTATTTTCAAGTTGTGTTTGTGTAGGAGAGGTTTATCAACCATAGGTTTCTTTTCTTCCCTAAGGGGAGGAATAGAAGGAACCATGGAAGGTTGTTCAACCATTTTCTCTTTAGCTTTGCAAACTTGTTCTATCTTAGGAGGTGTGACAAGATTTTTTCCATTATATCCTAGTCTTTTATAGGAGATAGACGAAGGGTCTATCTTTGGTAGGTCTTGGTTACTTGGAATGTATTTTTTTTCAATCATGGTTCTGTCAAGCATAGGAGGCTCAGTCATAGGTTCAAGCATGTTTCTAAGGGATATTTTTTCTATGCATTTCACCTTGAACTTGTGATAATATTTTAAAAAGAAGTCTTCTCAAGGTTGAATAGGTTCCATAGGCTTGGTCCAAAAGAAATCTACTGAAAAGTTCCCTGGGGAAGACAAGGGATTAAAGCCACTATGGTGTAGAGTGAAAATTTCATTGTCAAAAGGAAACTTTAATCATTTATGCATGGCTGATAGGTTGGCTTCCATGGAGCATAGCCATGGGTAACCAAGCTTCACACACAATTGGTATGATGTCGAGATGATGGATAATGAGAAATTTAACTTTTTCAGTCCTATTTGTAAAGGAAGGGCGATCGATCCCATCGTAGGGAAAGTGAACCCATTATGCATTTTTATCTGTGCTTTCAGTATTTCATATGCTTCTTGATAGAATTCATGCATAAGTAAGAATTATTCACTAATCACATTCTCTCCACAAATGGGATCAATTAATATCCCATTAGTGGGCTTATCATTGATTTAGCTAGCTATGTAAACAGGACCATCAGGTGCATTTCTAATAATATCTTTAGGTGAGAAATCAATTTCAAGAGGATTTTAGTTTAGCCCTTATGAGGTTTAGTTTCGATCAGTGTTACCAAACCATCAATAGAATTTTGTTTATTAGTATCTATAGGAACTTGTTTATCAATATCCATTTTGTCATCATTTGTTTCAACACTTATCACATCTTTCTTCATAGTTTCACTGGATTTGACAAATGAAATGTTATTAATTTGGCATAGGGTTGGAAAATATTTGAAAATTTTTGTTAAGAGGGGCAAAAAACTTATTTCCTTTATCATTATCACCTCCAATTGAAAGTTGAATGGAATCAAATAGGTCTTGCACAAGATGTTTAAGATGCTTACAATGCTTTGTATTGTGTCCATTGTTTCGGTGATAATGGTAATATGAATTTGATCTAAAATTAGAAGGTAAAGGATTATTAGGATCAGGAGCTTTAATGGGAGGAAAATTTATCATTTTCTATTCTAATAGTTGTTACATTGTGCTCTAGAGGGTATTAGGTAAGGGAGTTAATTATCTAGCCACATCCCCAAATGTGAAAGGAGTTGTCTTCCTTATAGTTGCCATGTGGGTATCAAAATTTTGAGTTTTTTGTTGAGGAGGATTAAGTTGAAGGAATCCTTTATTCTATTTTTTAAAAGGTTGATAATTTTTTTGGTTTGCGGATTCAAACTTCTTAGGATGGCTAGAGGTGGATTTTTTTCGTGACTACTAATCAAGTTTTGATAATCACAACGGGTAGTACACAAGTGTACAAAGGAATGAAACTTCATCATCATAAGCTTATCTTGTATCTTAGTTTGCAAGTTTTTGATGAACATCCGTTGAAGGTGAGGATCATGAATCTTTACATCAATTAGGGAATAAATCATTTGGTAACATGAAATAAAGTCAACAACTTTTTCATCGTCCTTTTGCTTACATCTCATCAAATTGGCTAAGGTCATATTAGGAGTCATATACACTTGGAAATGGTTAATAAAGACCTCAACAAGTTCATTGAATGAACGGATTGAGTAATTCTAGAATGAGGAAAACCATTCCAAGGTGGTATCCTTTAAGGACCTAGGAAAACGCATAGCCAATAGCTTATCCTCAAGGACAAATCCACTACATAATGTGATATAAGTAGAAACATGGTTAGAAGGATCTCCTTTCCCCCCATATTTCTCGAACATAGATGCTCTGGTATCGACATTCTCAATATCTCTAGGGATAAGGGATTGATTTTGACATAGTGTGTAGGTTTTCCATTTTTATTTTGGTTTATGGCAGAAACTTGCTTTTGAAGGGATGAAACAGTTTGCAAAAGTTGGTTTATGATGGTAGGAATGACATTACTAGTAGGTTGCATGGTTGTTGTATTGTGAGGGTTGGTATAGGTAGGAATAGAGGAAATGGTTGTGGGAGGAGGAATTTGAGTTTCTCCTTGACATTGGACATAGTTTGAAGGTAAAGCAAAACTAGTGGGTGAGGTAAGATGTTTTCCAAAATTTTGAACTATGTCACATACACTTTTTCAACTCCTTCGCTTTCAATCATGCGATGTAAGTTATCTATAGTATGAATAGCAGTGGTTGAAATTTTTTTAGTGCTCACTTTATGTTGTAGGTTTGCTAAGTCTTCATGGATTTGTCTTAAATGTTTTCTTGTGGAATACTAGCAACCATTGTTTCAACACTTGTCATGCTACTTGAAGGTAGAGAGTTGTTAAGGGTATGGTCCATACCTAGTGAACTAGTTTCAACACTAATAGTGAAAGAGCTAGATAACTACAAGAGCTAGATAACTTGAGGAGGCTTTGATGAAGACTTGAAATGCTATAAATATTGATTTTGATGCAAACTAGGACTCATACATCAGTAGGGGCAATTTATTCCCAGTTTTGGGTTTTGGACCGAAACCAAAATTTTGAACTAAATGAGGATCTACAAGAAAATTCTGAAAATAGGTATATTGGGACTCATACACCACAAGTAGAGATTTAGTCCTAGTATCAGGGTTACTTAGAAACTATGATATCCCCTAGTGTTTTCTTGTAGCTTCCCTCTTGCCAAATGTCTAACTTTGAAACACTAAATTCTGCTCTATAAGTGTTTTCTTGTGATCTTGTAAACAAGGTGACAATTTTGACAACATGAAAACTTTTCTCCAATATTTCTCTTCAATGTATCTTAAACCTAGACCACCTAGGTCTATAATCACCCATCAAAGAGAGAAAAAATGTTGTTTTGTTAGTGCATAAAGGTTTTCCTTGGTCAAACCTGGTTTTGGTAATCAAACCTTCAAATGATATAAAATGGAAACTATGAACGATAAATGAAAAAAATGATATGTTGCAACTCACCAAGCCCTTGAATAAGATGCTAAAAACATGTATGAAATTGCGAACATGAATGTGGATCTTGAATCTTCATTGAATGATATGGACCTTGATTTGAATGCTTGGTTGAATCATAAGAACTCTACATCACAAATGTTAGCTAAAAAACAAACGTGATGCATGATGACTTTGATATGATGCTTGATACTTGAATAATTCTCCAAAATTCTTGATAATCACTCTTGTAAGTTCTCTTGATCACAATTTTGCTAGAATATTTGAATAATTGAAATCTCAGGAGAAATAAGTGAAATAACCTTGTATTTGTGTTTATTTATGTCAAATTTCCCAAAATTACAACACTACAAGCTGACATTAGTTCTAGGAGAATAAAATACTACCGATATTTTAAATATAAATTAGGTCTATGCTAAGTAGGACTCATACTTCAGTTTTGGAATATGAGTCCCATTAGGCTAAGCTTAGGACACATTTTTCAAGAAATACTTACTTCAATCTGAAATCTAGATCGGGGGCCAAAAACTTAGGTGGGACCCTTTTTCCCAAGGTGGCGTATGAGTCGAAAATCATTAAATCTGGGTCATATAATACAAAATCATTAATTTTTGATTGGTCAGTTGATATATGTTGGGATTATCCTCAGAAATATGCATTAATTAGGTCTTGTGGATGTAAAATAAGGCTAATTTAAGTCATAAAGAAGTCCAATTTTAGCAGGGATGGACCAAACAATTGTGAAAATGTAGAGGGATACATTTTTCTACATTGCACCTAATATATTGCAATTTAAATTTAGATTTAACATGTTCTACAAATGTTTTGATTAGATTAAGACTAGAAGGGCCAGTACACATTACCAAAAAATCATTGAGACTAACGAGGGGCTCACAAGAAGTGAGAGGCCTAGCCAAAATTCAAACAAAAACTTAAACTTAAACAATCTGTCCAACAAAAAGAAATAGAGAAGACACACAGAATGAGACCAAAACAAGACTACAAGACACCTACAGGTCTCCCAACAAATTGAAACCACTAATAGCATTCCATTCCTGAGATAGGAATTGTACCTTCTCTTCAAAATTCATGGGGCCTTTCTGAGCGGCTCGAGTATCCATCGTGGTGTCTTGGGTCAAAGTTTCAACCATTTTACCTTTCTTCTTCTATATGTGACTATCATCCTTGTCATCATCATCCACCCTTTTACCCTAGTTCTACTGTAATTCTTGTTGAAACATTTGAATGGTGAGGGAAACATTCTTCATGGTCTCTTTGCTATAGTTAGTGATGACTCTGAGGCATTGAGTGCTTTTCTCCCAATTGTTATGAATAGCCTCAATTTCCATTTTTAAATTCCTTTTATCATCCTTTGTACCAACAATGGCTCTCAACTCTTTCAGCTCCTTGTCCCAATCATCCCAACTCTTGAAAGACTTGGCTAGGGAGGTAATTAGATCCTAGTGGGCTTTGTCCTCCACCTCACCAATCCATGAGACCTATTGCTATAGAACATTACTTTCTAGTGTCTGCATTAGTTCTTTGTCCATAACTAGCTAGCCTAACAACCACTTCAAAATATCAGTGTGGACATTAATCATATGGTCCAATATTTCATTAATTTTTTTGTAGAGGGGGTCATTGGAAGCACTAAAGTTAAAACCCACCCTAGGTTTGGCATGGGTCCCCTCCAAATAAATGTAGAGGTTATGTTTTAAAATAAGGGGTGGTAGGGACATCAAAGACCTCTACATGGGAAGGTAAGTTCATGGGAGAGTTGGAAACGGTGGGGTTCCATGACACACCATCATCTGAGTTGTCTGACTCATCCAATCAGAAGTAATAGGCATGGGTTCTAATAAGGGGATGCAATTGATAGGGTAGGGAGTGGAATCCTCATTAACATGGACTTTTCCATGGGCCCACGAGCTACATTGAATGGCAAGGGGTGTTTCATCAAGGGTAATTGAGGGATTGGGGTCCATGGGGGGTTTGGATTATCAAATTTTTCTTTTTAATAGTGGTAGGGGAGGGTAGAACAATGGAATGGTACTTGTAGAGATTAAAGATAAGACCTGGGTGAATGGGTAAATTCTTGTTTTTACCCTGAACATTTTTGACAATTGTCTCTAGTGAGGACAAAATCCAAAAGGAAAAATTCATTTTTACATTATAACAAAGGTGATTAAGCATTGGAAATAAATGAGTTTGGAAGCGATGAAACCTCTGCTCAATTGTAACATACCTCATGAGTACCTTAGTGACTTTTCTCTAAACGCGAGGTAGGTCTGCATGATTAAAGCCGATTTGGAGTCTATTCACATTCTCACCATCTTCAAGAATCATTCCATATCCTTCTGATAGTAGCCTTTGGATTTGCGAGGGATGCACACTCACTCCAAAGGTATCCCCATCACCTTCGTAATTAACTTAGTAGTCACCATGAATGAGGTCTCACCAATAGTGACAATTTTGTTCACCCAAAAGATGGTGAATGTCATCAAAATCTTGGGGTCATGCCCCTGCATCCCCAAAAAATGAGGCCAACTTGCACCACTATAGGATGGACATGAATTCATTGTCTTGTTTCCACACCTTATAGCTAGTAGGCTCTTCTTGAATGAGATCACCCCCCATAGTAGAAATCTCAAAATTTAGAATAGGGCCACACAAACTATACAAATGACTTGATAAAAACAAGCACTTCTAGTTAATGTGTTTATGAAAAGGAAATTTAGAAGGGTTAATTTTTTGTAAAGGAAAAGTGTGGCAAATATCAATGACAATTGGTAGTGTATCCAGCTCATTCTCAAATTGATAGTACTTTAGCATCATGGTGAATTAAATCATACACATGACCAAGGATATGAAGGATATTATCCCATATTACTAAATTTGGTGTGAAGGCACCAAGATTTGCTAGTGTATCGACAAATTTATTGTCATTTTGAAACACGTGAATAGTGCTACAATTTTTTAGGGTAATTATAAAATTACGAGCCAAAGATATGGGATCCTGGAGGGTCGAACAAGGTGAGGCTTTCCCTATCAGCATGAGAATCATGTCTCTAGAATCTCCCTCAATGATTAAGTTGGACAACCTAGCCTACATGGCAGTTTGTATGCCATGGAAATTCATCACCACCTCAATAAAGCTAGATGAATGAAACCCCAAGTTAACTGCATAAGCCAAAATTAAATTCCCCTTGTGATCCTGAATAACCCCACCCCCACCCACCCAACTATGCTTAGCTTTGGTAGAGCCATCAAAGTTAAGCTTCAACCAACCAGGGTCGAGGGAGAGCAGGGAGTATTACACTTTCCCAACAAATTGAGAGAGTTGAGAGAATTAAGAACCTCAGATAGGTTGTAGGTTACCACAATAGAGACCTCTAGATTGTTAGGATTTCTTTTGGGCTTATAGGAGGTGACTGAAATAATTTCAAAAACCTGACTAATGATCTTATTAGCCACCACCAACCACAAGGACTTTTTGTTTCTAAAGACCCTACTATTGTGCTCCTTCCAAAGTGTCCACCCAGTAAAGAACATAGATTTCCACCAAAGCTCCACAATCAAAGGGTGAGACACTTAGGAAAACCAAATGTTCAAAATGCAATGAACATCATTTTGCGAGACCTAACAAACATTGAATAGAGATTGTATTTTTTCCTAACCTGACAAGAGTAGGAATAATGAAAGAGCGGGTTGGGGATACACTCAACTTAAGTTGTATGAATGTTTCTAAATGATAACCTATTTTAATACTTTGATAGAAATATACATCATTCTTCAAATCAAATTAAGTTTCTTTAGTCTTGGTTGGTACGTATTTATAATTCCCTAACTTAACATTCAAGTGAATACTTACTTTCCTTTCATATCCAAAAATATACATATACATACATACATATATATATATATATATATATGAAATTCACAAACATGTTTTAAAAAATATTTTATAAGAAATACTTAAGAAAATACCCATTATAAAAGAATCAATCTCAATGGAATTAAGATTTAATATTTATCATGAAGTATTGATAATTATGCGAGTATTGACTATTTATCATAAAGATTAAAATACCCTTCCCAATTAGTCATTATCAAATGTATTTGTAGAAAAAATCATAAGGAAAATGCCAAATCATCCTCCAAGTGCTCCAACCATAATAAGAACCAATTTAGACTTTTTCCATGTTTGGGGTGATATCTCTGATGAAGGCCACTCACTTGTGGAGGCATGTTGAATCCTAATCATAAGACTCATCTAGGATAGTTGATCCCATAGTATCATATAATTCTTGAACCTTCCCCATGTTGGAATATCTAACTTAGAGTTGTAACGGGAAAATGCATTAAATGCCCCATCTAATGAAATCAAATTTGGTCTATTCCCTCCTTGTTGTGTCTGACTACCTTGCTGGACAGTAGCAAATTAATTTTGGTGGTTGAATTTGAATTGGGTGCTAGTTTTTGGAAAGGCAACAAAAGACAAAAGGAGAAAAAAATGTAATATTTTGTAGAAGAAGCAGAAGGAGGAGACAGAGACATAAAGGTTTTTTTTTGCAGCAGCAATAGAAAGGGAATGTTTAGCAAAACACACAACTACAGAAGTAGAAGTTTAGGAGAACCTGCAGCAGCAGAGAACATTGGTTGTGTTCCAGTGCTCTAAAATTTTTCTAGCACACAGCAACAATAGCACACAAAAGGAAGATGCTACAAAACTAGCATAGTTTTTGTCTGAAGCATGTACAAAGCTTTTGCTCTGATTTTTTTTTAGTCAATTTTTTGAATGTAATCCTTTTGATGAAATAGAAAATAAAATATATAAGTATTTTTGTCTCCTTGTGTTTGTCTCCTTTGAATTATGCATGTGTTTATTCTTTTCCCACTATAGTTGGGTTTCTTTTCCCAATAGATTGGTATCAGAGCCCTAAGTTTTTTGGGTGTTTAGTTTGTTAAAGCCCTAGTTTTGTTCCTAGGCGTGTAGTTATAGAACTCTAGTTTTTGGGTATTTGGGAAATCCCTAGTTTTCTAGGCAGTGAATAAAAGCCCTATATTTTATTTGGGTATCTTTCGTTCTTCCCCCATTTAGCAAAATGGTTGGAGGAGACAATAGGAGTTGGTAGCAACCACCTACATTTGATGGAAAAAATTATGATGTCTGGGAAAAGAAAATGAAAACCATTCTAGTAGCAAACAATTTGTGGGAATTAGTAGCAAATGGGTTCACAGATGTGAATAACCCAAATGCATTTTCAACATTGAGCAATGCTCCAAAGAACTAGCTGATGGAGACAAGGAAAAATGATGCAAAAGCCCTTGGTTTGATTGAGGCAGCCTTGACAGAGGCTATCTTCCCTCGAATAGTAGTAGCTAGCTATGCGAAAGAAGCATGGGAAATACTTCAAACCACCTACAAAGGGTTTGAGAAAGTCAGGTCAATGAAACTCCAGTTGCAAAGGAGAGAATTTGAGACCATACAGATGAAGGACAATGATTCCATTTTGGATGTTCATGCAAGGGCTTCCACCTTGATTAACCAATTGAGGATAAATGGAGAAACCATGGAAGAGAAAAAAAATGTGGAGAAGATTCTTAGAAGTTTACCCACAAAATTTGACCTAGTGGTTATTGCCTTAGAAGAGGAAAAGTACCTCTCAACATTATCATTTGATGAGTTAATGGGTTCACTTCAAACCCACGAGCAACGCCTAAATAGGTCTACAAATTCTTCCCAGGAACAAGCCTTTAAAGCACAATACAATGTGAGAGGCAAGGGAAGAGGTAGAACTGGTAGAGGAAGAGGTCAAAGAGGCAGAGGTAGAAGCACCTTTGGAAGAGGAGGCTCAAACAGTCAGGAGGAGGCAAGCACTTCCCAATCAGACTTCCAAAACACAAAGAAAAATAGTAGCTCGAATCACAGATCTGATAAGAGCAATGTGTAGTATTACTACTGTCACAAGTATAGTCACTATGAAAGTGAATGTAGGAAGAAACAATGTGACCAAGGGAGTCAAAATCGAAACGTGGAAAATGAGAACAATTCTGAAAATGAAAAATAGTCTCAAGTGTTCATTGCATGCAATCTTGTAGAACAAAAAAATGTTGAAGTTTGGTACTTGGATAGTGGCTGTAGCAACCACATGAGTGGGAACAGAAATTTATCTGCCCCCATTGACCACAACATTAAGTCTGAAATCAAAATGGGAAACAATGAGAAAGTTCTAGTCATGGGCAAAGGCATAGTGTGCCTACAAACCAAGCACGGTGAAGAAAGATAACTTCATGATATCTTTTATGCCCCTTAAATGAAACACAACCTCTTGAGCATTGGAAAAATGGTCGAAAATGGATATAGAGTGCTAATGGAGAAAGGGGAATGCATCATCTATGACAGAGATGGAAGGAAGAAAGTTATGGCAGTTGTTCAAATGATACAAAACCAAATGTTTCCCCTCAAAATGAAAATCTCAGTACAATCAATAGGATTGCAGCAGTCAACATTCAAAATAGTCATCCAAGACCCATCCAAGCTTTGGCATTTGAGGTATGGGCATTTAAGTTATTCTAGTTTAAATCTTTTAGCTAAAAAAGATACGGTTAGGGGCGTACCAGCAATTGTAGAGCCCAATGGAAAGTGTGAAGCATACATCCTAAGGTAAACAACATAGGAAACCTTTTCAATCAGGGCATTCTAGGAGAGCTAGAGCACCATTAGAGTTGGTGCATTCAGATTTGTGTAGTCCCATGAAGACCCCAACTTTAGGAGGAAATGTTTATTTTATGACACTCATAGATGACTATAGTAGAAAAATTTGGGTGTATTTTTTGAAGAACAAATCAAATGCATTTGAGAAATTCAAAGATTTTAATGCCTTGGCTGAAAAGCAAAGCGACCATTATATTAAAGTCCTCAGAACAGATAGAAGGCGAGAGTATATCTCTCAAGAGTTTATGAACTTCTGTAAGTCTCATGGTATTCAGAGACAACTCATAGCCCAATATACTCCACACCAAAATGGAGTGGTTGAAAGAAAGAATAGAACCATCATGAAGATGGCAACAAGCATGTTGAAGGAAAAAGGTTTGTCCAATGAGTATTGGGGTGATGTTGTAGCAACAACAGTATATATTTTATCATGATAGGATCCCACAAGAAGCGAGGAAGAATTGCAAATGGAGCATTGAGCATTTGAGAATATTTGGATGTGTGGCATATGCATTGGCGCCAAAAGAGAAAAGGCAGAAATTTGATAATAAAGGTGAAAAATGAATTTTCATAGGCTATAGTGAAGAATCCAAAGCCTACAAATTGTATAATCCCATCACCAAGAAAGAGGTAATCAGTAGGGATGTTGAATTCATTGAAAATGAGTCATGAGATGGAATAGTTGATAGCGACACAGGTATTTCAATTTCAATACCTCTTGAAGATGAAGAAGTTGTAGAAGGAAGATGCTCCAGAACCTTACAGCAAGGTAACAATTCAGAAAACAATAGCAGTAGCTCCAAAAACTTTCAGTAGGGAAGTTGCTCCAAAAATTTCCAGCATGGTAGATGCTCCGGAAGTTGACACCAAAAGTCTTCTTCATTAATTCAATAGTCAAGTAGCTCTAAATTTTTTGATCCTATGCTTGCATCATTGATGCCACGAATGACAAGAAGAATGAGGGAAATTTATGACAGTGAAAGGTATGATGACTTTGATGAGAATTCATATTTTGCTATATTTTCTTATAGTGATCCAATGTATTTTGAAGAAGCTGTGAAGGAGAAAAAATGGTGTAATTCCATCGATGAAGAATTAGATGCTATAGTGAGAAACAAAACATGGGAGCTCATTGATTTACCAAAAGGGAAATCAGTCATTGGACTTAAGTGGGTCTATAAGACCAAATGCACTATTGATGGTAAGATTGAAAGGCATAAAGCAAGGCTGGTTGTTAAAGGATACAAACAATAGCCTAGAAGAGACTATGATGAAACATATGCACCAGTTGCAAGGCTAGAAATAGTGCGGGCAGCCCTTGCAATTACAGCCCATAACAAATGGAAATTATTACAAATGGATGTGAAATCAACCTTCTTAAATGGAGTGTTGAAAGAAGAGGTGTATGCAGAGCAGCCACCTGGCTACGAAGTTCTAGGGAAAGAAGACAAAGTCTATAGGCTCCAGAAAGCTCTTTACGGGATGAAACAAGCACCAAGGGCATGGTACATCATAATTGATTCGTACCTTATGAGCAATGGCTTTAGAAAAAGCAGTAGTGAGCCCACACTATACATTAAGGAAGCCAATGGTGAGATTCTTATTGTTGTTCTATATGTAGATGATTTAATTTTCACAAGAAATAGTAATCCTTTTATTGCTAATTTCAAAGAGGAAATGAAAAATGAGCTTGAAATGATAGACCTAGGTTTGCTAAAATATTTCTTAGACATAGAGGTTCAACAAACAGATCATGGCATCTTTATTTCACAAACAAGTTATGCTAAACAAATCTTGAAAATATTTTGAATGTTGGACAACAAACCAGCCCTAACCCCAACAACTATAGGTATGAACTTAAGCAAAGAGGACAACATCAATAATGTTAACCCAAACCTCTACAAGAGCATGGTTGGAAGCCTCATGTATTTGATAGCAACAAGACCTAATTTTATGTACATGGTAAGCCTGACTTCTAGATTCATGGAGCAACCTAAGGACACACACTGGCAAGTAGGAAAAAGAATTCTAAGATATTTCAATGGCATGAAAAGCTATGGCATTATGTACACTGCCTCCAATGAGTTTCAGTTGGTTGGGTACATAGATAGTGATTGGGCAGGAAATGTAGATAATAGGAAGAGTACTTCAGGATACTTGTTCCACATGGGTTTAGGAGCAATATCATGGGAATCAAAGAAGAATCCCATAGTTTCACTCTCCACAGCTGAAGTGAAATACATAGCAGCAAATGTAGCAGCATGTCAGGCTATTTGGCTTAGAAGAATCCTTGATGATTTGAATCAGCAACAAGAAGATGGTCAACCATATTTTGTGACAATGTATCTTCTATTGCATTAACGAAGAATCCCGTCTTTCATGGGAAAAGCAAGCATATCAAAATTCGTTATCATTTCATAAGAGAGTTGGTTGAGTATGGAGAGATTCAACTTCATTATTGCAAATTTGAGAAGTAACTCGCTGATATTTTTACAAAGGCATTGTCAAAAGAATCCTTTGAATGCCTAAGGAATAGGCTTGGTATGCAGGAATGCTCCAGAACTTTGGTTTTGGAAAACTCAAAAAAGTGCATATGCTCTGGAACTTTGGTTCTGGAAAATACAAAAAAGCGCAGATGCTCCAAAACTTTGGTCCTGGAAAACACAGAGAAGGAAAGATGCTCCAGAACATTAGAAGACAGTTCCAGAATGCAAAACAGATGCACACATACTTGCTTCGGAAACTTTTGTTCCAGTGCTCTAGAACTTTTGGTCCATTTCTCCGGAAGTTTTGTAGAGTGAAAAGTGCTGAAAACTTTGCTTTGGAAGTTTTACGCCAAAAGTTTCAAATGATAATGAAGAGAAAAATGGCCCAAAATTAAGGGGGAGTGTTGGAATATCTAATTTAGGGCTGCAATGGGAAAATACATTAAATGCCCCATCCGATGAAATCAAATTTGGTCTATTCCCTCCTTGTTGTGTTTGACCACCTTGTTGGATAGCAACAAATTAATTGTGGTGGTTGAATTTGAATTGGGCGCCAGTTTTTGGAAAGGAAACAAAAGACAAAAGGAGAAAAAATGTAATATTCTGTAGAAGAAGCAGAAGGAGAAGGAGACAGAGACATAAAGTTTTTTTTTTTGTAGCAGCAACAGAAAGGGAATGTTCAACAAAACACAACTACAAAAGTAGAAGTTCAGGAGAACCTGCAATAGCAGAGAACATTGGTTGTGCTCAGTGCTTTGGAATGTTTCTAGCATGTAGCAGCAGCAACACACAAAAGGAAGATGCTACAAAACTAGCACAGTTTTTGTATGAAGCATGTACAGAGCTTTTGCTCTGAGTTTTTGTCAGTCAATTTTTTTGAATTAAATCCTTTTGATGAAATAGAAAATAAAATATATAAGTATTTTTGTCTCCTTGTGTTTGTCTTCTTTGAACTATGCATGTGTTTATTCTTTTCCCACTACAATTTGGTTTCTTTTCCCAACACCCCACTGCCTGAACTAAATTCAATAGTGAGGGAAAACATTGGTTTTGTCAATTTTAACCGGATCCTTCCCTACAAAAACTCCATTGTGACTTCAATGTTGGTAAATTTAAGAATGATATGTTCATATTTTTTTGGGTCAAGAAGTGTAGTTCAAGGATTTCTATTACCATGGATTATGCACCATAAAAGGAATATGATGGAAATGTTTTTAAAAGCTTTCATACAAATGCAAAAAGGGAGGCATAACGCCAGACTCTGCAATCATATTACACCCTATTCCTAGCCCGCACATATAGAAGTTTAGAAAGAAGCATGGACAAGAAAAAAAATCTAAAGGATCAATGAATGTTGCAAAACGTTGAGATTATAATTTCCCTAATAGACATCAATGTGAAAAATGATACCCAAATTAATCTTGGGATAGTTATCAAATACCTCAGTGAAGGCATTTATGAATGCAATAATTATAGGTCATAGAAAATAATAATTACAAAACTCAACAAAATTATAAGTGTCACAAAACGTGGTTACCCAGATATGCATGAAGCATGCGACAATATCATAGACTCAAAATTATTAATTCGTAGGCAGCAAATATGAATTTCTTACAGATAATGATAACCACCACACTATTATGAAATCAACATATATGCATGTGTAGTTAGAATTCAAACTTGGTCCTCCACTCATGCCAAAGCATCACTCTCACTCAAAGCACATTAATTATTAATTTACATGTGTTTTTTTTTTATATATATTAAAATAATGCAGAAAATTATATATTAAAAAGATAAATGGGCAACAAGTAGGTTGTCATATGAGAAATCACAATTAGACACCATCAAAAATAATCCACAACAACTGTGATAAACCCACACATCACAATACATTGTCTTGGAACATAATACATTATTCTTATGTAACTGCAACAACGATAACTTTATCATGTCTAGATGATTGCTGATCATTACATTTTCTTTTGCCCCCTTGTAATTTACATGCTTTTAATGGTTACTCTTTCTTCGCTTAACATACAATAACTTCCTTTCATGCCCCATCAACACATTAATCTCCTTATTAATTCCCTCCTTCCATCATATTGATAGTGGAAAGCATTTACTGGTCCACGTTTGTATGGCCTCTAAGAGAAAGATTCTTCATGCTAACCATTACTTTTTAAAAGAATAATTCATAATAAATAAATTTGCACAATTTTATGCATAACTATTTAGTTGAAAAATAATTAAATTAGTTTTTACTTGACCATAATAGTCAGAAAATTATTAAAATAGCTATTAACTAGCAGTTGCGTGTAGTGACATGCAACGATGAGCCGATAGGTGGAGGGGAAGTCCAAATGGCAGGGATTTGTACACACATAGGAGAAATTAAAGAGGGGGATGCTAAGAACAATGTGGGAAAGAGCATAGGAGGTGAAGACAAATGTAGAATTTCTATCATGACCATATAGAACAATATGCATGCAAGAAAATGGTGCATTGAAAGAATATGTGATTGTTTGATGAACTAGCATTGAGGGAGCGGACTATGATTTCTATGTTGAAAAACATAATGTCATGGATTCATTGATATATAAAATTGAAAATGATCCATAGTATAGTGATGTTGCAAGAATACATACATATCTACACATAGGGAATGATAAGCTGTATTTTAAGTGTTATATGGAACATTGATGTCACCATTGATCGCAGTAATGAACAATGGCTTGTTTTGTTGTGTTTCATTTTATTTCCCCTATGTGTAGATATGTATGTAGTGATAGTAGATGCAAGAAACATTGATACATACTGAGACATTCTTGGAATGATAAGCTATATTTTAAGTGTTATATGGAACATTGATGCCACCATTGTTCACAGTGATGGACAATGTATTTCCCCTATGTCCAGATATGTATATATGTCATAGTAGCTACAAAAAAAATTGATGCATATTGATCCCTATGTTTATTCTATCAGGACATTCTTGGAATGATAAGTTTTATTTTAAGTGTTATATGGAACATTGATGCCACCATTGATTGCACTGTTCAATACAAAAGTCTTGACTCTTATTATTTTTTCCCTGTGTTTTGTAGTCATTGGAGAAAGAAGGGAGCCAAGAGAAAGAATGTGGGAATATGTGCATTTGAAGCAAGCAGGAAGAGGTGCATATTGAAAAAATGCTTTGTATAGTATTTCGAAAACAATTTTACAAGAACACAGACTGTAAGCTAATTGAAGTCAGTCTACATCCAAGCACAAGAAGGTATATAATAGCTAGGCACAATAATGCTTGAGAGAGATCAAGTTACCACATCTAAAAATCCTCATGGCATCATTAATAACCCTTTTGTGATACCATTACACTAAGACAATAGGGCATAGATAAGGTTGAGATACATATACATTATCTCAAAAGGATAGTACAATTATGTGAAAGATTAGAATATAATTGAGTTGGAATAGGACATACAAATGTCAAATAAGTATATTTACATAAGTCATGCACAACCATAACAATAAAGAGATAATTGCATCCACAAAATTATGTTGATATTAACAAAAAGTAGTGTTAGAACTATGAAATTTTGAAAATTTTACAGTCAATTGTAATCATTAGTTTCCAAAATGAATCCTCATCATAAGCATAAAATCCTTTCCTCATGTTGCCTTGCTTATATTTAGTCATATGATTTGTTTGAATCCATCTAGTCTTTAGTCTTCCATTGTATTATCCATATCAGCATGACAGAGTGAATGTCTCCCCGACCTATGTATTTTTCACTAATTCTTGTCGCAGGCTATCGATAGGACATATCTTGTGTTTCAGCGACAGAAGTGACATCTATCAGCATAAGAATCATATTCGGGTGAAGGACATAGCAAAATATTTTTGTCTTGTCAAAAGGCATATGCTAAGCTCTATCGGCAAAGGCTATGGGTATCGACATCATGTGCTGGCAAGTCTCTTTTGTCACACCAATCGGCGATTCAAGGAACATGTTGGTATGAGTTTGAGCTATCGGGATGGGGTCTCGACAAGAGACCTTCAGTCTTTTCGATGTCACATATGGATTCACTTCAGCCAAGCAGATTATCTTCGATGGGAAGTCATAGCGACTTCTAGGTGTCTCACCGACTTGTGTAAAGAGCTTTGGTATGAGCATTGAGTTTGCGGCAGGAGGTCATAGCGAAAAGGTTGGGTCTTGTCGACAATGTTCAAAATGGATTTCTCTCAGTGTGAGAATGGCCTCTTCTCGGCAATCATGTGTGCTTGGGGTACTTCGGTGAGACTATGGTGTTTTCGGTGAGTGGTCACGGCGATATGCATTTGTCTCGCCAATGAGGAGTAGGGTTTCTTTCTGATGGCTTTCGGTGAGAATTTTGATTTCACTTGGAAAAATGGTGTGTGCTTGGATGGAACTTTTGGTATAACAATATAGTCTATGGGAGGTCTTCCTGACAGTTGGATGTTATAGTGACATACATGAGGCAGATAGGCTCATCAGCGAGATATGACATAAGTCACGAAAACTGTGGATGAAGCCAATGGAACTCATTGGGGAGAGATATCTTGTGTCTCAGCGAGTGAGAGCATGTGAAGAATTTCATTTTGATGTAACATTCCACTATCTGCATGACATTTCCCCAACTCCATAAGGTCACACCGAAATGTAAAGGAATAACAGAATACTCTTTGACTTTGATGTAACATGCAATGTGTCACAATGACATACATAATTGATTCTTGGTGAAACTCGAGGTGATCTACATGAGGTTTCCTCGATATCTAGAAGCTATAACGAAGTGGGTGAAATGAATTATGCATCTCGGTGTGAATGTTCTGTTATCTTGGCGACCAAGAAATGTTGAGGGGTTGTCGATGGGCATTTTGAGTTCGATATGAGTCTCTCTGATGGTGGAAATTCATGGTGAAGGCGAGCAATGCAAGCAAAGTGATGAATGAATGAATTTCCTTCGGTATGACTGTGAGTTATGTCTCTCTGACTATCTACAGATGGTAACAAAATTTCAAGCACTGTGGCCGACATGTAAGATGCTAGATAACTACCGTTCCTGCCAACTTGAATTGAGCCCGATTTCTTCGATGGCTGACATGATTTTGAAAGTAGTTTGTTTCTTGATTGCTGGTGTATATATACACCTGATTGTAATTGAAAAATTATCAAATTTTAGATTAGATACAGTAGATTAGGAATGAGCACAGTAGAATAAAGTTTTCATTCTAGAGACTATGTGCATGTTTTAAATGGTGAATCCAATCAAATTCAGCTAGTGTGGCAGGTTATTTTTGGTATCAATTATGTGTTGAATTTATTGAAAAGTATTGCTGAAGCTGTCTCCAATTTGATTCTTTCTAGTTGTTCAAATTGACATAACAAGTTTATGTTCAGTTTTTCAATGCACATTTGATGTATTCGTGTGATTAATCAATTGGTTCTCTCAAGTAGAGATTATATCCTTTTCATTGATCATGGTAATTGGGAAGATTCATCTGGATTATTAAAGTAGAGTTCAGTAATCATAATACTGCATTGTTTATACAAGTTATGAACATATCATATGCCTGCAATTTGATTTTCTGCCAACATAAGTTGTTCACTTCTGTTTCATTCGACTCCGCATAACCAATAAGGCACTGGTCTCTGTGTTTCATCATTTTGAATTCACTTAATCTCTTTGCATCTATTATTTAAGCATTTTAGGATTTAGATCAAAAGATTGCTATCAAGTTTTATTTCATTTGTTCACTTCTATTTTCCATTGTGGAAAAAGCATTTCAGAAGAATAAATCATAAGTTAAGTCTACTTCATTCAGAAAGGTACACCCGCCTAGGTCTAGCAGCACCTGAAGCGTAGAAGGTTGAGCTCTCTTGACCTTGTCTATTACCCTAAAGCATATCAAGAGATTGGCAGCTTCTTGAGGTATTCTACCTGCATTTTTGAGAGCTAAAAAATTGGCGACTCTGCTAGGGATTACATCAGAAAATTCGGTTGAAGACCATCATATAGAGTCAGTGAAGAAAAGATTTGTAATTGAGAAATTATCAGATTTTAGATTAGATACAGTAGATTAGGAATTAACACAATAGAATAAAGTTTTCATTCTGGAGACTAAGTGCATGTTTTAAATGGCGAATCCAATGAAAGTCAGTTGGTGTGGTACGTTATTTTTGGTATCAATTGTGTGTTGAATTTATTGAAAAGTATTGTTGAAGCTGTCTCCAATTTAATTCTTTCTGGTTGTTCAAATTGACATAACAAGTTTATGTTCAATTTTTCAATGCACATTTCATGTATTCGTGTGATTAATCAATTGGTTCTCTCAAGTAGAGATTAAATCCTTTTCGTTGATCACAGTAATCAGGAAGATTCATCTAGATTATTAAAGTAGAGTTCATTAATCATAATCCTGCATTGTTTATACAAGTTATGAATAGATCATATGCCTACAATTTGATTTTCTGCCATAATAAGTTGTTCACTTCTGTTTCATTTGACTCTGCATACCCAACAAGGCACTGGTCTCTGTGTTTCATCATTTTGAATTCACTTAATCTCTTTACATCTGTTATTTAAGCATTTTAGGATTTAGATCAGAAGATTGCTATCAAGTTTGATTTCATTTGTTCACTTCCATTTTCCATTATGGACAAAGCATTTCAGAAGAATAAATCATAAGTTAAGTCTGCTTCATTCAGAAAGGTACACCTACCTAGGTCTAGCAACACCTGAAGTGTAGAAGGTTGAGCTCTCTTGACCTTGTCGGTTACCCTAAAGTGTATCAAGAGATTGGCAGCCTCTTGAGGTATTCCGCCTGCATTTTTGAGAGCTAACAAGTAGATTGATAAAAAAAAATTAAACTATATATATTTTATTTTATTTCTAAATATTCCTTTACTTGCAATTGGAATATATTTTGATAGTTTATTGTTGCATGCAAATTTTTATTTCACCATTCTAATCTATTTTGTAGTCACTATGATTATTCTCAAAGGTCATTTATAACACATTATTTCCCCAAAATCCCCATTATGCAATTTCAAAACTCAACAATTTTAGGATCATAATAGAAAGTGAAACCATTATCAATGCATTTGTTAATGGTAAAAAATTTTGATAGCTAAGACTCCTTGAAACCAAAAATAAGAGTAGTCGATAGTCCTTGAGTGTAATCCTTATGGCAAGGCTAACTTCATATAAGATCTAATTTCGTGAAAAGATCCACATAACTCATGAAAATAGGTTGAGATGAAAGATCACTGACTAAGACATTACTATCTTATGTGAAACAAGATTGTTTTTCTAGAGTATATTCTACAAAAATCAAATGAAAATGTGAAGTTTAGTGCGATGAACATGTGTCATTGGTAGATAATATGTAAATTAGGAAATATAAACAGTTATATAATTTATAACAAATAATATGTAATGCACCTACAATAGAAGGGATCAAATAAATAAGATGTAGGCATACCTTGTACATACAACGAGATGCAGTATGAACACAAAAAAAGAAGGTCTGCTCTCCACCCTACCATATTGGGTCATGACACCTCATGGGATCTCACCAAACCCTTGAGCAAGAACATACATTGTCCACTACTTTGCTCAATGGTGAAACCAATGTTTCAACACCTGAGAATTTTCTTGAGTTGAAATCAATGTCATACATTTTTAAAAGTATATTTAGTTTGTATCATTTATGGAAAAGAATTTGAGATGAGGTTGTGAAATAAGAGATGGAATAAAGGACATATAGGCTATGTGTAGGATCATCATGGAAAAAATAGGCCCTTAAGTGGCAAAAAAATTAGAAAAATAAGAGTTAGGAAACTTGAAGTAAAATTTTGAATAAGTTATCTATATTATTTCAAAAATATGTAAGAATAGAATTTGTAGAAAATTGAATGCAGTTTCTAAACTACTAGGTTTCTTTAAAAGAAAAAATCTATTTGGTGAAAATTTGAAATTTCAATGGAGTAGTACTTAAATTTCAGAGAAAAAATAAGAAATAGGTGTTTGTCTGACCACCCTAACCACAATAAAATTGTAATATTTTTTTTATAATATTTTAGATATAAGTAGAGGACTCATGTCCTAATGTGATGCATATTTTTTTGTAGTTTTTTTCCAAGTAAATAATTAATTATGAATTTTTTATTACAAATTTTAAAAGATATAGAAAACTCATATGTCTGACCACCTTAACTTGGTCAAACCCTCATGAAATTATTATTATTATTTTTTAATTATATAGTATGCAAAGCATAGAATGTTACACATGATTTGGATTAAAAAAATGTGACCATTTGAAAGCTATAGATGTTTTTCAATCAGTCTATCAATCAGGACTTTAGCTATAATTTGAATAGAAAATGAATAATAATTACTTATTAAATTCAAAGTAAATAATAATTTATATTGGTGGAAAGATGAGAATCTCCTTTAAAAACCAGTTTCATTTCATCAATTTTGGGTAAAAAAAAAGTCACCAGCCACATACCTATCATATTGCCACTTTTTGGCCCATCATGATCCTGCAGATACCCTATAGCCTTACCTTGTATATAAATAGAATGCAGTTACAGCTCGTACACCAAGCCAAACATGTGATCACAAAGCTATTTAACATTGTGGAGATCTGTAGTTACAACTAAGAAAGTTTGCAATCAAAAATGGTTTCGATCATATATAGTTGCACACAAGGAAAATGTGAAGTTCAGTGTGATGAATATGTGTCATTGGTAGACAATATCTAAATTAGGAAATATAAACAGTTCTATAATTTATAAAAAAATTATATCTAATGCACCTACAATAGAATAGATCAAATAGATAATATGTAGGCATACCTTGTGAATAGTGTGGGATGCAGTATGTTTATGATTACAACTCCCATATAATTTTGTTTCGACACATGAGAATTTCGTTGAGCTAAAATCATTGTTATACATTTTTAAAAGTATATACAGTTGTGTAATTTATGACAAATAATTTGAGATGCAATTATGAAATAAGAGATGGAATAAAGGACATATAGCCTTACCTTGTATATAAATGGAATGTAGTTGCAACTTATAGACCATGCAAAACATGTGATCATGAAGCTATTTAGAATTGTGGAGATATGTAGTTATAGCTGAGAATGTTTGCAATTTAAAATGGTTTCAAGTAGATATAGTTAGACACAAACGGTTTGAAGGTGAGAGCACTAGTAGTGGCTCCATTGACCAAAGAAGAGGAAGCAATTTAGAGAAAAATTAAATATAAATTGTATATGTCCAACCAAAGAAGAGGAAGGAATTTGGGTTTGCCATTGGAGGAGAGGAGAAGAATAATGCCAAAATTGAAAAACAACTTCTCGTAGTAATCACCATAGAACCAAAACTCTAGCTCACTTGGCAGGAGTGATCGCAACTCCACTATGGAGGGAATGACAAGGAAGAAAAATTAGAAATGATGGAAATTCTATATTCATTGAAATGGAGAGGGGGAGGAGAAGTTCTATAGTCACCATAAAGAATAGAAACATTTCATCATGATGAAAATGCACACAATTGTTGGAGGTGATCCTCTTCTTTGATTTGGAGTGCACTATATTTGTTGGCATGTAATCTAGAGTATCTCTCAAAAGAGAAAGGTGGATCTTTGCATATTCCTGTAATTAATTTTACACAGGAAAGAGTTGTGAACATTAGTCCTTGTCTTTCTTTAGTTCCAATATCTATTGTAGCTCTCTCCAGTGTCAAGCCTTGAGATTTATGTATTGTTATTTCCCAAGCCGTTGTCAAGTAATGTAGGAACATCCTTGGTTCTTCGCAATCTTGCATCAACCAAAAATATTTTCTTTCATTTTTTGTTCTTTTTCTATTCTTACTTAGTTCATATTGGTGGATTCATCATATTTTCTCACTAGACCCTTTGGATATTTGTGTACATCTTTGACATGTTCATTTTCCTTATTCCAAGATTTGAGTATGATTGGATCTTTTTCCAACAAGTTATCACTTCAGGATTTAGTGGTAGTCTCTTGAACTAGCACTGGAATAATTTTCAAAATTAACGGCTAGTTTGATCAAGGGTGGATCATCCTCGTATCTTGTGGATCTTAACAGTGTGATTTTAAATGTCCTATGGAGTGTCCCCAACCTTAAATATAGGTCCATACTTCATCTTATGCACCTATTGAAGAGTAATTCAAATTTGAGGCATACCTATTCATGCACACGTTACATTTTCTTTCCTTGGAGAATGTGATGATCATTGGTCGATGCAGATGATTCCAAAATTGTGGATATGATATAATTCTTGTAATAGATCATTAGAATAGTAGAATTTGATCCCAAATATTAGGATAGATCTAATATGTAATATTTAGTTTGTATATAGGAGCATATTGGAATGTATTTTTTAACATGTTATATCAGGCCTATGAGCCAAATTTGTAAGCCCAGATGCTATTGGTCGATTGTAACTAATATTTATATTAATGAGGTTATTGGAATCTACATTTGCCTCAAAATTTTGTGTTGCTTTCATTATGTTACTCTTACTACACGGTCTGGATTGTTCTCTTTGAGGACCCTCCTACCATGACTATGCTAGATTGGCATCAGAGTGAGATTCATTCCTTTTGAGAGCACTAGATTTCATGAATTCCTATTGAATATTTTTTGTACGGTGGTAGATTGAGGATCCTACCTACATCTATAGAGGAGTTGTGTAAAGATGGTAGGAAGAAGAAATGATAGAGGAAATAGAGCGTGTGGAAATGTAGATCAAGCTTTAATGGAGATGGTGAGAGGAATTTTTTCTAGATTAGATGCAATTGAAATGGCCCAAAGGAGAGGTCAACCAATTGATGATGTGAGTGATGAAGAGGTAGAAGTACAGGAAGAAAGAGGAAGATAAGAGAAACCTAGCCTAGATCAGGGAGAAGAGAGATTTATAAGAGCCCTAACTAGAGCAAATACAAAACCCCATTTCAATCTGCCAGATTATAATGGTAAGTTGGATTCAGAAGAATTACTTGATTGGATTATAGAGATGGAAAAGTATTTTGAATTTGAAGGTACCACTAAATATAAGAAGGTGAAGTTTGCTTTTACAAAGTTGAAAGGACATGCATCCCTTTTGTGGGAACATTTGCAGATAGATAGGCAAAGAAGAGGAAAAGAAAAGATAAAGTTATAGGATCAGATGGTGAATAAGTTGAAAAAAAAAGTTTATGCCTACAGATTATTAGAATAGTTTGTTCTGAAAGTTGCAAAATTTGAAGCAGAAGGAATCAAGTGTGACATAGTATACTAAGGAGTTTTACATGTTGAATATTAGATATGGACATTCAGAGGATGAGATTGAGCAAGTAGCCATATATGTGAATGGGTTGAGGTGATCAATACAAGATGAAATAAGTTTGATCAAGTTGTTGATTGTGGAAGAGGCATACCATTGTGCCCTAAAGGAATAAGAGAATATAAACAAAATACATGAGCAAATACAGAGAGGAAGAGTTGGAATATTTCAAAGAGGAAGAACTTTTAATGGAGGAGGAATAGGATCTTTTCTAGATCAGAATATGGATAAGGAGGTCAGTAAGAATGATAATTCGTACCATAGAGGTGATGGAAAATCTTATAGAAGAGGAGGATATGGTGGTTACCGAAATGAAGGTTATAGAAGAGATGATAGAGGACAAGAGAAAAGAACATTCAAGGGAACTTGTTATAAATGTGGTGAAGGACATAGTGCATTTGAATGAAATCAATGAGAGACAAGTAGAAAGACATAAAACAATAGAAGAACAACATTTATTGAGGAAGATCATGTTGGATCATCTAATAAACTAGGAGATGAAGAAGTTTTGGTGAATAGGAGAGTATTATGTCAAAGTGATATGGAGTAGGAGACATTGTAGAGAAATAACTATTTTCAGACCAGATGCAAGGTGGCTGGTAAATGTTTCAAAGTGATTGTTGATAGTGGAAGTTCTGAGAACCTGGTTTCTGAAGAGATGGTGACCAAGCTGAATTTGAAAAGATTGAAACACCCAAAGCCCTATCAGATAGCTTGGATTCAAGATGAGCATAATATTCTGGTAAGTGAACAATGTTTGGTGAAATTGAAGATAGGAAATTACCATGATGAAGTTTTGTGTGATATCATGCCTATGGATATATGCCATGTCTTTTTGGAAAGGCCTTGGAAATATGATAGATAGGCTATTCATGATGGAAATAAGAATATATACACCGTTGTTGCTAATGGGATGAAGTAGAATTTGTTGCCTTTGGACGATGTCCCTAGAGTTGAAGTTTGTATGAATGCTAGGGTTTGTCTAGTTGATGGAAGGAGATTTAAGGATGGATTGAGACATGAGAACATGTGATATGCCTTGGTTCCTAAGAAGGATGAATACTTGAAGCATGTAGAGAAACACCCAAAAGATATAAAGGAGTTGATGATAGAGTATGAGGAGATCATTTCAGATAATGTACCTGATGGATTGCCACCTGTGAGGATCAGATTATTAACTTCATTGCATCGATCTGATTCTTGGAGCTAGTTTTCCTAATAAAGAAACACAACAAATGACACTAACAGAGAATGAGGAATTGAATACAAAAGTGCAAGTTTTCTTGATGTATGGTTTGATCTGAGAAAGATTAAGTCCTTGTGCAGTACCTGATGTGTTAGCACCTAAGAAGGATGGAGAATGGAGGGTGTGCACAAATTCTAGAGCCATAAACAAGATCACGATGAAGTATAGATTTCCTTTGCCCTAGATGGATGAAATTATGGATTATCTGAGTGGAGCTAAATACTTTACAAAGATAGATTTGAAGAGTGAATATCATTAGATCAGGATCAGAGAGGGGGATGAGTGGAAGATATCATTCAAGAAGAATGAAGGATTGCATGAGTGGTTATTGATTCCTTTTGGATTAAAAAATGCACCGAGTACTTTCATGAGGCTGATGAATGAGGTATTGAAGAAATTACTGGGTAAGTTTGTGATTGTGTATTTGGATGACATCATGATTTTCAGTAAAAGCAGAGAAGAAAATTTGTTGCATATAAGACAAGTTTTGTAGAGGTTGAGAGAGGAGTAGTTATTAATCAACATTAAGAAGTGTAATTTCATGAAAGAAGAACTGGTATATCTAGGATTTGTGATATCTATGGATGGATTGAAGATGGACCTTGAGAAGGTAAGATCAATTGTTGAGTGGCCTACACCAGATAGCATTGGAGAGAGGTATGTGCAGGATCATCATGGAAAAATAGACCCTTAAGTGGCAAAAAAATCAAAAAAATTAGAGTTAGTCAACTTGACGTAAAAATTTGAATAAGTTATCAATATTATTTCAAAAATATGTAAGAATAGAATCTATAGAAAATGGAATTTAGTTTCTAAACTACTAGGTTTATTATTTTTAAAAAAATCAATTTGGTGACAATTTGAAATTTCAATGTAGTAGTACTTAAATTTCAAGGTAAAAATAAGAAGTACGTGTCTATCTGACCACCCTAACCACAATAAAATGATAACATTTTTTCATAATATTTTAGATATAATTAGAGGATTCATGTCCCAATGTGATGCATATTTTTTTACAATTTTTTCAAACTAAATAATTAATTATGAATTTTTACTACAAATTTTTAAAAATATAAAAAATCATTCGTCTAACCACCTTAACTTGGTCAAAAATTCATGAAATTCAATTTTTATTTTTTCAATCCTATAGTATACAAAGCATAGAATGTGACGCATGTTTTGGATTCAAAAAAATTGATATCGTTTGAAAAATATACATGTTTTTCAACCAGCCTATCAATTAGGACTTTAGTCGTAATTCAAATAGAAAATGAATACTAATTATTTATTAAATTCAAAGTAAAACATAAGTTATATTGTTGGAAATCTAAGAATATCCTTTAAAAACCCTTTTCATTTCATCAATTTTGGGTAAAAAAAAAGTCATCAGTAACATACCCTACAAATACCCATCATATTGCCACTTTTTGGCCCATCATGATCCTGCACATACCTATAAGATCATTTCATGGATTTGCTAGTTTCTATTGGAATCTCATTAAGAATTTCAATTCTATTTGTAGTCCTATGACAAAGAAAATGAGAGGAGGTATGAAATATTTTAGGTAGACATTTGGAGTAGACCAAAGTTATGAGTTGTTGAAATAGAAGGTGACTGAGTAGCCTTTGTTGGCTTTACCAAATTTTATAAGGTATTTCAAGTAGACTGTGATAAAATTGGAAATGCAATTGGAGCCATATTGAGTCAAGAAGGAAGACCTGTAGCTTATTTCAGTGAGAAGTTGAATGATGCTAGGAGAAGATATTCAGTGTATGATGAAGAATTTTATGCCATAGTTCAAGCCTTGAAAATGTGGAGACACTATTTGTTGCCTAAGGAGTTTGTGTTGTACACAAATCATCAAGCATTGCAATATTTGAATAGTTAGGGTAAGTTGAATCAAACACACGTGAGATAGGTAGAATTATTGCAGAGCTATACTTTTGTTTTAAAACATAGGAGTGGAAAGTCAAATAGAGTTTTTTATTCTTTGAGCAGGAGAAGGAATTTACTGGTAGAAATGAGAGTGGAGGTATTAGGCTTTAAAGAGTTGAAGAACTTGTATGAGTAAGACTCAGATTTTGCAGAGCCTTGGAGAGCTTGTAAAGAACTAGTTTTGGAGGATAGGAGTCAATTGTTGGATTATTTCATTCGAGATAAATTTTTGTTTAGAGGTAAAAAGTTGCGTATACCCCAAAGTTCAATGAAGGATTGTCAGGACATTTTGGAGTTGATAAGACAATAGCATTGGTAAGTGAGAATTATTTTTGGCCTCAGATTCATAAAGATGTTAGGAGATTTGTGTAGAGTTGTAGAGTTTTTCAAGTTGCAAAGGGAGGTAGTCAGAATGTTGGATTGTATAAGCCTTTGACAGTTCTGGAGAGACCTTGGGAGGATATTGGCATGGATTTCATACTTGGTTTGTTGAAGACACAAAGAGGTAATGATTTTTTATTTGTGGTGGTGGATAGATTTTCTAAGATGACACATTTTATACCTCATAAGAAGACAATAGATGCAGTACATGTAGCAAATTTCTTTTTCAAAGAAGTGGTCAGATTGCATGGATTACCTAGGAGTATTGTTTCAGATAGAGATGCAAATTTTTTTGGTTACTTTTGGATGACACTTTGGAAGAAGTTGAAGACAAATTTGAAGTTGAGTTATAATTTTTACCGATAGACTAATGGATAGACAAAGGTAGTAAGCAGGAGTTTGGGAATTTTCTGAGATGTTTGGTTGGAGAGAAGACTAGAAGTTGGGATTTGGTCCTTGCACAAGTAGAGTTTTATTACAACAATTTAGTGAACAGGAGTATAGGGAAGACACCTTTTTAGATTGTTACTGGAGTTCATCCTAGAGAGATATTAGAGTTGAGAGACATTAGTATGGAAGGTAAAAGGAGTGCAAAAGGAGAGTAATTTGCAGAACACATGAAGAATATGCATACTCAAGTGAAACAACAGTTGGAAGATATGAACAGGAAGTATAAGGAGAGAGCAGATAAAAAGAGGAAACATAAGGAGTTCAAAGTTGGAGATGAAGTGATGGTGTATTTGTGGAAGGAAATATTTCTAGTTGGCACATACAATAAGCTAAAGATGAGAAATATTGGACCTTGTAAGATCTTAAAGAAGTTTGATTCAGGAAATGCATATGAAGTGGAGTTATTGGACGACATGGGTATATCACCTATATTCAACATTGCAGATCAAAATCAGTATCATGAAGAAAAATTTAGTGAGAATAATAAAACAAAGTTGGAGAATCAGTTTCCTAAGCAACAACCTACTGAGATAGAAGAGATTTTGGATATCAGAGATGGGAGGAAGACTCGTGGAAGGCAATACAAAGAATATCTTGTGAAGTGGAAAGGTAGACCAGTGGAGGATTATTCTTGGATTTCTCAGGTTGATGTAGACCATCTTGGTTTTTCTTTGGCCCCAACAAAGTGAGGGACTCACTTTTCATCAACCTTGGATGTCTGATGGAGGAGCATCCTTGGTTCTTGGCAATCTTGCATCCACCAAAAATATTTCCTTTCAATTTTTTGTGCTTGTTCTATTCTTGCTCAGTTCATATTGGTGGATTCATCATATTTTTTCACCGAACCCTATGGATCTTTGTGTACATCTTTGACATCTTCATTTTCCTTATTCCAATATTTCAGTGCAATTGGATCTTTTTCCGGCATGTTATCACTTCTAGATTTAGTTGTAGTTTCTTGAACTAACACTAGAATAATTTTTAAAGTTAGCGGCTAGTTTGATCGCAGGTGGATCATCCTCATATCTTGTGGATCTTAACAGTGTGATTCTAAATGTCTTGTTGAGTTTCCCTGACCTTAATTATAGGTCCACACTTCATATTATTCACTTGGTGAAGATTAATTCAAATTTGAGGTCGACCTATTCATGCACACATTACATTTTCTTTCCTTGGAGAATGTAATGATCTTTGGCTAATGTGGATGATTCTAGAATTGTGGATACAATTTAAAGCTTGTAATAGATCATTAGAATAATAGAATTTGATCTAGAAGATTAAGATAGATCTGATATGTAATATTCATCTCACATATAGGAGCATATTGGACTGTTTTATTTTTGAACATGTTATATCAGGCTTGTGAGTTGAATCTATAAGCTCAGATGTTGTCAGCCGATTGTAACTAAGATTTATGTTTATTAGGATATTTGAATCTGAATTTTTCTCCAAATTATGTATTTCTTTCATTGTGTTACTCTTGCTACACAGTCTGGATTGTTCTCTTTGAGGACCCTCCTACCATGACTATGCTATCAAGGGGAGTTGTGTTCAACTTCCTTGTGTGATCGAGTGAATGAGGATGGACTTTGGGTTGTCTTCATCCCGTGTTGGGCCAATGTAGTTTGGGAAGTGCACAACAACATATTCAGGTGGTTGAGGTGGTTTAGCACCCCTAGTATATATGATAAACTTGACAATACCCAATGATCCATTGACCAGGCCAGCTTCCACCCAAAGATTTGTTGTTAACATTACTTGTTTGCTAATTGCAAATAAGACCTCTACTTGAAGTTGCTCATCATTGCCATATTCAAGTGTGTTTTGCTGAGTAGTTTCAGCAATACTAATTGCAATGGGAACATTTAATTATTGAATTATTTTTCTATTGTGCAAGGTGACCAACCTATTTGTTGGAAATAAGTCAATAGTTGCATTAAACTCAGCTTGATATGCCTGAGAATTTCTAATATATAAAAGTAGTCTACAAAACTATTGTTGTGCATCAGACTATCCATGTTGGTGAAAGACTGTGTTGAGCATGACAACAACATTGAAAGTGTTCCAAAGAGCCAAGGCTATGGAGCGAGAAGCGTAGATAGGCCTATCCAAAATAGGCAGAAACTATGCTAGGTCACCCACAATTATAACAAATCTACCACCCAATGGTTGCATATGCCTAGCAGGAAACACTTTCCACAATCGATTATTTATTTTGAGTAACAACTTAGGTCCCAAGAAGCTCATTTCATCAATTAAGATGTACTTAATATGTTTGAATTCCTCTTGAAATATGGTCAATGGATGTCCTTTCAATGGATTCATATCTCTAATTGGTATCCAAAGAGCTTCATGCACTGTAGAGGTATGTATATTGAAAGCGGCCACCCATGTTGGCACCAAAGCAAGTAAAGGATTCATTCTTTGATTTGGCGATGTATTTAGTGTTATCTGGATGTTGTTTATAAGAAATAATTTACCTATACCTGTAGTACCCTAAATAATCATACACAATGGTTATGATGGAGATGAGTCGTGATGGTGTTGTTCAATGATATTTATTGTAAGCTTTTGCTTAGGAGATAGCTGATGACAAAGTGCAATTGCAGTAGGTGGGAAAAGAATATCTTCAGTTGTATGAAATTTACTTGTTGAGATGAACTCTACAACAAAGTTATGTAGATTCTCAGGAACATGGTCTGTGCCCCACATGTGATTTAATCAAAGTCTCATCTACCTAATAGTTGCAAATGGTCAAAGCAAACATTGTTTGTAGCACCAAAGAGAGAAAGTAATCCCCATTCGTATTTATTTGCGGGAGGTAGAGACAAGTTTTTTTTAGTATCACTATCAACTTCTTGACTGGTGGGGGGAGAAATAACTGTATTGTCATGCCAAGGGTGATAGCCAACAACATGAAATAGCCTCTAGTTTTGTGTTATACTATCTCTAGTGAGGCCTATATCTATTTTGACATTTTGAAAAGGCTTGTATACTAGCAATTCTGACCAACAAAATGTTTCAAAGGTATCACAATGCTTAGGGGGGAAACTTGAATAGTGGGTAAACAATGGTGGTAGCAAGGTGTGGTCACAAACAACAACCCCCACCTTTTTATTTTTTCTGATGTGTATACAGTTGTGCAGATTGAATAAGGGATATAGTGTCCATCTTAGCTAGTCTTTGCATATAAAAATGAATATAACTACTTGAAAGCTCTTTTCCATTATTAGTTGTTTTCAAACGATGAAATATTTTCCTCCTTATGTTCAAAGATAGGAAATTCTAGCTTGTCATGACAAGGGGAAACTTTTGCACCATATGGCATGTTTCTTGTGCACCAATGCAACGATCTACAACCAAGTTCATCATGAAATTTTGATAGGCAAGCAATGCTTTATCCCCAAATGAATTTGTATTTGCAAGCCTTTGAAAGATATCAATATAGCTTTCAGACTTTGATGCATATTTGGAAATGTAGTTTAGCACAATTTGTGTTGACAAGACTGGCTAGAAATCAACATTTTCTCACCAAATTACAAGCATCTCAGGGTTGTGGCTATTGAGGTGCTCATCATTTCTTATTGGCTTATAGGATTTTTTTGATTCATTTTCAATTGCCAATGTTGATGATGGTTGTGCATTCCATGGAGGTTTGTAGCAACATTGTCATTAGTGGCCTTTTTTCCTAAGGCATGTGTATTGAGTACATTTGGTATGCCTCTACACCATGTTCACTAGTTGTTCGTAATTCACCATTGGGTCCATGCAAGAAATTTGCAAAGTCTCAAGGAAACATGAGTCCTCCAAAGAAGAGTGGTGGAATCTTGATATTATTTATTCTAGGGATCGAGGATTCCATGATGAAACATAAAGAATCAAATAAGCCTTTTCCTATTGCACCTTTTGTGGCTTGGACTAGTTAAGCATGTCTACATTCAAGGCACCTAGAAGCCACAAGAAACCATGGACATGTGTTGATCCATGGTGTTGCCACTCATACCTATACCAATAATCCTTTGTATGGAAAAGCCTCTCAATAACCTCATCATAGAAAATAGTGAATCATAAGTGCATGTACAAGGTTGTTATATGTGGGTTATGGATAACATTGTCCATGAAGCACCTTGGGGAGTATGGAATATGTGATTGGGCACTAGGATCAATTACCTTATGAAAATCAGGAAATTTTGTGTGTGTGGAGCTCAAAGTGAAAAAGAGAGTTGATGTCCCAAGTTGGTGGATCATTGTAGTGATCTCTTGCCAACACTTGCCTTAATATGAGCATGTCCCTTGAAAATATGTGCCAAAGAAAATGAGTTGGTTTGCTATATGGGTGTCTGGTGCATCCTGAAGCAGTAGTCGTAGTGCAACAACAAACTTTGGGATCCTTTCTTCCAAGTTTGTTTTCATGAAAATGGAAGCTGACTGTTGGCTTCAATGTCTCATTATTAAATTATAAAGGTAATATCTAAATCTAACATGACTCCAAAATCTATTATCATAGTGTCTCATCAAGTGCAATGCATATTCATGTAAGTGAATTTGTATGCTTCTTGACTGTAGGGGCATCGTTGTTCTAGTGGGGAACAATGTTGGAAAAGGCATGCTTAATAAACCTTTTGTATTGTATTCATTGATAGGGTTAGAATTTATCTCAGGCCAAGGAAAAGTATCTTGACTAATGTCTTCAATCTGCAAGGTATCTCTAATTTCCTGCAATTCCTAGGGAGGGTTGGGCATCAATGGAATAAATGACGATGAGTCCTCAATCTCAACTTCCTCATCAGTAGCAATTTATGAAGTTTCCACTAGTTCAACTATGTTCTATAATGGTTCTTTCATTATGTATAGAAGATCATAGATGTCAGTACTTGTATTAGGAAAAAAATTTAAAGCATCACAATCAATTGCAAATCACTATAGTATGGATCATTTTTAATTTTGTATATCAATGCAGCCATGACACTATGTTTGTCAACAAAGCAATCATAGTTCATTCCCTGAATGCTAGTTCTTCGAACAATAACCATTTCAACATCATGCAAGCAACACGGCAACAAAGTTTCAATGTTCGTGATGTCTTGAGGGAAGCTTATACTATGGCCAATATATTTCTATTGGCCTCCTATAGCATGGGTCACTTGCAAAACTAGAACAACTCTAGCTATAAGAATTTCTTCAACCTGAGTTATCTTTGCAAGGACACGAGGCTTTGGTCCTAGATCCATCGTGTTCATTCAATTGAATCGATGGATGCCCTTTTTAGAAGAACAACATAGAAATACAATGTCTAGATTGGATGCTCGCACTTTCATGCCAATGTACCTTTCCTTACAAACACTACAAACTTTCAAATTAGACAAAGCATCAATGCTCCGGTGGAAGGACTACATTGCAATGCAAAAAGAATCTCCAAATATGTTATTAAAATGGTGATGGGATAATGATGTGGATGGCAAGCCAGGACCATAAAGGTTTTCTTGAGATCTATAGCCACCTGTTGTTGAGGCACCTTCATTGGGAAGGTTGTGTGGAAGTTTCCAAGGGATGGAGGGTGTGGGACTATAGAAGCAACCATGTGTTTCAAAAAATCATGGCAGCAATTATGGTGCAGCCTCTTGATGAGGTGGGGCCAAGCAAGTATGGACTACGGTGGCTCTTTCTTGCAAGTATTTATACCAACGGAATTGAAAAACCTAATCTCTATGCCACACATAATAGACTTGGTTTCTTTGGCATTTTTCTGCCTTTTTTTGGTCCACACTTGATGTAGGACTAGAAATTTAACAAGTTTGTGGAGACTACAACCATAATATGAGGAAAATAGTAAATTTCTTGCAAACACCAACTTAAATAACAATGGTATAGCTAAAGAGGTTAAGCCAACTCAAAACATCACAATTGTTTAGTAGCATGTGATGGTCAACAAGAACCAAGAGGAGAAGTTCTAAACATAGGTGCATATGGGTGTGATGGATAGGAAGCAAGGAAAGCAAAAGTTGCAAAGATGTATATATATATATGTATCAACAAGTTTAAATGTAGATGTATATGAGTGTTGTTTGTAGGTAATTTTACATACATACATGTCCACATATATTTTTTTTTTGGTGAATGATTAAAAAATAGAGAATTTTGTATCAATGTATAACCACTTCTATAAGCAGTAAAGCAACAAGATTAGGAACACACTAAAATAAGGCTTTCTCTCAACCCTACCATATTGCATCATAGAGCCTTGAGGGCTCCCAAAAAACCCCCAATCAAGAACATAAATTTTCTACCACTATAATCAATGTTGAGATCAATGCTTAATATTACACTTAATATACATCCTATCATACATATGAATTTTTTATGCATCTAGTCTCACAAACATACACATCTACAAATAGGAAATATAAAATGAAACACAACAAAAGAAGGATTTCTCTCCACCCTACCATATTGGGTCATGGAGCCTCGTTGGCTTTCACCAAACCCCCAAGCAAGAACATACATTGTCCACTGCTTTGTTCAATGGTGAAACCAATTTTTCTTATCACACAATATACAACCTATCATTCTCACAACTCATTTTTTAGGTTGAAAGAAATAATAACTAAAAAGGTGCATCTAACATTGGATACCTATATATCGGTGTCGATTTTGTTTTCCAAGAACATATTAGGCATTGCATGCCTTAGATGCATTTATAGGGATTTGTTGTCCAGATATATATAGACACAAAAAGAATGTGTGGAAATGTATGTATGTGGAATTACATGTAGACAATAGGTATACTGTCTACCACTATAATAAATATAGAGATCAATGTTTAATATTACAATTAATATACAACCTATCATACATATGAATTTTAAATGTGCATCTAACCTCATAGACACACATAAATACACATAGGGAAAATAATATGAAACACACCAAAAGAAGGCCTACTCTCCACCCTGCCATCACTAGTAGAATTTGGAAAATAAATGACTATGTGACTAAAACTTTTAGTCACATGACTAACACTAGTATAATATTGCAAATAAATGACTAATTTGGTCATCTATAAGTGACTAATTTCATCATCCGGTAAAATCACAACTAAATGACTAATATCAAAAAAATAAAAATGACTAAATAAATGACTATTACTCCTCTATTCTTTTTTCTTTCGAATTTGATCATAATCCATAGAGCTTAAGCCCCCCTCATGGGACCCCTACTTAAGCTTGTTCCCCTCCCAAGCTAGGTTCTTATACATTACTCACTCGTTCGCCACCGGAAACACCACTTCATGTCTAACTTGCATGTGTCAAGCATGCCACCAACATTCATCCTGAGCCAAGATCAAACTCTCAATGAAATTCAGAGTTTCATTACTTATTACTTATAGCTCCCTTCTTCATGGACGAAGTTGATTCACAAATTATATATCATCTATATAATATTAAGTCTTCTATTTAATAAAATCTATATATAGATTCTATTAAGTCATATATAATATTATTATATTAATAATATTTATATTATATAATATTATAATATTATATAATACTATATTATATTATATTATAATATAATATTTATATGATATTATATTACAATATTTATATTATATAATAATATTATATAATATAATATTAATAATTACACCAAAGACATGTCTTATTTGAAAATAGCCAAGCTAATTATTACTATCAACAGTTAAAACTCCTCAAAAATGGATGCAATACGGTTAAATAAATCTTCATCGTCCATCACTCTATCGTTTTCCCCATTGTCGTTTGACACTTTCGCAAGGAACAATTTTTAAAGCAAGGGAAGAGTGAGGATGATATTCGCCAAGTTTTATGAAAAGTCTCACTTAGTAAATGAAGATGATGTCTATTTGTACATGTGAATCATATCATCATTGATAGAATAAAATAAAAGCTAATTAAAGCAATATTGTATTTTCTATTGAAGAGACATTACAATATTACAATGGTGTAAACATTTTAGAGTGACCATTTTACAATATTCAAATGAATATATAGTATTATGTTCATTATTATTAATTTTTTATTTTCTTTTCTATATTTTTTGGTTTATGAGTTATATATTAATGTTCAATTTTTTTTTAAAGACATATATAAATCTTTAAATAATAGATTTTCAATATTTTAAAAATATGATTTTAACATAAATATATTTAAAATGTTTTTATATTTGATATGGAAAATTTTGTACAATAAATTATCATTATATTTATATTTATTTAATTTATTTATTTTTTAAATATCAAGATTAATACATAAAATAATAATTTTTATTACATAACAAGCGTTGTACAATGATTAATAACTATTTCTAAAATATAATTGTAATTGTTTAATTTATGTAAAACAAGTTTATATACAAATAAATAATAATTAAAAAATAAATATGAAAGTAAATTATATACATAGTAAATTTGAATAAATATATATAAATTGTTTTCATGTATATTTATAATGATAAAAACTTTTGATTTCTTAAAATATTATTATAAAATTTAATAGTAGCATTTTAATATATACAAATTGGATCTTCTAGTCCATTTATATTCTACCTAACTTAATACTTATTGGAAAAGGAGTTATCCATAATTTGTAAATTTAAATTAATTTTTTTAAATATAAATTTGTAAGATTTAATAGTCTCTGTCATACAAATATGTTGTATAATTTTAATAAGTATGTTTAATTATGAATGCAAATTTTTTGAAAATGACTTTTTACCCATATTACAATATATTTCTTACATAAAATCATTTTCAAGAATACACTTTCAAAAATAAAAATCATCTCCTTTAAAATATCAAATGTGAGTTGAATGACTAAAATGAATTAAATGTAGGTGACATTTTTAATATAAGAGTTGAGTATGTAAATTAACTAAAATAAGATATAAAAGACTAAAATTATACATGAGTTAATAGAAGTGAGTTAGTTTTGGTTGTGTAACTTTAAATAGGGGACAAGTGAATTTTATCTAGTACTTTTACAATTGTCTAGGTTTTGGAACTGGCCTCACTACTGACCTTGCTTCAAATTTGTTTGCAAGTCTTGGTATTGGCTTTACAAACATTGAAAGCTTTCTTTGATATAGCGAGGCTTTTGCATTGGAGTCTTTGAAGTAAGTGGTTTCTACACACTTGTAGGACATGACATTATTCACTTTTGAAGCTCATCATTTCTAACTTCACTAGAAATTATCGAAGGAGCCTTTTTCTTATTACTCTGCATACCATTTGTCATTACTGCATTGTCCATACTGTGTTGTAAAGAACCAAATAACAGGCCTATCAAATTTAAATCATATCTTACTCATTTCCTTTTTTGTATTGAAGAGAATTGTATTTGCAATTGGTGTTTTTGT
The DNA here is from genome assembly GCA_007258455.2 of Sequoia sempervirens. NCBI lineage: Eukaryota > Viridiplantae > Streptophyta > Pinopsida > Cupressales > Cupressaceae > Sequoia > Sequoia sempervirens. The sequence continues at coordinate 839,048,230 of VDFB02281492.1, read as the reverse complement.
TTGTGTTCCCACCTTCGAAGGCAATTTTCTAGGTGGCTTTACTGCACCTTTAACATCCATCATGGAGTGCATTTGCTTTTTGAATATTGTGGGTTTCTTCAATGATCTAGAATGTTTCAAAATTTTCTACTTTTGTTGGTCCTTATTTGTACCAAAAAAAGAAAATATCCTTTCAAACATTTATACAAACTTGCAAAAACAAAAATTAAAATCTTCACAGTACATTGAGACCTTTTTCACACAAACAATATCATTTGATAAAGACCCTACCATTTGCTGAATGCAAAAAATAGACCCAAATTTTCTCAAAATGACCTTCCACACCTCTTTAGTGTACCCATTACACACCAAGGTGAAATTTCTAGTATTTATATTATATTATTAATATTCCAAATCGTATTATTTTTGCATAATGGGTGTCCAGTCATTTTTATTTTAATAAACATACTCTAAACCCATGGTCAAAACCTTATTTTCAGTTGTAGCTAGCCAAATTGGAGAAGTGAAAGGTCAAAACCAACGAGGAAGAGTTTGGAGGAGCCAAAACCAATAGCGGTAGGGAAAGCAGCAAAATGGTAAAGGATACCCTAATATTAAAACCTAAATGTGCTTATTATTAGGATCTTGGCCGTAATTTTCATTTTAACAAGTAAAATAGCTCTAGCCCTAATATTCATTCCTACACAAGGAATTAGATTGATAAACACACCCCCTTTTAGTCCATTTTGTCAAGTATCTCTATCTTGTCATCAAATTCATCAGCTTGTTTTTCATAATCTTTGCTTGAGGAAGGGACACAGTAACTTGGAAATGACACCATGACTTAAGTGGAAAAATGAGACATATAGTCTGGAATTGATTTCCTTGTTACCTTGCATTACTGCACATAACCCATTAATGATAATGTGCTTATAATAACTGGACTTTCCGCCTAAGTATTGCACTTCCATCTCAAGAAAGTTGTGATCTTCATGAAGTAGAAAGGAACTAACCATGTTTGACAGCTTGTTGGCACAAGAGAGGCTATGAGGCATGTTGAAGGTATTTCTATGTCTGATTGATTATCTTGTGTCCAACATTTCGTTCATCAAATTTTCTATACTAGGTACCCTAAATCATCAACTTCTATAGGGTCCTTCCACATTCATTCAAAACTTGAATCCACATTTGCATCTAACTGTTTCTAATCTCTTTTCTCACACACAAAAAAGGAAGCCTATACACATGTGACATTTAATTTTCCTCTCTTTTCATATCAAGCTTATATTGCCCTGTAGAGGAAGCCTTAGTTTCCATCCAACACCTTAGGAGAGAAAATTGCTCTTAGTATTGTAAGCCTATAGAAAATAAAATTGAAGACTACAGGTGGGTGTGTCAGAAATTCATTAATCCCAGATTCAAAATGATGAAAAAAATGAGGCAGGAGGAAAGTGAGTACTGGGAGTTAGAGACTTTAGAGAGAAAATTTTAATGTTGCCAATTCAGCATGCACTTCCCCCTTCACATGCTTGTAATTCCTTTTTCTTAACAAAGTTCACTGCTGTCACATGTGCCTACCCAAGCAATTATCAATTTTCCTTAACTTTCTGCATCAAATCCTACCTGAATTATAGAAGTCACAAAATCCTAGAAAATAGGTTTTGTATCATGAGTGTCTTGAACAACATATCCTATTTGAGATTTGACACAAGAAATCAACATAGTATAAGGCAAAAAAGGAAGGGTTTAAAAGCAGGATGGGGGGTTGATTGGTAAGATAATGGCATAGAAGATAATGGGGGAAGGATTAAAGAGTACCAAGAGGAGGGGGTAGGAAATATGATGGGAGGGGTAAAGGAAATATCACCATGGAGATAGGGGAAATATAAGAGTTAGGAGCAGAGGGATGCATCCTATGTAAGGAAAAATTGAAGATCATGTGCAAAATGGTCAAGCCAAATCATATGAGGTCCCCCAAAAGATGCCATTAATCCAATGTGTTTATTTGTTCTTAGTTTTCATTTTGTTTTGATGTGGGTCAAGCTTATTAATTTAGGTTTACTAGGTAATCACCTAGTTTCGTCAACTAGAGCTTGCAATCTTCAATCCTTACATTACTAAATAGTAAATTGCTTTTATTCATTAACATTAATTGAGATTCTAAGTCCCCGTCAGATATCAATATTATTATCTATTGAAAATTACTAGAAAGTTGCAGAGGTTTAAATAACCTCCCCAATTCCATTGCCAACCTCTCACAGATACAACACTTGAATATAATAGGTAATTTTAAAGGTTTAAATAACCTCATTGATTTTGTTGACAATCTATCACAACTGCAGCACTTAAAAATAAAATATTATTATAGTTTAAATAACCTCCTTGATTTCATTAGCAACCTATCATAGCTGCAACACAACAGGCTATAAAAGATATCCTTCTATCTTGGCTCTGTCAAAGGAATCTGCATGGGGCATTCATGCTATAAATCTTTTCCAATGTTTATTAATATCTTAAGTTTAATAAAAATAAAATAGAGCTCTTTCCATTTATTTTCCTGTCTCTACACAAATTCTATTGTTTGCTCTTGAGATTCTACATTGTAAATTTTGAAATTTCTAATGAAATTTGATCATGTAATGGCATTGTTTCTTTTTCAGCCTTGTATTTCCATCATTCAGTTCTTTTATATTCCCATGTTTTTTGCTTGTGTCTTGTTTCTAAATCTTTTCACATCATGACTACATAATCCATTACTTTGTCTGATGTGATAGTTCTCATGTCTACATCACTATATGGATTATGGGAAAGATTATTTGTTTGATTGTCATCTGGATTATAATTTTTATATGCTAAGGTAAAGGATTTGATGTTGATGTGATTGGAAATTTATAATCATTTTGGTCAAGCAACAACTTTTCAGTAATTTCTTAAGAGGTAGATTCACCTATTGGAAACATATCTAAATATAAGCAATTTTTTTTACTTAAGTTACTTCTAATTTGAATATTTTTGCAAAAAAATCCAAGAATGATGTGTAACAATATATTAAGACATTGTTTTTGAGAATTATTCTTATGATCTAATAATATTTATAGGCGTGTCTATTATCATACATATAAAAATTCTATTGTAAGATTTCTCTGCTTTGTAGTTATGTAATTGCTTGTTAGTACAATTCTTATTTTTCTATTTTATTTCTCTATTTATTTAGGATGAAGGTATCAAGCACCTAGAAATCCCCACTAGAGATTATCTTTTTGCTCCATCATTTGATGATATTCATCAAGTTGTAGAATTTATTCATGGTTAGTAATATCTCTATTCCATTTGTGAAGAAGTTACCATTTTATTTGATTACTGGAAAATAGTATTCATTTGTTTATTGTACTAGACAATTAATAATAGTCATCCTTATGTTTGGAGGATAGGCTATCTTTTTCAATTCACAAATGTAATGATCAAAGAGGCTAACTTCATTGGGAGCTTCTATTTTATGCTTGTTTGATACACTATAGCTGAGATAAAAGTGTGGCTGTGAAGTGATTCAATGAATGACTTGAAGTCTAATTTGTGTTTTTCCCTCTCTTGCTTTCTAGATGGCAAGGATCCATATGGGTGCATTATACCTAGTACGGGGTTGTACCCAAGGTAAAAGAATCATAAAATGGGAATTGGTTTTTTTGTATCTTGTGTATTTTTTCTTACATCAATTACACAGTAGTCTCTGTGATTTAATTTGAATTGTTAGGGCTTCCTTGCAGCCTCATAATCCACCTCTGTAAGTACTGGTTGTTATGCTTGTATGTCAAGCAGTTCTAGATAGTAAGGGTTGTTTTCTTGTTCCTAAATCAAATAGTATATACAAACCTTATATAATGTCAACAATTGGTATTCCTTACCTAGTTCTCTAAGATCTCCAAGTCTATTGTTATGCCAAAAACAAAAGAATCAATTTATTTTATCTTCACCTTGGAACCAATAACTTGGCAATTGAACTCATTGTCAGTCAGAAGTATGCTTGTTTTTAAACAACTGTTGAGATGCTAAGTTGTTCCTAGCATTTTGGAGGATTTCACAAATTTCTTGTGGGGTAATTTTCTTCCCAAAACACACACAATATTCTTAGGCATTTACTGCATTCAAATCAAGTAGTACAATTATTTTATAGGCCAATAATATTTGAGTTGAAAAATGATATTTAATGTGTCTAAGTGTAAACCATTTTTATGAATTGATGTGATCTATAGGTATCCTATTTGAAGTGTTTGTGAACTCCTATACTTTAGGCCTAAAATGGGAAGGCTAGATGTTTGACTTGAAACTACAGTATTGTGAACGGAAACCTAATTTAATGGTTATTTTTTCTAAAGGAAAAGTCTATTCAAGGTTTGTATTGTTAATTATATCTTCATCACACATCACATATGTGCCTCTATTCAAGATTCAACATATGGGTTAAGCCAATCTTTGAGGGAATTTAAATCAAATACTGTTGTTTATGCATGGATCATTCACAATAGGTGTTTATGGTTGATATGTCTATTCTAATATTATTAATTGTTGGAATCCATTCCTTAATGATTTATCTTAACTTAATGTTACAACTGGCAACTGCGAAGCATTAGATTTTTAGTTTTCTTTTTTCCATTTTGATTTATTGAAGTTGAAACAAAACTTGGATTATGACTTTTGTGTTTTGTACATTTTCTCTCTATATAACATCTTGTAAGCATTGACATTTTGATGATTATATTGTTCTTTACTAGTCTATGATTTGTTGTTGTTGTGATTTCCTTTTACTATAAGAATTTACAGTTTATTGCAAGTTTAGAGTTCTAGCCTATCTTCTCATTAGTCTTTTTTTCCCAGAGCATGTGATAATGGGGAAAACAACTTATGTCCATTGTAAAGTTGGGCGAGGTTGCAGTGCAACTATTATTCTCTGTTATCTAGTATGTTTATATTGTTTGATTTTTTTTTATGATTTCAAAAGTTCATTGTTTCAATATAAAATAAAATGGCTTCTCAGCCAAGTACACAGCTAGAATGAATAATGAATATCAAAAAAAAAATTTAAATTATTGAATATGTAGGGTTTCTGATGTGGTCCACTTTAGGAAATGTTTAATGAAACATTAAATGGGAGTTATTGGAGTACTATTCTTTTTACTCTGTCATTTTTTAGTTTAGACTTTAAAGGTATTTTTTTCTCATTAAATCTGGTGTATTTCCAAGTTTTGCTACTTGATAACTCTGCTCACATTTTGCCCAGTGACTGATTTCATGCTCATAGTTTGGGTTTTTTATAATGACTAATAGTAATTTCTTGTTGATGCTTAGTACATAGTTATACATACTGTAGTTACAAGTACAACCTTTTCATAACATTTGCAAACATTTTTTAATCCCCAAGTTTTAGCAAAACAATTCTCCCCTTGAACCCATTGACTATTTTTGGACAATCCCAGAGAGGTTTTTTTGTTGTGTGAAGTTATAAGTAGATATGGAAAAGTTGAGATTATTTGGAATTAGCTTCATAAACATTTCAATTGATGCATTGATGAAAAAATTCCTCTGTTCTAGAAGTTTATTGATCTTGCAAATCTCTGATCTGCCTCATTAGTTCTTACAACAGCTGAAGGCATTTCATGTAATAGTGGGATATTAGTTTTTACTATTAACTTTCTATATCTGACACAAGTAGAGTAATTTTTTATTTTTTATTAGCTTTTCCTTATGCTTTTGTTCTTTTCTACTACATAGTAGCTGTGTAAATCATGTGTTTTTACAGTTTTAGAGATGAATCTAATTATTTCTAAATTTTAAACCATATTTCTACAATTTTAGGGTTTATTGGTAAAGACATTGAAAAGGTAATAAGATCATATTTTTCCTTGCAAGATTGTTAGCTAAAAGGACCAAAGACAAGATAGTATTTGCAAATTGAATAGGAGAACAACAATTTAACTTGGACTTATTGTTTAGAAAACTAGCTAAATATTCTACTACAAGATATTTGGCATTTTTCTTACAGGAATCTTATTGGCAATTTGAGAATATTCTTTTTGCTTCTTTTTGGAATTAAACTAGAAGTTCACAATAATCTTTTCTTGTATTGGCTTTCCAGGTAGTCCCTGAGTGGCTAGTGATGATGAAGAAGAGGGTGTAGATGATTTGGATGATGAGTTTAGCCACTCACTCTAATAGGAATGAGAAATAACATTGCAGAGGAAATGTTGCATTGGAAAATGGCCTATGGGCATGGGGAAGATGTTGGCCTATCTGACTCTTCAAGTGAGAAACTTTCTCAGGATCCTTTTACCAGTGGAAAACAGGTAGGGAAGTTCTCTTCTGAATTATAATGAATGGGAATATATTAATATTTGGCATTATCTTTGTCTTGCCAATCAAATCTACATATATCAACTTTGGGTAGGTTCCAGGTGAATTACTTGTAGTAGCTCTAGAACGCAATACAATGACTACTCCACCCATTGGAAATGGAAATGGAAATCATGCGCATCCACTACCTTTTGTTGATTCTTTTCAAACTGGTACTTAAATGAATTCTTGGTAGATCTTTCAGTTTTCTAATGATGTATTTTTTCTTTTACATTTTTTTTTTGGCTATAATTTGCTAAAAGTAGATTTACTGTTGCTTTTAATAGTTAAAATGAGGGTTGTGGACCTCACAAAATACTCAAATACCTATCGAGTTGGAAGCATTGCATGGAAAGATAGAGTAGAAAGCTAGAAGGTGAAACAAGATAAAAATGTAATGCAAGTGCGCAATCTGGAATTTTCTATCATGCCCACCTCACATTCATTGGAATTTTTCCCTGCTACTCCAAATACACCCCACCACCACATGGCTTCCCCCTTCTCAACTGGGGAGCTTCTTCTCTTGCAATTGTTAATGGCTTCAGGTACATTTCTTATTAGCTTCCCATTTTTAGATTAAATTGTGAAAAGTTCTTCTTCATCAATGCTTAGAATGAGACTTCATGATAAAAATGGTCAAAATACTAAACTAACAAAAAAAAGGCCCTATACATAGAGTAAAAGGAATAAAATTTACATATCTTTCTCCTACTAAACTAAAAAATGATATTATAGTCAATGCATATACAAAACATGAGATAGAATTTTAGAGAAGGAATAAAGTATAAGAGGGTAATGCTCTTTTACAAATGTTAATAACTAAATAGTAAAGAATACCACAAGAACACAATACTTACCAAAATGGAAAAATCTATTCAAAATGAACAACCAAAGAGGCTTACTTGAAGATGAAATCTGTTTTTTCATTAATGATCCTTTCACTAGTAGTGTACCTAGAGATTGCTCAAAAACAAAAACTTGAAATGCTCTCTTGCAACAATCTTGGAGATGAATTTAGATGTAGTGTGAAAATTAGAACATACTCAAAGGTTCTTAGAAACTCTATAGTAGTACTAGGGGCCATGTTTAACAAACCAAATGCAATTGCTAACTTTTCACTATGGTGCTAGATAAATGATTCTTTTTTCTTCTAACCACAACATTAAGTAAAAGTCTTGAATCTGGAAATACCCTACTGCATTCATTTACCAAGCCAATTTCTCCAATTTTGGTTAGCTCTCCCATGTTTGTGGATGTGATTTGTCTCCTACACAAAAAATCATGTACAATTTTATGCCCTTCAATCCAACTACATGCAATTATAGTTAACTTGATGCAAATTGGTATACATGAAAAAAAAGTTTTTCATGGAGGTATCCTTTGCAGGGGGAGTCAATAGTCCACTGTCATTGTTTGAGCATTTATTATTTCCTTTCAATAGTATTGGTATGAGTCTTGGAAATTAATATAATGGTTATAAATTATGATCATGCATTGGTGTGCTTTTCAAAAGATCATGGGTGGTGTAGCTTTGGTTTGTGTGGCAGACCACAAGTGTCTTTTTTGTGGCTTTGTGAGGTAGTGGCTTAGCTCATGATCTTCTCTATAAAGGGGGAGTTACCAACCATTGGTTCAAAATGAGGAAGTTACAGTAAGCCTAGAGAATCTTGTAGTATGTCTAAAGGTAGAAAATGAGGAGCATCCAGTTTTTGGTATGCACAGTATGTTGTAGCTACAAGGTGTCCTAAAGGCTGAGGCATAAAAGGCAATGCATGAGGAGCTAATTGAAAAATAATGGAAGTGGACACCCTCAAAGAATTTTGTCAAGATTTAGACCTATTGATCAAGCACATGGTCATTACACACGATAAAGGTTTAATGGAGGTAGTCATTGGTCACACACTCCTCCATATAAAGAAAGTCAATCTTGTTCACCCTGTGAGATGGGAAGAAGTTATAAAAAGTGTTCTATGGGATAATTTGGAGGAGTATGTGGAACCAATATTAGTGGAGGTTAGGACAATTGTATTGTCTAGAATGGAATTTATAGTTAGGCATTCAATAGGTTGAAGACTGCACAACATAGTGTTAGAGTTGCTTGTTGCGATTGGGGTATAACCAAACTTCAATTATTTTACATTATGCATCTGCAGGTGACCTTTGCTATGGACTCGGTATCTCTTGGTGGTTTTTTTGTGTTTTGGTATCACAAAATATGGGGATCTCCTTAACAACAACCTTCACTCCAAGCCATAAACCCTTGTACCCTCATACACGACTCTATAAATAATAAACCCTTGAAGTCCTTTACTAAAATAATAAATCCTTCTTTGTTTCTTTACTTAAACACTGATAATTCACACAGAGGAGAAGACTTAACAAGATTGTAGACCCTAGCACAGATAAATAAAAGCAACTAAAAACAACCCAAGAATACAGTTCTCAATAATGTACTCACTTGATAGGTAAACCAAATGGGTTGCATGCACTTAGATAGGAAAAATGGGTCCTACTCTAAATATCAAAAGATTCATCAATGTTAAAAGGGTCCATGCTTTTGGATTGTAACAGATGTTTTGTAACGACACTTGAGGCATGGACAAAAGTTAAATTATATACCACTAGTAGTAACAATAGAAACAATTATTGATGGACAACTAGCAATAGAAATCATTATTGTTTGATGTTGTGGTTAAAACTACACTATCCACAAGTATTGAAAAGGAGAAACATATTAGTATTTTTCAAATACAACCTTCCCCATGAATTTAGTATGTTTTTTGAAGATTTTATAGAGTACTAATTTAGACAATATTCTTTATTGGTTTTGTCTACACCCTAGCTCTGCATTAATTTTGATCAGTTAAAAAGTTATCTAATCAGTGACTGTGAAATTGTAGGTTTATATGAGTGGTGTGATTTATTGTATAGCATGGTGGCACACTCAAATGTAGAGGCCTTTATTGCTTAGAGGTAGGTGGTTTTTTGCAAAATATAGAAACCAATATGTTTAGAAGTACTGTCACTCTAGAGAAAGTGAAAATATTAGTCATCTTTAATGTTGTAAAGATTTTAGTTTGATTTTGGATGTTTTTGCATGCTAACTAATGGGTAGCCAAATGAGGTTGGATTTCAGGTATTAAGATTGTTTTCAAATTGTCTTATACTATAAACTTGTTGTGGAGTTGCAATTAATCGTAAAGAAACAGTTTGATCTTGGAAAAATCATAAAATGGAATCTAAGCTTTGAAAATAACCCTCTATAATATGAAAGGACCAATCCATTACTTAAAATTTCTTGAGTAAGATATGCATATGAACTATTATTCATTCTGAGTTTTGTTGTTGATATTAATGTTCCATCTCATGATTTCAGTCCTCTTACTTTGTCATCTTTGCAAGTGAATAAAGGGAAGAACTTCTATTAATTGGCTTCATTCGATTTTCCTAAAAGCTTCTTCTTGCTAAGGTCTATGTGCATATTGTGTAGGTTTCTTTATTATATTATTTTTTATTAATAATAGGCATAGATCTGTATCTTATTGTCTTTCCCATTTCATCTAAAATCTACTAAAGCAAAAAGTATATGTGATAGACAAAAGTTGGAAATAATAGAATATATCACCATTAGCGAAGAGGCATGAGGCAACTTATTAGCTATCTATCTTCCCAAATTAGGTGATCTCTGCTTGAAGAATATGTTGGATCAAGCTAGAAAAGAAAAATAAAGAAATATAACTTTTCCTTCTAATCAAATCTAGATTTATAAATAGTGATAATCTGTACTGAAAGAAATTGATGAAACTGGGATAAAATTAGTTTTTCTTATTCTTCTTAAATAATAAGATTTGGATATTTGAGAGTTGATTAGTTTCATTTATATGGACCATATGTATTATGGATCAATATAAATGGGATCGTTCAACATTTTTGTGATCTCTGCTAAACAATCCCTTGAATAAAACAACATACAATATAGAAATTAACAAATGTGGTATGCTTAAAGTTCACATGAGATCTTCCAAATATTTTTTCCTAATTTTGAAGCCTTTTATAGTGTTTGGTGTACCAAGATGTCAAACAAGAATGAGAAAAATAATTGACATAAGGAAGTCAAAAATCCATTTGGGCCTAGTTCTTTGTCCAGCTTGAATCATAAACTGTAGACATTATCTTGAGCTCCATGATTAGGTTTGTGGTTCTAAATTTCCTCTACAGTAATGACATGGGGGATATGTTGGAGGAATTCCTTTTGGGCTTGGAAGGTTCCCTCTAAAGGATTCTCATGATTCACCATTTGTTGCAACTTGTGCAACACCAACAATTTTATTTTAAAAAAAATTCCCTTCTTTCACAACTTGTTGCATTTGTTTGGGCTTTGCAGATGTTCCTTAGATTACATTATTTTGTAATGTACGCCCTTGCTAGATATGACCAGATGGGTTGAATATGTGTTAATTGCATTTGTAACAAGATTCTTGTAAAAAAAATTATACATTTAATTTCATCAATGTTCTAGATCACACTTTGTGGTCCATCATTAGGATAATTTTCCTTAATCCTGATGATGGATCACTGATTGTGATTTGGATTGTTAATGATATTAAATGTTATTTTTACCAGAAGCTTGTTTAGTATTCACAGACTCTGCAAATTTCATGTTTATTATGTTTGCATGTGTTAATTTTTAGTTTCTTGTATGGTGTTTTCCTGGAGTTGGGGAATGAATTTGACAACTATGGGATAAAGTTGTAATAGGTCTAGCATAGTTTTAACTTATATCCATTAGAATTTTGTACAGAGGAGATAGGAATGACAATTACTTCATGCAGGTCTCTGGAGAATTTATAGATGTGTCTTATGAGCGTGTGGCTCCAAATGGTAGTACAGGTGGAAAGCGAGTTCATTCACTCCCTTATGTTGATCCAAATCAGCTAGGTATTTAATTTGTGTCATAATGCAGTATGTTCTAAGATTGGAGTACTCTATTTTAGGCTTTCAATGTTATCAATGGACCAAGCTCAAATGATCTGAGAATATAATGATGCATTTTTATAGTTCATGTGAGAATTGTGTTATCTGATAAAAACATAATTCCAAATATGTTTTTGATGGATGTTCATAACCTCATCCAAAGCTCCAATTCACACACAATAAAGGACATTTTCAAGCATATCAATTACAAATTTACAATCAATAATAAAACTATTGATCAGTTGTTCAAGAATAAGATGGTTGTATATCACTAATTGAATATTTTCTATTTTTTTGTTGTCTTGCATGAATTCATCTTTTTAAAATTTGTAAGAGATAACTAGGAAACATTAAATCTAGTGCCTAGGTTTAGGGTGCCATAGTTGGAAAAGGAAAAGAAAATGTTTGAAATTTATCCTCTACATTATTTGATTTTTCTGAGTTTTTAATGTGCAAATTTTGAAACCTTATTTTCAGGCTATAGCTCCAAATTGGAGAAGTGAAAGGTGAATACTAGTGAGGAATAGTTTGGAGGAGCCAAAACCAATAGCAGCAAGAAAACTATGGATTTTCAAGGGGATTAAATTGATCAAGCCCCTATAGGAGGTCATTGCCTTTCCAAAAGGACTGTAATTAAGGAAGGGGAAAACAATACAAGTTTATGAAAATATGAGTATTATGTTTATAGTGTCTATAAGTTGTACAATGTCACTGAGACATTAAATGTAACCAATGAGATTTTGATTTGCCAATGAGGTTTTAATAAAGTAAATTTTCACAGTGGTTTTTTTTCCACTCATAAATACTATGTTGTGGCTCCTCTTGATTTGTAATTTGTTTGTGTTTGTTTGATCAATCATATTTGTTCAAACATTTTATTCTTCATTTCATGGTGCTTCTTCAACATTTGAATATCTATGATACTTGAGGTTTATATGCATTAATTTGTGAAGATTAATTAACTTAGATTTTATTTGTAATGATTAAATATGTGACTAAAGTAATGACTAAATTAATGACTAAATACATGATTAAATACATGATTAAATATATGATTAAATTAATGACTAAATATATGACTAAATAAATGACTACCATGACTAAATAAATGACCAGTTAACACCAATCAATGACTAAATCAATGACTAAATATATGACTAAATATATAATTAAACAAATCGCTACCATGACTAAATAAATGACTAAAATAGTCACGTGACTAAAATTAATGACTAAATATATGACTAAATAAATGACCAAATCAATGACTAAATAAATGACTAAAATAGTCTAGTCATAAATTTAGTCACGTTATAAATAACTGGCAATAAACTACTAATGGTCAGGTGACCAAAATTAGTCATTTATATGCAATTTTTAGTAGTTTATGTAGTCATATATTATTGTTTTTGTACTAGTGCATATTGGGTCATGGAGCCTCACGGTCTCTCACCAAACCCCTGAGCAAGAACATACATTGTGCATCATTATGATCAATGGTGAAACCTATGTTCCTTATTACACCTAATACAAAGCCTATCATTCTAACAATTCATTTTTGAGGCTCAAATAAATAATAACTAAAAAGGTGCATCTAACTGCAGACACCTATATATCCAGAAAGAAAAAAAATGTAGATATGTATAGCATGAAAACCAAGCCAACCATAACATTGAAAATCATTATGTTGAATGGAGCAACATACACCACTGTCATGTGCTTGCTGGGATAAACAATGAGATGGAACCAAAAAATTGTTTTTTCTCTCACAAGCACATGACAATGGTGTGTGGTTGTCCTCCATAGTCACATAAACCACAATCTGCAATGGTTATAAAAGGGAAAATCATAAATGCCAATTTTTTTGTGGGAAAGGAATATGTTTTCTCAAGTTTAAAATGGTAGGTTTTATTACAAACATCATCACTATATAGATACCATATAACAATTAATGTTGAACCACAAAGCCCTAGGAACCAACATCAAGCATTAGATGCATATGTAGGAATTTGTTGCTTGGAAATATATACACAAAAATAGTATGTGTAAAAATGTATGTATGTGGCATTAGATGTAGACAATATACATATATAGATGTATGTATTGATACATGTGTTGCATAGGGTGATCGAACTTCAACCTTCACAAAAGCTCGACGTCCTAGCTCACAGCTTTGATAGTAGGTAAAGTTGTAGAACAACACCCAACCATGACTTATCAAAAATTACATAGAATTTCGCTATGTTTTCTAGGCTTTTATATGGAGGGTGGTATTACAACAACCACCACTACACATAAACCATACAACAATTAACGTTGATTCTAGGATGGCAAGCATCTGTGAAGGTGCAAGTTCAATCATCTATTGTTGATCTTTTGTGAATGTGGTTGGAGGTTATTTTTTATTTTTTGCATGGAGCAATGATTGCAAAAGCAATAAAAAAGTCTTGGTGATGCCATGATTGATCGCAATGATGGACAATGTATGTTCTTGGTTGGTTGTTTTGGAAGAACATAGAATATTTTCAAAATTCTCTACAAAGGATTTGTTATTGCACTTAATATAGAGCCTATCATTCTAAGTTATGCAACTGTAGCAATATGAAAGATAGAAATATGCAACATAACTTTCTGAACTCACATGTAGCATCAATATACTCTACACTCAACCAACACAAGAAGATTAAAACTACATAAATAAAATGAAAAAAATTATGAAACCTCTAGTTTTTTAGTTTTCCCTTATTGTGTGCACTTTGGTCAGAATTTTCATTAGCCTTCTTGGTATTTAACCCTTCTGGCGTTCGGCGCCCAGTTGGAAAAAAGGTGGCAGATTTTTCTATTTTTTATATTAAATGCATTTGGCACATCAATAGAGAAGGAAAGTCAAATTAAATATCAGTTGGAATCAACAATAATTGTTGTATGGTTTCTGTGTGGTGACGATGGTTGAAAAGCAATAAAATAGTTCATTTTCTTCTCGATAAGGCATTGTTGGTTGTTTTTGTGTGGCATGCGGTAATAGTTTGCACTATTAACCATTGATTATAGTTGCAGACTAACATACATTATACACCAGTGTAATCAATGGTGCTATCAATGTATTTTATAATTAAATGTTGATTGTCATCAACATTAATTTTTGTATGGTTTCCATGTAGTGGGGATGGTTGTAACATATATATTAGCATAGATTTTGTTTTGTAAGTATGTATATATTCATTGCATGCATAATAAGTAGTACTATATATGAATGTTGGCTACATCTAATTTCACACATGTTATGGATCTTCCCAAAACAATAAACATGGGGAGGAGTATGTATGAATGTTGTCTACATCTAATTTCACATACATTCATATCTGCACACAAGAAAAGAAAAATAAAACACAACAAAAGAGACACATTCTTTTTGTGTGTATATATTTCCAAGCAATATATTCCTACATATGCATCAAATGTATGCAATACATATATATGTAGTTGCAAAATAAAATCTATACAGATAAACATGTATCTGAAGTTAGATGCACATATATACGCATTGTTGATTGTTCTTCAATAGCTTTAAAAATATTATTTCATTTATGATTTCCAAGTAGTAGTGATTGTTGGAAAGTAATAAAAAAGTCCACATATATTCTTAAAAAGTAAGATCTATACAAATATGTATGCATCTAAAGTTATATGTAGACAACAGACATATGTATCCATAGGTGGACTTATCAATAGAGAAATCACCATGAGGGAAAAGGAAATAAACATCATTTGGAAAAAGTTGGGAAATAAACATCACTTGGCATAGGCTGGCATGGCAATATCACTTGTCTACATCTTATTTCACTTGCATACATATATGCACATAGGGATGAATGTTGTCTGTGTCTAATTTCACAAACATACATATCTGCACATAGGGAAAGTAAAATGAAACACAACAAAAGAAGGTCTTCTCTCCACCCTACCATATTGGGTAATGGAGCCTCATAGGCTCTCATAAAACCCCTAAGCAAGAACATACATTGTCCACCATTGTGATGAATGGTGAAACCAATGTTTCTTATTATGCTTAATATAAAGCCTATCATTGTAAGAATTCTTTTTGGAGGATGAATCAAATAACAACTATCTTCCCAAAATAATAAACATGGGGAGGAGTAGATATGAATGTTGTCTACATCTAATTTCACATACATACATATCTGCACATAGGAAAAGAAAAATGAAACACAAAAAAAGAAGCACATACTTTTTGTGTCTATATATTTCCAAGCAACATATTCCTACATATGCATTCAACACATGCAGTACACATATATGCAGTTGCAAAACAAAATCTACACTGCTATATATATATATATTTAAAGTTAGATGCACATATATACGCATTCTTGATTGTTGTTGAATAGCTTCAAAAATATTATTTCATTTATGGTTTCCATGTTGTGATGATGGTTACAAAGAAATAAAAAAGTCCACATATAGGCTTAGAAAGAAAAATATATACAAACATATATGCATCTATACTTATATGTAGATGACACACATATACATCCATAGGTGGACTTGTCAATAGAGAAATCAGCACAAGAGCAAATGAAATAAACATTACTTGGCACATCCTAGGATGGAAACATTGTTTCATGTATGGTTTTCATATAGTGCCGACGACAACAATAATATTTAGCATGCTAAAGTTACCAAAGAAATTGAACAATTTATGTTATTTTTAATAACTCATTGTTGACTATTGTTTTGTAGCTTCAACTGGTATCAAGATTGTGAGCCACCACTGTGATATGTGAAACCCTACCATGTAACCTAGAGGACGATGCAACATTGCGGAAGCACAACTAATTTTTTTCTTAAAAAGAGTAACAATAGCAAGTAAAGTAATATACTCTAAACACATACATCCTCTAGGCCACACAATGCATCTACATGTGTATCCAAAAACTTACAAAATTAATCTAACCATAGCATATGATATTAACTCATGATAAAAAACATGTACATCAAAGCATTAACCCATTGCATAATATACAAATACAATAATTGAATTGTTCCAAAGATTACATTAAGTTAATATACCATTGCAAAGCTCATCTCCAAGATGAGATCGATCATACAAATGATACAATTACAATATACATGGATCCTCCTTGAATACAAATGAGGAGTATAAATAAATAGTGTCCCACTAATACAATGAACATAAGAGAAGTAACATATCCACAAATACACACGAGCTCTCTGAACTAGAAGATCCTGCCATCAGGAACAAGCAGAGAAAGCCCAACAGTGTAAGATGCACGATCCACCCAGCCATGTGGTACCCATAGGCCCAACCTTGATGCTAGTAGATAGTAAAAGGAAACCAAGAAAAACCTACTACCTCTAGACATAGGAAACATGCAAAAAAAACTGTACCAGTAAACAAATAACATAAGGTTACATTGCTTCTAGAACCACTGAATCAAGTACAACCACTGTACAATACAAACCAATTGTTGTCATGGGAGGAGTGTCATCACAAAGTTGCATGGGTTACCCTAGCGAATCTTCCTAGGCTCTAGCCCCCATCTTGGGTTACCCTTGTGACCTTTTACGAAACTGGGCCCCACATGAAATCTAATGCAGAATCGATTATCTTTCGAGAATACAAGATAATGATCTTGTGTTAGGGAAATAGAGGGAATCTCAGATAAACCTCCAAGAGCAGTAGTGCCTTCGTTAACTTTAATTCTGATTAGATTGTCTCAAAGACACATACAACTATGTCCTAAAGCGGAAACAAACACAGTTCATTTCCCACATTAATCCTTCTAAGAGAAGCACATGTAAATTCAACATCATGCAATAATAGATTCTAGAAGGAGAACCAACATAGATGAAAGATAAGACAAAAAATTAGAACACAAAAATTTATGTGGGGAAAACCCTTTCGGGTAAAAAACTCCACCCACCAAAGTTTGAGCAATTGTATTATTCAGCAACAAAAGGTTACAATACATTTTATGGCTCATAGCCTTTTCAGAGATTAAATTTTGTTCATTATGGATACAACCTGGTAGAAAACTCTCCCCTTTACATTTTTTGATCAATCTCTCAAGCCAAAGAATCTTCACACTGTTGCAATACCCTCACACAGTATACAGAGCAGATCAACAGTAAAGTGATCAACCATGATCCATGATCAGGAGAGATTTCAACAACATAACCCTGCCTCTCTCTTCCTCTTTTTTGGCCTCATGGCCTCAGCCTCTTGGCCCTCTCTCTATCGCTCTCTATATTATTCAGAACGTCCAATGCATACATATATACATTCATTCTCAACAGCCTCTATGAATCAGTTTGTTTTCAACTGTCAGATCACAACCGTCAAACATCCAACTTAGCATCACTGTCATCCATTGCCCAAATGTAGATGTTTCCATTTCCTAGTACAAGAATTCCTTTTTCCACGCAAAAATAGTCGCAACCAATAGTTCACATTATGCCCTCTCTAATAGGTCCAAGTCACACCACATAGGACAGTCTTCCAGTCGGTCAACAACATTCACCCTATGTCACATGTGGGTGAGACACTAACCGTGTCTCCCCGATGCCACAAAGCCCAACTGTCGATATCACCAAGAGTCTTCACTATCGGCAAGACGTTATACCGAGTCTAGAAAGCTATCACTCAGAATTCACCTTGTTGCCAAGACCTCATACTGATGATCATCACTTGTATAACCATCACCAAGACAATCTCTATTCGATGAGACATCATGCCGAAGTTCACAAGTTATTCCAAAGTGTCCAATAGTCGGAAAGACTTACCGCTATTGCCAAGAGATTACACCAAGCTTTCATGTCATACCAAAACAAACAACCATCGGTAGGATTTACTGCTATTGCCAAGAGGTTACAATGATGTTCACACCTATTGGCGAGAGAACCCACCGTCAGCAAGACTTATTACCGAGACTTCCAAGTTACCTCGATGAGCATTGGTGAGACAAACATAAGTCACCAAGAGTTCATATCGAAACCTCCATGCTACCCTGAAGACTCCAAGTGAAAACTATCAGCAAGACTTTGGCTATTGCTGAGACTTCATACTAAAGCAAGCCTTTTGGCCAAGGGTCTCCCCAACACTTCTTGTCACCCAGAGTCTCCCCGACATTCAATAAGAGTGGCCTGTCGGCTAGAGATCTCCCTATCATGAAGAGCTCATAGTGAAGCGTCTGTGTTACTCTGAAAAACCAGTCACCATGAGTCTCCCTGACATCCGCTAGAAACCAACTTGTTGGCCAGAGATCTCCACTCGGTAGAGGGTTAGAGCGAACACCTCAAGTCACAACAACAACACCAGTCGGAAAGACATCTCCATTGCCAGGACACATTCTGATAGGAGCAAGTCATACTGATTACCACATCGGCCAAACAAACCAAAGGTCATGCCGATATTGGTAAGACTTCCTATCATCACTGAAATGTCATTCCGACAGTCTAGGTTACGCCGAAGATTCAGGTTATTCCAATCACCAAGACAATCAGGAGGTCATAGCGATAGTTCAGGATCAACAAGCAGATCGACCAGACATCTCAATAGTCACAGTGACCATGCTTACTTAGAGGTTTCAGCTTGTGAGATTGAGGCAACAATTCCAACAATCTCCCACTTGAGGAAGATAACACATGAAACTCCAAAGCAACAAGAAACTAATATCACACTAGCTCCACTAGTTTAGACCCCGCAATACTCAAGACACTCGACCAACCACTTTCCACAAATAACAGTCCACCAAACAATCTACAACAAAGACCAGGCATCTAACTACAACTCATTGTCCGACAAAGCAACTAAAATGCAACCAATCATAGCCTTCTAGGAAACCACATAGATGTCAACATGCTCTCATGCTCCATCAAGAATTATGCACCAACATCCAAGATGTCCACCATTCAGGCAACAAACCTTGTCATTTTCCAACATGCCACTTGAGGAAGAAAGATACAAGCCAAGGTGAATAAGCATCATTCCAATGAACATAAGCAAAAGATCCTAGTGATATCATCAATGAGATACTGCTACTACTTCACTGTGCTCAAATGCTATATAGAAGCAATATCAATTTCAAAGCTTAAAAAAAAACACAATAGTGAAGTCATTATCTAGAAACAAGACAAAAACACCAGCTAGAACAATAATCAGTCTGACTGCTTCCATCCAACTGATAAACCCACATGACTGAAAATAGCATTCACAGCTCGTGCTATTCCATCCAATCTTACGTACCTTAAAGGTATCAACATTAGTAAACTCATGCCGCTCCATAACCAACCCAATAACAAGAAATGCAAGCTCCAAGTGCCAACCAGTCGAAAAAGATAAAACACATACATGAACTCCCACTGCCTGAGTAATTCCAAATCTGAAATATCAAAGACATAGCAAGTCTACCAATAACAACACATAGAAAATGTAACCATGTAGTACCAAAAATATACATAATGATACACACAACCTGCAACAAGCTGTTACAAGAAACATTTCTCTCACCACAAGTCTTAAATCCAGACCAAAGAGAGAAACTCTGCACATCATATTCCTGTAGAACATCCTCCTACAAAAATTTCTAATTGCCAGCTATGTCAAGAATGATCTCCTTCTCATCCCAAAAGAAAATCCTTAACAACATCCAACCATTCAATCACCAAGATCAAACCAACTTTAAAAAAATGTAATCAACATGGATGTATGCCTCTTAAAGAAGATCAAGCTATTTCATTCCCCATTTCAGGAAATCAGCCCATACATTATCTCCTACCAATTCTCATTAGTAAATAACATAACACAAAATCTCAAGGAGATAAAACAAGTTGTACATCTTCCACTATGAACCCTCCAGAACCATTAAACAACAATTCAAGATCCATATCATGAAAGTGAAGATAAAAACACATCTAAAAAATATAATGGGCCAAATACCCCTCAAATAAATTTCCGAGTAGACCAAGAGTGAGAACGAGAATACTCCTTCAAGATATGCAAGCCATCATGACTAATCCAGGAGAAATCTCTTCATAGGTCTCTAATTGAACTCACATTCAACCAAGGTGTAGGCTTCTCGGACTTTCTGCTAAAAAAATTCATCAAGAATACCAATCAACAATACTTCTCTCATAAGAGAAAAACAACCTCACCTTATTCTTCATGTATCCATGAGTACTAGCAACTGATCATCTCATGTTAAACTTCAACTTAATTACTGCACTATCACAAAGTATCAAACAAATAATCAAAGCACCCAATACACAAAGAATTACCATACCACTGTCAAAGCTCCAATCATCTGAATCAGAAACTTATGATGACACCATCATCTACATATCCCCTTTAGGAGATACCATGTTTCAAGTGACTTCACCATAGTCTCAAGTACAATGCACAATGCCAAAACTCTAGTGCACAAACAAGAATATACCATGACATAAAGCAAATAGACTCAAAACCAACATCACCTGTCAAGCACCACCAACACCTCAGCCAAAGACTCCAAGCATCCTCCATGGATTGAAGATGTTGCACATCTTCAAATAATTTCCATGCAAATGCGAAAGAACCCTTATGTAGCAATAGGATCTAAGGGCTCCCCCAAGAAACATTTGCAACACTAAAGAAGACCATTCACCACCATGAGATGAACCTACAGTCACTGCTAAAGCTCCCACTAAAACATGACATCTGAGCTCTCCAAGAATCATGACTACCTGCTTTAGGTTCCCATAACTGACTATTAAAGTACTCAACAGTATCCATCCTCTCATCTCAAAAAAATCACACCAATGCACAAGTGACCAACAACAAGGCCAACTAACAAGTCTGCACCAGCAATGAATCAACCTCATGGATAAAGACATCCCACATCCAAGTTATCTCACTACAACCAATGGGTAGTTAATCCACCAACCGCATAACTCATAGATCACAAACATCGGACATGCAAACCCATCATTGCATTGGAAACTGCAACACTAAGATTTCAAAGAGAATATCCACGTTGACAACATGACTCAAATACCAGATCACGCCAAACCTAATTTTCCAATCATGTCCACAACGAGTACCATAATCAAGGAACTCACAAGTACCACCACAAGAATGCTGAGTGACAAATCATGTACCAACACTCCCATGCAGAGAAGAAAACACAACTCCTCAAACCATGCACAAAGCATGCATGTAGAACTGTAACTATCTCATCTAGCAACACCCCAAAAAACTAGGGTCTAGAAAATATTTTAATAGCAACTCCACATAATCACAAGTTTTTCTTAACCATGTAAAACATGTAAAACCACATAGCCATGCAAGTACAAAACATCTTTAAAAAGAAAATAGTAGTTCAAGAAATCTAGGCCTCTTTCAGGCCAAATCTAAACCACCAACATGTGCATGCATCCGAGAAAGAGAGAAAGGCTATTTCAGAAGCTTGCAAATCATCTAATGATTAACTCCATAGCCTTTATGTATTTGAGGTTAACAAGAAACAGTTCCTTCCCACACCAGGAAACACCACCTAGCATAAGCACTCTCTTCCATGGCTGAGAAACAAACTAGGCTTCTCCATATCATCAAGAAGCCTCTCACACAGACACCCAATATGAAAGCTTTACTGCTACACAACTACAAAGTAAGAAAATCCACCTCATACACCAAGGTTATAGTGCTACCAACCAGGAGATACAAATCACAACAAAACAACATGAACAACTCCCTTTTCCATCTTCACCATCCTTCAAGCTGTGTGTTGTCTCGGAATATCACAAGACTTCCACTCACCACAGGATAAATAAATCAGACGATTCCTCAAGATTTCCTCCAGCCTAACAAACTGAGAAATCTTCAGAGGAGAAATACCCAAAACACTTAACCAGAAGAAGGCTGTGATACCACTTCTTAGGGAAATAGAGGGCATCTTAGATAAACCTCTAAGAATAGTAGTGCCTTGAGTAACTTTAATTCTGATTAGATTGCCTCAAAGACATGTACAACTATGTCCTAAAGTAGAAACATACATATTTCATTTCCCACATTAATCCTTCTGAGAGAAGCATATGTGAATTCAACATCATGCAATAACAAATTCTAGAAGAAAAACCAACACAGATGAAAGATAAGACAAAAAATTAGAACACACATATTTACGTGGGGAAAACCCTTTCAAGTAAAAAACCCCACCCTCCAAAGTTCAAGCCATTGTACTATTCCACAACAAAAGGTTACAATACAATTTCAGGCTCATAGTATTTTTAGAGATTACATCTTGTTCATTCTAGATACAACCTGGTAGCAAACAATCCCCTTTACATTTCCTAATCAATCTCTCAAACCAAATAATCTTCGCACTATTGCAATACCCTCACACAGTATATAGAGTAGATCAATAGGAAAGAGATCAACCATGATCCATGATTAGGAGAGATTTTAGCAGCATAACCCTACCTCTCTCTTCCTCTTTTTCAGCCTCATGGCGTCGGCCTTTCAACCAGCCTCTGGGCCCTCTCTCTATCGCTCTCTATATTCTTTAGAATGTCCAATGCATACATATATACATTCATTCTCAATAGCCTCTGTGAATCAATTTGTTTTAAAATGTCAAATCACAACTATCATCCATTGCCCAAATGTAGATGTTTCCATTTCCTCATATAGAAGTTCCTTTTTCGACACAGAAACGGTCGCAACCAACGGTTCACATTCTACCCTCTCTAATAGGTCTAAGTCGCACCACGTAGGATAGTCTTCTAGTCAGTCAACAACATTCACCCTGTGTCGCATGTCGGTGAGACACTAACCGTGTCTCCCCAATGCCACAAAGCCCAACCGTCGATATCACCAAGAGTCTTCACTATCGATAAGATGTTATACCGAGTCCATAAAGCTATCACTCAAACTTCACCTTGTTGCCAAGACCTCATACCGATGATCATCACTTGTATCACCATCACCAAGACAATCCCTATTTGATGAGACATCATGCCGAAGTTCACAAGTTATTCCAAAGTGTCCAACAGTCAGCAAGACTTACCACTATCCCCAAGAGATTACACCAAGCCTTCATGTCATACCGAAACAAACAACCATCAACAGGACTTACTGCTATCACCAAGAGGTTACAACGATGTTCACACCTATCAGCCAGAGAACCCACCGTCGACAAGACTTCTTACTGAGATTTCCAAGTTACCCTAATGAGCATTGGTGAGGCAAACATAAGTTGCCAAGAGTTCATAGCAAATCCTCCATGTTACCCCGAAGACTCCAAGTGAAAACTATTAGGAAGACTTCACCTATAGCTGAGACTTCATACCGAAGCAAGCCTTTCAGCCAAGGGTCTCCCCGACACCACTTGTCACCCAGAGTCTCCCCGATATTTGATAAGAGTGGCCTGTCAGCCAGAGATCTCCCTGTCACCAAGAGTTCATAGTGAAGCCTCCATGTTACTCCGATAACCCAGTTGCCATGAGTCTCCCCGACATCTGCTAGACACCAACCCATTGACTAGAGAACTCTACTCAACAAAGGGTTATAACGAACACCACAAGTCACAGTGACAAAACTAGTTGGCAAGACATCTCCATCACTAGGACACATTCTGATAGGAGCAAGTCATATTAATTACCACATCAACTAGACAGACCAAAGGTCACGTTGATATCAGAAAGACTTCCTCGCTGAAACATTATTCCGACAGTGCAAGTTACGCCAAAGGTTCACGTTATGCCAATCACCAAGACAATCAGGAGGTCATAGTGATAGTTCATGATCAACAAGCAGATCGGCCAGACATCTCAATATTCACAGTGACCATACTTACTTAGAGGTTTCAACCTATGAGATTGATGCAAAAATTCCAACATCTTGCCATTCCAGGCCTTCCTGACTCATCTCAACTCTAATACAAGCCTTGAGCCAATGAGTGAGGCTAAATTCTCAAGTTAAATGTATTAAACTACCCTTTCCCCTAATATAGGTTATTTAATTTCCACTGATTAAACTGACTCTAACACCACTTTGTGTGCCGACCCTTGTTGAAAGCCACTCTACTATTAAAAACACAATAACTTATTCCACAACCCAAGGGTAGATAGTGCACTAAAAACTAATAACAAATAACCACCATAACTCAAGAGGTAACACATCCCTACATATGTCAAATACTAAATCCCAATGTGTGCACTACCCAAGGAAATATCAAAGGGTGAACAAAAGACACAACAACCCTCTCAAAATTTACAATCTTTGGAAGACTTACATTTCACAATAACAAATATCCAACTGATACACCATTATAGAAGAATGCGTAATTAAAAACAAGCAACTCAAGTAATTAAATGAACTACCTCTAGGATTTCCTAAATCCAAATAGCTCAATAACTATATTTAAAATACATCATTTAAACATAATTCTAATTTATAAATCAACAATGAACTAAACTAAATGTTTTAAATTTCAATTTCACTACTCATAATTATTAACTCAATTTCCCCAATTAAAATAATCAATCATTAAAGGATAACTATCATGACTGCATGCACCTAAAGCAATAATATCCATCTAAATAAATACCCCTTTTAAATAAAACAATAATACTTGCTTGAAATACTCCAACTTAAATGTACTTCCATTTACAAACCATAAAGAAATTAAAACCAGTTGTTTAACTCCAATTTCACAAACACACATAAATAGAAATCTCAATCTTTCTAATAAAATCATTTTATTATAAAACACCTACTTGTGCATTGCATGCACTAATTAACAACATAATATTCATTTAAATAAATATCCTTTTTAAATATATATATTTTTTCTAATTACATAATCCAATTATTCTTTTCCAATATTCATTTTAAAATGATTACCTAACAAATTAAACATCTTAAATAAATATATTTAAAAAATATATTTGGGTATGTGCAAGATCATCATGGAAAAAATAGGCTCTTAAGTGGCAAAAAATTTAGAAACATCAGAGTTAGACAACTTGATTTAAAAATTTGAATAAGTTATCTATATTATTTTAAAAATATTTAAGAATAAAATCTACAGTGAATTGAATATAGTTTCTAAACTACTAGATTTCTTTAAAAAAAAAAAAATCTATTTGGTGAAAATTTAAGATTTCAATGCAGTAGTACTTAAATTTCAGAGAAAAAATAAGAAGTAGGTGTCTATATGACCACCCTAACCACAATAAAATGATAATATTTTTTATAATATTTTAGATATAAATAGAGGACTCGTGTCCCAATGTTATTCATATTTTTTTATAATTTTTTTCCAAGTAAATAATTAATTATGATTTTTTTATTACAAATTTTTAAAAATATAAAAACTCATGTGTCTAACCACCTTAACTTGGTCAAAACTTCATGAAATTCAATTTTTCTTTTTTTAATCCTATAGTATGTGAAGCATAGAATGTAATGCATATTTTGGATTAAAAAAATGTGATACCGTTTGAAATCTATAGATGTTTTTCAATCAGCCTATCAATTAGGACTTTAGTCGTAATTCAAATAGAAAATGAATAATAATTACTTATCAAATTCAAAGTAAAGAACAATTTATATTGGTGGAAATACAAGAATCTCCTTTAAAAACCCTTTTCATTTTACCAATTTTGGGTTAAAAAAGCCATCAGCCACATACCCATCATATTACCACTTTTTGGCCCATCGTGATCATGCACATACACATTTATTTATTATTTAAAAATAAATATAATTTCTAATATATATATAATATACATATTATATAAAATATATATGTTATATAATATATATAACATATATATATATAAATATTTACATATTAAAACAAAGATATAATAAAAATTCAAATAGCAATAATTCACAGGGCAGACAAATTCAAAGGAAGCCATTTAAATGGCTGTGGGTGTTGCCCACACAGCTAGCCCCAATGGGGGGTTATTGTGGTAGGTAGCGCTGGCTGCCTGTGAAGGAAGCAACACTAACTCCACATTCGCTGCCTATGGGGTGGCTATGGGGTAAGCTCCTAGTCTCCCATAAATTTTTATATATTTATTTTTTTGTTTTCATATAAACTCTATTTTTCCGTACGGTTATTTCCTTCTCGGGTGGATAAAAATAATAATAAATCTCTATAGGCATTTCACAAATGTATAATTAAATCTTTATGTATATAGATAAATATATACATGGGTATATATATTTGTATATGTATGTATATATATTAAAATATATATATGTACACATATATAAATATATATAAGTTTATCAATGAATACTATAGTTGAACAATTTTTTACAATTTTTTTCTATAGGAAATATTAGAGATTTTCATTTTCCTTGACAATTAAAAGAATTGGGGAAATCAAAACAAAATGGTAATTTTCTACAGGAAAAAGATTTATAAATTTATTATAGGTTTCCTAAATCATCAGATACTTTCCTTTTGTATTTTCTATTGTGTTAAAAACAATTTCCCTACAAAGATCTAAATCTTTCATGGTAGCTTACCATTTTCTACAAAGAATTTTTAAATAATCTTAACACAGAGGATTACAACTTTCTACAATTTTGATTCAATCTCAATAGAGGCTCTAAAATTTAAGTATAATTTTCTTCAGGGTAAATCCATTTCTAAAACTCAATTTTAACAATGGATCTAAAATATATTTTCTACAGAGGCTATAAATATTCATGGAAATATTTTAAATAAGCAAAAGCTTCTACAAATAATGAAATCCTTTTCTATAGGAAACCTTTCCAATTTACAAAACAATAATAATTTAAATACTCTTTCCAAATTAACTTTACAAAAGCAATAAAGAACTTGTTCCCAAAGATTTGTTGATTTGAAGTTTAATGTAGAGCTTCCCTTTAATTTCCAACTTTTCCAAAGCTTCCTTCTAGAAGAATTACCACTTTTCAGAGAACAAAATATAATCTAGAACCAAAAAAATACAACAAAACTAGATCCCCAAACTTTTCTGAGAGCTTCTAATATCAAAATCCCAAAACCTCAAAACAATTCAACCATTTTTAACATCCTCTCTTTCTTCTGTGAAATAACCTCTTTTCATCAATCCCAATAATTCTCTTTGGAAATCAATTTTCAACTATAGTAATAAAAATCTTCTAACTTCCAGTTACAAAACAAATACCTTTTTCTACAACAACCATAGATATTTCCAAAGATCTTTTCTAGATATTATGCATTTGAAATTAAATAACTTATTTATTTCAATTCAAATTTAATCTAATAATAAAATCACTTTATAACATAAATTAAATTAATTAATTTATCAATTCTAAAGCTTCAACATCAATAATCTAGATTAATGAAATAACCAATCATAAAATTTATAAATTAATTCTCACAAATAAACCTTGCACAATAAATAAAATAACAAGGAAAGCATGGATATAGAATACGACCAATACATGGACTGACGACACACTGTACTAGGGTAAAGGTTTGACTAGGTTAACCCGTTACTATCTCCCAATCAACATTACTATTGGGTAGTGGACACACTCAGACTTGTGAATCCAAGTGAAGCCATTATCCTGTACCTGCAAACCTACAACAAAGCATATGTTGTACATGTATCCAGATAATAAATCATACACACTATGAAGAGAGAATCACGGACATCACAGGGAACTTGCATGCAAGTGATGTAATCTCATCCTATTTGCCAATAGAATCAAATCAAGATTAATGGAACAAAACATGAATATTCAATATTATCTCAATTAACAGCTACGTTAATCAAAAGCATAACATAAAACAATAAGCATCCACATAGTGTATCATCTCATCAAAATATAACACCATCATCGCTCCACTGTCAACGATCGAATAACAATAACATAAAATATGGTCTATCAATGTATCTAAACTATCAGAGAAAACATAGAAAATTGGAGGGGTGTTACATGACAAGTGTTTTTGTAAACAACATACATAGATATCATTACCAAAACTTGTCAATAAATGTGAGAACACATATAGATAAGTTTAAATCTAGATATTTATGTATGTTTCCTGACTAGAGGAAATAAACATCACTTGGCATAGCTTGTCACGACAACATTGTTTCATGTAAGGGTTTCATATATTGGTGATGGTTGCAATAATGGCTTGCATTTAAAACTTACCAAAGTAATTGAGAAATTTATGTTATTTTCAATAAGGCATTGTTTAGTGTTGGCTATAGCTTGAGCTGCACAACATACATAGATATCCACACCTATACTTTTCAATGCATGTGAGAGTATGTATATGTATAAGTTTAAATGTAATTACATGTATCAACATGTATAAATGTAGATATATATGTGTGTTGTGTGCATATTCATTTAGATACATACATACATACATACATATATATATATGTGACATGGCTTTATGAATGTAGAGCCAAGACCAATATATTCAACATTCAACCAACATTAAAAGATTAAAAACACATTCATGAGATTGAAATAAGTATCGTTCAAGGGAACAAACATTATAGTTGAGAACCATATGATATCCATAGGCAACATGAATTTATGAATGGACATGCTAAAATAGTACAAAGAACATTTAAGTATCATTGGAAGATTATAAATGACATATACGAGAATATTCTACACTAAGCCAACAAAAGAAGATTAAAACAATAGAAATTAAATGAAAAGCTTTGATTACACTGTGCATTTTAATCATGTGCAATGTTGGATTTTCATAACCTAGACTCAAGTAAAATCACAAAAGTATTGTGTAGTCGGTAGAGGAAATTCATCATTGAACATTATATAGGAAATATTATAACAAAAATGAAGTTTTATGAAACTCTAATAAAATGAAAGATAACCATATGTGACATGGTGTAGACATGTCAAAAGTCTTGATTCATACTATGCATCTAATTCTGATAATTTAAAATTGTTTGTTTATAAATCATTTCAAATTCATCATTTAATTAAATAATCAAGATTCTTTAGTTAAATTTAGCAAATTTAGCTATTAATCAAATAATTAAATTTATTTATTAATTTACCCTTCTTCTAACTAATTTTCATCGCATTTAATTAAATCAAATCATTTAATTAAATACACCAAAGTCCTCTCATTTTATTAAATAAATTAAATCAAATTTCATAAGATCCCCTAACCCATTCCAATTAATTAATTCTAGATTAATTAATCCTAAATCACTCTCTAATTAGCATTAATAAATCCTTCAAATTTTAACTCCTCAAGAGTTAAATCAATCCATGGTCAACTAACCAGGTTGTGCATGAAATTTATTTATTTTAATTAAATAATTCCTCTATTTATCCTCACAAAGGAATATTCCAAGGAATATTCCTCTCAACAACCTTTCATTCAATTTCCCTCCAAATGTTTTCAAAAACCTATCAAATCATCTTACATTTGCAATAAATTCTCTTACATCCTCTCAAATATCAACCAATTTCATTCAATTCCTCTTACACCATTTTCAAATTCTCAACCAATTTCATTTACTTCTCTTCCATCTTCCAATAGAATTGTGACACTTGGCACATTCTAATTGGCTCCCATTTTATCCCACATTCACCAATTTCACTCTACCTTCAACCCTTGAATCCTATAAGTAGAGGCTTTCTCTACACAAAATGCATCCACAATATCATGAAAAGTCATTATCCACAATCTCATGCAAATTTATTATCCACAATCCATGCAAAGTTATTATGCTCATTTCATCCATCAATCATCCAATTGATATCACTATCTTTGAGGGAAATTGGCTTTATGAAATCCATTTTCATCCACAATCTTAGGCATTATCGCTTTACTACAAATTCATCAAGGATCTTGAAGCTCATCAAACGGATTGAGAAAGGGCCACTTTGCACATCAAAGTGACACCAATCCCCCTATGGGATGGAGGTTTTATCTATTTAGTTTGTTAACATGCTTTCATTTGCTTTCTTTTGTGCTTTTTTTTTCATGTTTTCATCTTTCTTTGATAAAGAATCTCATAGGGAATGATGTTTTTACTAATTTGAATGACTAACCTTGTTTGTATTGTCTTTGTTTAGCTTGGTGTAGATCATCATTCATATTTTGGGGCTACAAGGAGGGCTAACAATCTTAATCTCTTGATTTTTGTTTGATTTTTCCATTTTTTGCAGACACGGGAATGTCATGTCACCTTTATGAAATTGTGAGCCCACAAAGTGTCACCTTTGTCATGTCACACCACATCTTCACATCTCTATAACCTTGCATGTATTGTAGTGTCACATATATATACTCTATCTTTTTTCTTACTTTATGTTCATAGAGCATCACTTCTAAAACTGCATCACATTTGCACTCTCTGCCTGCTACAAAGTGCCACTTTTGAAATAAGGGTAGATCTTATTGTGAGTATCATAGAGAAAATATTCATAAAAAATCAAATTGTATTCAACTCTAAAATCTCATCCAAGACTTTATTGATCAAGAAATAATAACTATTGCAAACAATGATTAGGATTCAACCATTAGTGATAGCAGTGACAATATTTTCACCACAATTGTTGAAAACAATGATGAAAATTTATCCATCAATGAGCACCTTGAAGATGTTTCTACCTCATCCAACAATCAAATCAACATAAATCAAGAGTCACTTTTAAGTCTTAATCAAAATCCACCATCAATACCTAACAATGATCCAATTTAAGAAATATTAACATCGTTTAATCCTATGGTTGAAAACATTAACAATCTCTCGACCACAATTGTTGAAAAAAATGATCAAAATCTATCCATCAATGAGTAGCTTGAAGATGTTTCTACCTCATCCAATGATCAAATCAACATATATCAAGAGTCACTTTTCAATCATGATCAAAATACACCGACAATACCCAACAATGATCCAATTCAAGAAATGTTAATATCATTTGATCTTATTACATTGAAAACATTGACAATCTCTCCACCACAATTGCTGAAAACAATGATCAAGATCTATCTATCAATGAGCACCTTGAAGATGTTTCTACCTCATCCAATGATCTAATCAACATCTATCAAGAGTCACTTTTCAATCATGATCAAAATCCACCAACAATACCCAACATTGATCCAATTCAAGAAATGTTAACATCATTTGATCCTATGATTGAAAACATTGACAATCTCTCCACCACAATTATTGAAAAAAATGATCAAGATATATCCATAAATTAGCACCTTGAAGATGTTTCTACCTCATCTAATGATCAGCTCAACATACATCAAGAGTTAGTCATGATAAAAAAACCCTCAACAATATCCGACAATGATCGATTTCAAGGAGTGTTAGAATTATTTGATCCTATTGACATAATCCATGATCCATCGAACAATGATCATGTTGAAAATGTCTCTATGCCACCTAATGAGTTAGAGGAAATATCTCAAGAAATTATTCCAAAGCATGATCAACATCTTTCACCAAATTTTCTATGTTCCTTTCGAAGACATATTGACATCCTTTGACCTCATGGTTACAGATTTTGAAGAAATCCTTAACTCAACACTTGACCCAAATTCACTTAAAGATCAAGAGGATATTGAGAAACTTTTCATGCCTAATGATGATATCTAATAACCCTTTGTAAGCAATCCATCCTTTGAAATGGGCCCATGTCAAGAACTTGATCCAAAGCATGTCAAAAGTAATTCTGAAATCATTCAAGATAAATAATTCGTATCTCCAAGATACTACAATGATCTAATAGACACTCTCGAATCTATACAAGATTTCACAAATGATGATCACATCCATATAGAACATATTCCTCCATCTACCCATGAGATGCTTTCTTTGGATGGACACAAAGATGATCTTCATTCGGAACATGATTCCCTTACTCCTAACATTATTACACAAAAGAGAAGGTTATTGATTCCTATAGTCAAACTGAGTTGTCAACATCAGGATTAGACATATCCCAAATTCAGATTGAGGACATCATGTATGAAGATATGGACAACATTATCTACTCAAGGAAATAAGTCAGAAAAAATAGGATATTCTAGAGATAATAGAGCAACAAATTGAAGTAACATCATCTGCAATGGTCATTTATCAAAGGATTCCTACTAAATAGGATATATCAAAATAGGTAGAATCAAAGCATGAAGGTGCTACTGCCAGCATACTGGGGGAAACTATATCTCAAGAAAATGTCAACATAGGGAGCACAAAGAATCATTACGATGAAACCAATGCCAATACTACAACTAGCCACATCACGAATCTTGATCCACCCATCACCCCACCCATGAATTGGTACCAACATCAAAAGAGATATTAATCAAAGCAAGAAGAACATTATCAAAACAAAAGAAGTTGTAAAGCATGAAGGACAAATCAAATACAAATGGATACCAAAGAATTCAAAGAAAAAAAATTTCTATCAAACTCCAACAGTTGAAGAAACTATGGGGAAAAATAAAAAAGGGAAAAGTATTCATCAAATATGTCCATAAAGGAAAAAGCAAGCTTCCCAAGTGACGTACAAGGTATATCAAGCACACTTTCATATCCACCCATCATTTCTCATCTTCTCAAGTTTGGAGAGTCAAAGGTTCCAAACTACCAACCAATCCATCTCCTATTCCTAAACACACTCCACTATCCACTTCTACATGCCTAATATTCAATTCTCACATTGACTATGTATTGGCAGCCACCCTTCATCATAAGGATTCAGAAGGAATTCTATCATGATGTGCACACAAAGATAGAGTTAACTTTGGTATCAAAAAAGCAGATCAAGAGTCTCAAAAGTTGCATTCAAGTGCACGTATCTTAGCAAAGAAACTTCTTCAAGTAGGATATCAATGGCACATTATGAAAAAAGCATCTACATTGACACCACTAGGTGGTTCATCATGAACTTAAAATATTTCACAAAGAAAATAAAAAATAAAAAAATCATGAAAATAGTAAAGATAAAAAAAATCATCCTTTAAGGAAAACCACTATGGTGGCACTTTGGCCAGGTACCATGATGAAAAACTGAAAAATAGGAATCATGTGTAGAATCAAGCATCTATATGTACTAATTCAGGTGAAATCATCTTATCTCATCCATAATAAATCCAACATTCCATCCATCTTAGGGTATGTACAGGATCATCATGGAAAAAAAGGCCCTTAAGTGGCAAACAATTAAAAAAAATCAGCGTTAGGCAACTTGACGTAAATTTTTTGATAAGTTATCTATATTATTTCAAAAATACGTAAGAATAGAATCTGTAGAAAATTGAATGAAGTTTCTAAACTACTAGGTTTATTTAAAAATAAATAAAATCTATTTGGTGTAAATTTGAAATTTCAATGCAGTAGTACTTAAATTTCAGGGAAAAAATAAGTAGGTGTCTGTCTGACCACCCTAGAACCATAATAAAATGATAATATTTTTTTATAAAATTTTATATATAAGTAGAGGACTCATGTCTTGATGTGATGCATATTTTTTTGTAATTTTGTCCAAGTAAATAATTAATTATGATTTTTTTATTACAACTTTTAAAAAATATAAAAACTCGTATGTCTACCACCTTAACTTGGTCAAAACTTCATGAAATTTAATTTTTTTTTTAATCCTATAGTATGTGAAGCATAGAATGTGATGCATGTTTTGGATTCTAAAAATGTGATACCATTTGAAAGTTATAGATGTTTTTCAATTAGCCTATCGATTAGGACTTTAGTTGCAATTCTAATAGAAAATGAATAAAAATTATTTATTAAATTCAAATTAAAGCATAATTTGTATTGGTGGAAAGCTGAGAATCTCCTCTAAAAACCCTTTTCGTTTCATCAATTTTGGGTAAAAAAAAGGTCATCAGCCACATACCCTACAAATACCCATAATATTGCCACTTTTTGGCCCATCATGATCCTGCACATACCCCTTATGTCCATAATAAATCCATTCATCCATGAACCATTTATCCAACCCATTACCATCTATCTACATTATCTTGATCTTGATAAATTTTGGTGTACACTTTTCACTTATTTCTTGTAAACATCT
This sequence comes from Sequoia sempervirens, assembly GCA_007258455.2. Classification (NCBI taxonomy): domain Eukaryota; kingdom Viridiplantae; phylum Streptophyta; class Pinopsida; order Cupressales; family Cupressaceae; genus Sequoia; species Sequoia sempervirens. Next base: position 839,013,783 of record VDFB02281492.1, on the reverse strand, counting down.
TGACATGGGTCCTTTTCATTGATCCTATCCTATCCAACGTTATCAGAGCCATGAATCACTATCCAAATGAGCATCTTCTATTTGAACACCTTATCTTATGACAAGATAATCCTTGAAATCCTTTGTGTGCTTACCATATCCATCCATCCATACATCTATCCATGAATCAATCCATGGAATTTCATACATTGCTAGACACTAGGGGCATATATTTACATCTTCCTTTAGGAATGAATCTTGATCTATATCTTCCTACTTTTGTAGTGATCTCAACATTGAGAAACGTAAAATAAAATTAGTCAAAGCATTTGTGAGCAAGAATCAAAATCACTAGCCCATGGCATATTTTTTCAAGAAGGCATTCCTTATCAAGCTTCATCTTTCATCAAACATCAATCCAAACAATCAATATTAGTTACATCTAATTGGTACTTCAATGTCGTATCAAATCATTGAAAATAATTTTGTTCCAAAATCAAGCTTCAAAATTTTGATCAATCAAATCCAATCAATCCATAATCATCTCAGTCCTCGTGTTGCTTAACACTATCTGTGAATTATTGTGTATCCTCAATAATGTTATCATCATCAATCCATCAATCAAATCCAATCAATCCCTCATCATCTTGGGATATCCATCCTAATACTTGTATTGCTTAACACTATCCTTACATTGTTGTGTATCCTCAACACTGTTATCATCATCAATCCATCAATATGATCAATCAACCCTAGCTTAGTTTTCAAAAACTCCCAAACAGATCACTGATATCATCACACATATCCATATCCAAATCATCAAAATCATGCAAAAATCAAAAAATATTCAAAACATATCAAAATCCAAAAACAATTCAAAAAGTAATAAAAATTCAAAAACATGGTATCCAAACTACATTCTATCTTAGCTTAAATGTAGGAAAGGCTAATCTTTGATCAACCCCCAAGACAGAAAAAACACAAAAATATTTAAATAACCCAAAAAACCAAAAAAAAAGCCTCAAAACATTTCAAAAACATCCAAATATTTGAAAAAATCCCTCTTTCTCATTTCGCTTCACTGACAATAATCAATCGTCATCTTCATCCTTTGGCAACACAAATGGAAACAACCATAACAATCAGCAAAAGAAAACTTCAAATGCAAAATAAAAATAAAAACAACAAACTTTTAAATGTAAAATTAAACTCTTGATCTTTTTAGCAAATATGTCAATCAAACCTTATATCAACATCCTTTCAAACAACCTATCAACTTGCCACCATCGGCTAACATCTCTTAGGATGCATCCTTCCTACAATGGGAATTATCTTTGGAAATCACTTTGGATACTTATCCTAAACAAAATAACTTGCCAGCATCCACTAACATGTCCTAGGATGCATCCTTCCTACAATGGAAATTATATTTGGAAAACACTTTGGATACTTATCCTAAAAAAAACACATCCCCTTGGCTAGAGGTATGAAGAACATTGGCTTTTTTGTTCACTTGATCTTTTCTTTGATTTATCTTATTGTACTCATTCCAATGACCTCTCGATGATGTCTATCAAAATGATTTAGAGAAAAAGGAATGGGGCATTGATCATTATCTTTCATTTGTTATGCTTGTTAGAAATTATTGTAATATAACTTGATGCTTTTTTAGGTATGTATGGAAGGTTTTTTGGGCAGCTTGTTGACTGTTGCATTGATAGGTTATACCTTTTCACATTTTGGTTGGAGATGTTTGAAACTTTTGAAGTGCATCCTAGAAAAGTTTCCATATGCTAGGCATGAACAAGAATACTCCTATCTATTTTTTGAGTCAAAGTCTATGGCACTAGATACCCTACCATCCTAATTGTCTATACCTTGATGCATTGTATCTATGTGTTTTATCAAAAAAAAAGGAAAGTTGTGTCATTCGTGTCCCAATCCCTGGATAAGAAATCATCATCACTCATCACCATATCTAATAAATTCTCAATGACTCATGGACTTGTTGGACTTCTACATCTTCTTAGAATCAAGGGTTCATCCATCTTATTCTTCTACTTATATCCATCTTATTCTTCTCATTATTATATCTCTGCTAAAAATTCTATACTTGAGTATCAAATTAGTGTGTTATATCAAAATATACATGAGGCTACCCATGGTCATTGAATCTCTTTACATCATTAAATATATCTACATCAGACATTCAAGCTTTCTAGTCCTCTTTGAGTTCAACCTATATTAAATTTTTATCATGGGCTTGACCCAAAATTGAAACTTTTCATCCGATCTCTCAAGGGGGCAGAGTGTAGCAGTATAATTTCTTCCACTGGACAACAATGGGGCATCCAAAAAAATAGGAAATTTTTGAATTTTGATCATGGTAGTGATATACTTTGAACTGACTCAGGTGTTTCACTTCAAAGAGGGGAAAAATGTAGAAACGTAAAAAGTCTTGATTGATACTATGCATTTGATTCTGATAAATTAACACCATTTCTTCCTAAATCACTTCAAATTCACCATTTAATTAAATAATCAACATTATTTAGTTAAATTCAGCAAATTCAGCTATTAATCAAGTAATTAAATTTATTGATTAATTCACCCTTCTTCTAACTAATTTTCATCACATTTAATTAAATCCCCCAAAGTCCTCTCATTTAATTAAATAAATTAAATGAAATTTCAGAATCCCCTAACCTATTCCAATTAATTAATTCTAGATTAATTAATCCTAAAGCACTCTCTCATCAACATTAATAAATCCTCAAACTTTTAAATCCTCAAGAGTTAAATCAACCCATGGTCAACTAACCAAGTTACACATGAAATTCATTTATTTTAATTAAATAATTCCTCTATTTATCCTCACAAAAGGCATATTCCAAGGAATATTCCTCTCAACAACCTCTCATTCAATTTCCTTCCAAAGACTTTCAAAAACCTATCACATCCTCTTATATTTGCAATAAATTTTCTTAAACATCTTCTCAAATCTCAACCAATTTCATTCAATTCATCTTACACCATTTTCAAATTCTTAACCAATTTCATTTACTTCTCTTCTATCCTCCTCCATTCACACATTTCCCAAAATGTGCTTCAACTTCCTTCAATAGAATTGTGACACTTTGCACATTCTCATTGCCTCCCATTTTATCCCACATTCACCAATTTAACTCTCTCTTCAACCCTTGAACCCGATAAGTAGAGGCTTTCTCTACACAATATGCATCTACAATCTCATGCAAAGTCATTATCCACAATCCCATGCAAAGTGAGTATCCACAATCCATGCAAAGTCATTATTCTCATTTCATCCATCAATCATCCAATTTATATCACTATCTTCGAGGGCGAATGGCTTTATCAAATCCATTTTCATCCACAATCTTTGGCATTGTCACTCTACTTCAAACTCATCAAGGATCTTGGAGCTTATCAAAGGGATTGGAAAAGGGCCACTTTCCACATTAAAGTGACATTAATCCCCCTATGGGATGGAGGTTTGATCTATTTAGTTTGTTAACATTCTTTCATTTGCTTTCTTTTGAGCTTTTGTTTCATGTTTTCATCTTTTTTTGATCAAGAATCTCGTAGGGAATGATGTTTGTGCTAATTTGAATGACTAACCTTGTTTGTGTTTTTACCATTAAAAAGTGGATCCTTGACATTTCCATGGTCATTTAGGCCTTTTTCCTGTGATGCTTGGCTTATTTTGCTTAAATTTAATGTTGCAATGTAACTTATACATTCACATCAGGGCTTGAATATTCAAATTATTAAGACTTTATGATGTCTTGTGAAGGTGTTGTGAAGTGTTGTAACACATTTCTACACTTTTCTAGACTCTTCTCATTATAACTCATCTAAATATCCCATTTTTATCACTTACCAAGTCTTATTCTAAAGTGTTGTAAAGTCTTGTAACAAACTTTCACACTTTTCTAGGCTTGTCATCATTAATTACACCTTTCTTATGCTTTATTTTGGCCCTCTGTGCCCGTAGAGTCCATAAATAAGTGTATTTTTGAATGTAAACATGATAAACATCATTAAAGGAAACTTAATTCCTGACACCCATTCACTTTCCTTGAGTGGAACCCATTCGTCATGGGTGGCAAATGAGTCCCTCTTGGCACAAAATTCAAAATAAATTGAAATTTCTTTCAGGTTTCTATTCATTAAGACCTTATGTCAGCCTATGATGTATTTTTAGGTAATTAGGGCATAAGTGTGTATAAATATATGTTTTTCCTTCATTTTACAATCCCATTCATCTTATTCACCTAATCATCTCATACACTCAAGCATTCAAGAATTTTTCATCATTTAATCAAGCAATTATCAAGCATTTTTCATCATTGACATATCTTTAGACTTTAGCAACAAGGTTTTGGTGAGTTTAGGACACTTGAATGTTGTTTATTTATCATTCCTTTCTTGTTTTCATTTCATTTCTTTATCAAGGGTTTGATTAGCAAAGTGGGATTTGACCAAGCCAAATCCCTATACTCTAACCCTTAACCATTTTCCCCCTCTTTGCATGTGTGTTTGTAGGTATTGTAGGAAAAAAATTCAAAGAGAGCTATTTTAAAGTGTTCAACAAGTCATAAAAGCTATTCAAGTCAACCAAACCCTAATTCAAGCTTGGAGCCAACGTTCAACCTATTTTCTATAGATTTGGGTTCGTCAACTCGACAAGAAGACAAGTGCAGATCTGGACCCACAAAGTTGACTTTAGAATTTGTAGATTTTTGGAGGAGGAATGATTCACCATCAGTGGTGAATGAGTCCCACTGCCAAGCTGGAAAAGTTGATTTCTTCAGTTTTTAGTTCCTGACACTCAAAAACGAGTTTTAGCAAAGTTTACTAGAAGTCGTACTGATTCACCATTAGTGGCAAATGATTCCCATAGGTCATCAATAGTGATTTCTGTAATATTCCAGAACATTCCAACATCGACATTCTACCTTCTAGGTGCACTTTGTTCAATCACACTCAATTATGTTTTCATTTATGCATGTTTCTAGTTCATTTTTGCATATCACACTATGTTTTCAAACACCTCATATTTCTTAGGTTTTGCATAAATAATCCATCAATTTTATCAGCTTGTTGCATCTAGATCATTGTATTTAGGAAAAATTTCATTGTATTTTCTTTAGTTTGAGTGAACCACCAAGATTTTGGTGTGGGATCTATCTCTTTCCTTTAGGTGAAAAACCCTAATTGAGAAAAAGAGTCATAGCATTTCACACCCCAAGAAAAATCTTTGGTTCATTATGGTGAACCTGCATATTCAACATTATCTTTCTTATTTACATTGCATTTACATTCTAGGACTCAATTGCATTAGCTTTTGCACTATTTTTTTTACATCCTAGGGTTTACATAATTGCAATAATGAATATCTCATATAGATTCCATTTTTACAGTTCAAAACATTACAAAAACTCAAATTCTACATTTCCATCCTACCTTTGTTTCAAAAAAGCATAAAAATAACTTTAATTTTTTTGAAAAATTACAAAAAAAAATTCATCCCCGGACTCATTCGACACCCCGAGTGAATTAGTCCAGTTGCACATTCTGAACTACATTTTCTGGTATTTTCAGGGCATTTTCTACATTACATTTTTCTTCTATTACATTCTATAATATTTTCTAGATTCTCTATTTTATTATCTTTCTTGCATATTAGTTTACTTTAACTCATTTTCATCATAGCCTTTTGCTTTAATAAGTTTTGGATGTCTTTGAAATCCCTAGTGGATGTGTCAAAATGTGCCTTTGGCTGTGATGCTAATGACCTTGAGCTTCCTCATGCTCCTCCAACTCCTCATGAATGTCCTTGTAATTTTAACATCATTGGAGAAGATTATGATAGCATGAATGAGTTCTTAAATGCATGCCTTGACAACCTTGAAGCCAATGCATCCTTTTACCCATCCATGAAGTCACAAGATCTTCCTACTGTCTCACCTCTTGATACATTTGGATACTTACATCCTGAAACAAATGAAGGACCTAAGTTCCCTCCAATAGGTGCACCTAGTTCCTCTAACCAAGCAAATCCTCATCCATTCTATGATAAAAAATTTACAAACACACGAATTAATCTTGAAGAAACTTATGGCAAAGGTTTTACTATCTTAAGCAAACAAGGATGTGACACAAAAATTGAACATGACATTTACTAACTTTTAAAACAAAAACCAATAGATGAAAACACAATAGGGCTAGGATATCAAGATCCTCATCATGACAACAAGCCTCCTAGAGAGCATGAAAGACTTCATCATGATCGCATGATACCTGATTTTCCCCCTGATTTGAACATCCTTGTTCCCTATGAGAAACCCTTCACTAATACAAATGATAATGATGCTAGGATCCCTATGGGTCCTCTTCCTCCTTCAATTCATGAAAAAGGTGAATCTAGTAAACACAAATGACCTTAGAAATTGAAAAAACTAAAGTTTCCTCTCCATCCACCACATGAATGTGCAAGGAAACTACAAATGCTTTTAAACAAAGGTCTTATACTCTTGCCACCTTCGAATAGGTTGGTCATTCATCCTAAAGATTCCAACGTACCATATTGTAAATATCATAGTTTTCTTGGACATCACAGCGATGAATGTCATAAATTGAAGGATATATTGAACAAGTATCACTTCACTGATACCAAATGTTATCCTATCATCCCATAGTACCTTATCCCCCTCATCATGCAATAGTTGTAGAATTTTCCATTCTCACTATTTCATGATCTCTCCCATCACCTCTCTTGGCTCATTCTTTCCTTGAACTCAGTGGGGGAAAGAAGTTGTTAGCCTTGTCCTAGTAATGCATTTGTCCTTGTCTCTTAATTGTGTTATTCACCTTCCACTTATACTAGTTGAGATTGCAAAGTGATTAACTCAATTGATGGTTAACTTACATTTTCCTTAACTATCCTTTTTACATTGTCCTTTTTCTTTTTCTTTTATTTGGTGTGATTGCATGTGAGTATTGTGATTCCCTGTAATGTGTATTTAATGTTCTCTCTCTTTGTGCATTTCCTCTATCCGTGCCTTCATTCTTCTATATGTCATACACTGCTTTTCCTTTTTCCCTTTTGTTTTGTGTTTTCCTTTTAGGGATGTCGCAAAGCATTAAGACACCCTATGTCTCTTCCATGTTGACCCAAAAGGTCCCTTTTCCTTTCTACTTTTCCTTTTCTTGTGTTTTCCCTTTGCAGATGACACAAAGCGTTTAGATGTCCTATGTCTCTTCCATGTTGACCCAAAAGGTCCCTTTTCTTTTTTACTTTTCCTTTTCTTATGTTTTACTTTTGGGGATGAAGCAAGGTGTTGAGACCACAATGTCTCTTCCATGTTGACCCAAAATGAACTTTCTTTTTCTTTTGTTTTTGCTCTCTTTGTGTCATTGTTCTAGTTCTATGTATTTGGGGAATGATGATAGTTCTGAGCTCTTTAATCAAAACATTGTAGCAACGAACATACTGACCCCAAATTTATAGATCTATTATGTATTTGGTGTGTTCCTTTTTGGGGGAGGCCCCTCTTTCTTTTTTTCATTTTCTTTCACATGACATAGCCTTACTCAGAAAAATATGAACTGGCATAAGGGCTTTCCAAGTTGGCTCTCATGTCTTGTTTCTTTTTGTATTTTTCATTTGCTACTTTAAAGTAATTGCTCATAGAATGGTGTGTAGCAATTCCTTTAAAGTCGAGGCATACATTGGCATTATTCATTTTAATTTTTCTTTTTTCTTGGTTCTTAGTGCAGCCTTGTTACTTCATATGATGTGTTTGTCACTTTGTGGATGACATTGGGTGTGATGTCCTTCATAAGCATGATCTATCTTAGCATATTACATTCCTCTTGGTGGCCTAATGTGACACACTGCATCCCCTAAGTTGTGAATATTCTATTTTTTGTGCGGTCCTCTCTTGGAGACATTAGACACAATGTTCCCTAAGTCATAGACCTCACATGAACTAAACAAGACTCCTTTGAACATTTTTTACATTTTAACATTTTACATTTTTGCATTTACATGACCACCTTGCATAACACAACTTACATGCCTGTGGTGTCATCTGATTTATTCATGAGTCCTAAGCATACAAAGCTTTTCTTGTCTCATGAAGCACGAATCGACATTTTCTTTTGTGGCACTTTATTAAAGTTATCAGTAAGTATAACTTTTTTATAGTTGTGTGGGAAGCCCATTCTGAGGCATGACTTTCCCCATAGCCACATATGTGTTTGTGAGTACATACCATCTGAGTGTATGTTTCTCACCTTTTGGGCCTTCTCACTCGGTGAACTCCCATGAGTTTTGTCACCCCAGAGTGAGTATGCATTTTTATTTTTTGGACAAAAAAACTAGATCTGATCGAAGCTTGGTCTGACTTTTCCTTTTTCTCTTTCTTTTCTCTTCTCTTTCACATGTGTTTTCCTTTGTCCTTATTTTCAGCTTGCCATGGGATCTTCATCCTGGGGGCTTGATCATCCTCTTGATTGTTGTTATGTCATCTTGCTAGCATAAGATTTGGATCCCTCCCAATATGTATGGCTACTTTAGTGTGAGTTTGAAGAAAGTTCATCCTCTAACTAAAGTGGGGGCTAAATGTATTGTAGAAAAATGGATCTTTAACATTTTCATGGTCAATTAGGTATTTTTCTTGCGATGCTTGGCTTATTTTGTTTAGATTTAATGTTGCGATGTAACTTATACATTCACATTAGGGCTTGAATATTCAAATTATTAATAATTTATGATGTATTGTGAAGGTGTTGTGAAGTGTTCTAACACATTTCTACACTTTTCTAGACACTTCTCATTATAACTCATCTAAATATTCCCTTTTTATCCCTTACCAAGTCTTATTCTAAAGTGTTGTAAAGTCTTGTAACAAACTTTCATGCTTTTCTAGGCTTGTCATCACTAATTACACCCTTCTTATTCTTTATTTGGTCCCTTTATGCACTTATAGGTCATAATTAAGTGTATTTTTGAATGTAAACCCGACAAATATCATTAAATGGAACTTAATTCCTAACACCCATTCACTTTCCCTAATTGGGAGCCATTTGTCATGGGTGGCGAACGAGTCCCTCTTGGCATAAAATTTAAAATAAATTCAATATTTTTTTGGGTTTTTATTCACTAAGACCTTATGTCAGCCTATGATGTATTTTCAAGTAACTAGGGAATAAGTGTGTATAAATATATATTTTTTCCCTCATTTTACTATGCCATTCATAGTATTCACCTAATCATCTCATACACTCAAGCATTCAAGCATTTTTCATCATTTAATCAAGCAATTATCAAACATCATGGATCAGCCATTGACATATCTTCAGACTTTAGCAACAAGGCTTTGGTGAGATTGGGACACTTGCATGTTTTTTATTCATTGTTTCTTTCTTGTTTTCATTTCATTTCTTTATCAAGGGTTTGATTACTAAAGTGAGATTTGACCAAGGAAAAACCCTATACTCTAACCCTTAACCATTTTCCCCCTCTTTCCATGTGTGTTTGTAGGTCTTGTAGGTAGATTTTTAAAAGAAATGGATATTGAAAAGTGGTCAATAAGTTATCAAAGCTATTCAATTCAACCAAACCCTAATTCAAGCTTAGAGACAACATTCAACCTATTTTCTGCAGATTTGGTTTCATCAACCTGATAAGAAGACAAGTGTAGATCTGGACCCACAGAGTTGACTTCAAAATTTGTATATTTTTGGAGGAGGATTGATTTTCCATCAATGGTGAATGAGTCCCACTTCTAGGCTCAACACTCAGAAACCAGTTTCAACAAAGTTTACCAGAAGTGGGACTCATTCCGCATCAATGGTGAATGAGTCCCACTAGTCATCAATAGTGATGTAACTAAGGGTAAAATTTTAGGTTAGCATGATTAGTATCAAAATAAATCAAAACCCAAAGAAAGTAATAAAGTACATAGGAGAGAACATGAAGATAAAAGGAAAGAGTTTACCTAGGATATTCAATCTCCATGATTGACCTCCATTACACCTTCTCAACTTGCAGCAATATGTGATGTGCTCTCAAATTTTGTGTGGGAAATATTTGACAATGCTAAGACTAAATAAGTGTTGAATGATTTGAATGAAATGCTAAACTATGCACTATGCAATTAGTGAGCAAATCTAAACTAAAATATGCTAAGAGAGATTAAGTATGCTAAGATTTCCTAGAACAAGAATGCATGAAATCAAGTAAGCATGAGATGAAATATCAAGATATGAATTCAAGAAATGAAGTGTGCAAGAGATGAAGTGTACAAGAATAAGAGAAAAATAGGCATTTTATAGAAAATGCCATTTTGGATGAACAACTAGGATTGATGATTAATAAGTGCCCTAGAATCAATGGACAAGATTCATTAACACAACCCATAATTAGGGTTAGGGAAACATTAGGGTGAATTCAAAATGAGTGGACAAGATTTGATTTAAGAAAATCAAATCAAGGGATAAGAATGCATGTGATATAAGAGGGAGTTAGAAAATCAAATAATTTTAGAAACTACTTGATTTATGGAGGAAAATTGCTATTTTGAATTAAAACTAATTTAATTCAAAAAGATGGGGTTATGTGACAACAAATAATAATTTAAAATTACTTATTTGGAAAGAGAGAAATTTAAATAATTAATTCTAATTATTTAATTATGGAAGAAGTGGACCAATAATTAAATAAATTATGGAGGAATTATTTAATTATCAGAAGATATTTAGTATTAGAGACATATTTAAATAAATAAATAAATAAATTTTATTTATTTAAATAATCAAGAGGGAATAATGGATTAATTAAATAAATTTAAATATTTATTTAATTAAAGAGGAGATTAAACATTAGTGGCATATTTAAATAAACTAAATTATGTAATCCATTTATCTAAATAGTCAAGAAGAATAAAAGCTATGAATTAATTAAATAATTAGGAATTATTTAATTAATAGTTGAATTTGGATAGAAGGACATAATCAAATATTTTAATTATTTTTTAGAAGAATTGTGGAGAAAATTGAGTTCGTAGGCCTAGGTCAGTTTTAGGTGTCTAAATTTTGCCCCTCTTTGTTATAATGCAGTCTATCACACTATGGAAAAGAAAAAGAGTTAGGAACTAATGAGGGCGCAGCCCGAGACTTAGAAAATAAACCACAAACAAGAGAAATTTTATTATTCAGAAAATGGAGCTTCTTAGATGTAGAGGATCTCAAATCCCCAAGTTCTACAACACATCCAAGTTACAGACAACTACAAAATAACCCTTTTGTAATATGCGAGCTTGTCCCCAAAAAGTTACCCAAAAATTAGAAACCCACCCATAAATAGAGCTCCTATTTAGTTTGGAGCCAAAACAACATTCAAATTTGAGCTTAGGTGGTTTGGCACCAAAAAATTACAACTTGAAGTTCAAATTTCAAAACAACATTTGCAATTGTATCTTCTAGAAAGTGCGCCAACTTCTCGAGGCCATAACTTTTGATCCGGGGCTCCGATTCGCGAACCGTTTGAACTGTTGGAAAGGTCTCAAAGTCAATAACATGCTCAAAATTTTCTATCCCAATTTAGGCAAGTTTTAGGGCCATTCCAGGAAATCCAAGTGCCTAAAATCTAACTCAGAAGATTTTCAAGTGCAAATCTAGGAAACTAAAACTGCACTATCTTTCAACCCAAGAACAGAAAATAAAAACTATAAATTGGGAATTTCATTATGATGAAAAGGGTATCCAAAAATGTAAAACCATCTAAAAACCGAGAAACTTGAAATTTAACTATTTTTGGGTGATGCAAGATTGCCCTTACACCATTGGATGCTCCTACATCAGACACCTAGGGTAATTTGAGAAGTGACCCTGTCACATCTCAAATGGTGGGGGAAAACCCAAATGGTCAACCTCTACCTTAGGCAACTAGGATGAATCTTCAACAAGCCTTCCTTTCCATTTCACCAGATATTCTTCATACTGCCTGTTCCTAGTACTCCTTCCCACACGACTATCTAGGATTTCTTCAATCTCATTTTCTAAAGTAGGTGCTGGAATCCCACACTATTCCATCATTGGTACTTCCTCTGTGCCACCTTCATTATACTCTATCAAATCTGAAATGTTGAACATAGGGGAAATGTTGAATCCATCTGACAACACTACCTCATATGCATTCCCTGAATCATGCCTCTTCAAAATTTTATAGGGACCAAACTTCATCTTCAATTTGATATATGTTCCCACTAGAAACCTTTCTTTCCTCAAGTGGACCATCACTTCATCACCAATCTGAAACTCCTTATACCTCCTCTTCTGATCTACCTTATCCTTATACTGCATATTGATCTTGTTAATATGTTCTCTTACCTTCTCATGTATATCCTTGATGTGTTCTGCAAAATCTTCGGCTTCAACACTTATTTTCTTCTCTTTGTCCATCTTCCTCAATTTTGGAGCTGTTTTGGGGCTACCTCCATACACAATCTAGAATGGTGATCTACTAGTGCTTCTGTTGACAGAATTGTTGTAAGAAAATTCTACCTGGGGTAAGATCAAGTCCCATCCCTTGGGTTTATCTCCTACCAAACATCTCATTAGGTTACCCAGACTCCTGTTAACAACCTCTGTCTGCCCATCTATTTGTGGATGGTGTGCAGAATTGAACTTCAACTCTGTCTTCAACTTCTTCCACAAGGTCCTCCAAAAGTACCCCACAAATTTGGTGTCACGATCTGAAACAATACACTTTGGCAGACCATGTAGCCTCACCATCTCTTTGAAGAACAAGTCAGCAATGTGGACTGCATCATGGGTCTTCTAACATGGAATGAAATGTGCCATCTTTGAAAACCTATCAACCACCACAAAGACTGAATCATTCCCTCATTGTGTCCTTGGAAAACCAAGAACAAAGTCCATACATATATCCTCCCATGACCTCTCTGGTACAGGTAAGGACTTATATAAGCCTGTATTCTAGCTCACTCCTTTAGCCATTTGACATACCCTGCAACTTTGTACAAACTTCTTCACATCCTATGACAACTGAGGCCAATAATAATGCTCACTGATAATGGCAATGGTCTTATCCCAACCAAAATATCCTACCATTCCTCCACTATGCTTCTCCTTTATCAGGTTCTCCCTCATGGAACTCCTCGAGATACACATTTGACTTCCCTTAAATAACATGTCATCCTGGATTATGAAATCCAGCCACCTTGTCTTGTCCACTGTAATAGGTTCCTTGCAAGCTTTCCAAGCCTTTGCAAAATCAACATCTTCTACATATAGTGTCTTGAATTTATTGAACCCAACCACTTCAATCTGCATCTTTGTCATCAATGTATGCCTCCTACTTAAGGCATTTGCAACCCTATTTGACTTCCCACTCTTATGTTTCAAAACAAAGGTATAGCTCTGCAAAAACTCTACCCATTTCATATTCCTTTGATTTAATTTTCCCTGACTATTTAGGTACTACAAGGCCTGATGATCAGTATATAGAACAAATTCCTTCGGCAACAAATAATGTCTCCATTTCTTTAATGCTTGAGCTATTGCATAAAATTCCTGATCATATACATAATACTTTCTCTTGACATCATTTAACTTTTCACTGAAATAGGCAATGGGCTTAACTTCTTGGCTCAACACTGCTCCAATGGCACAACCACTGGCATCACAATCCACCTGAAACACCTTGTTAAAATATGGAAGGGCTAGAATAGGTTGCTCTATCACCTTCTGCTTCAATAGTTCAAAATTTTTTGCACTCTAGTGCTCCACTTGAATTTTTTTCTATCCCCTCTCATTGTTTCAGTCAGGGGTCCACAAATACTACTGAAGTTTCTAATGAACTTTCTATAAAACTAGCCAAACCATGGAAAGATCTCACCTTGGTAGCAGTTTTTAGGGTAGGCCATTCCAGAATAGCCTTCACCTTCTCTTGGTCCATCTTGAGACCTTCTGTTGAGACAACAAACCCCAAGTACATTAACTTCCTCTTCACAAAACTGCACTTCTTCAGATTAATCAATAGTTTCTCTTCTCTTAACTTCTCAAAGGATCTCCAAATATGCATTAGATGCTTATCCAACGTCTTATTGAAAATAAAAATATCATCTAAATACACAATAACAAAACTTCCCAGAAATTCTTTTAGTACCTCATTCATGAGCCGCATGAATGTGCTCGGTGCATTGGTTAGCCCAAAAGGTATGAGTAACCACTCATACAGGCCCTCTTTGGTCTTGAAGGCTTTCTTCCATTCATCTCCCTCTTGAATCCGGATTTGGTGATATCCACTCTTTAGATCAATCTTTGTGAAGTACTGAGCTCCACTCAAATAGTCCATCAGGTCATCCATTCTTGGCAGGGGAAATCTGTACTTAATTGTTATCTTGTTTATGGTTCAGGAATCTGTACACATCCTCCACTCCCCATCCTTCTTTGGTGCTAGTACTGTAGGTACTGCACATGGACTCAGACTCTCCGGAATCAAACCCTTTCTCAACAACTCTTGAACTTGTCTATTCAACTCCTCATTTTCTGCTAGAGTCATTATATGAGCTACCTTATTTGGCAAACTAGCTCCAGGAATCAAGTCAATCTGATGACTGATCTTCCTTATTGGTGGTAAACCCTTAGGTACATTATTAGAAACATTATCTTGAAACTCATCCAACATCCCAGAAACTTCTTCTAGAACCTTCTCACTATCCTCCTTACTCACTCTAGGAATCAATGCATAACACACATGCTCATGCTTAATACCTTCTAAAAAATTTCTTCCATCTACATAACAAATTCTAGCACTATTGCATACCTTTTCTTTGGTCTCCTTTAGAGGTTTCAACTTGTGACGAACTCCATCCTTTGTCATGGAATAAGTGTTTGCATGGCCATCATGTATAGCTTGCCTATCGAACTGCCATGGCCTCCCCAACAACATGTGACATGCATCCATGGGGATGATATCATAGAGTACCCCATCATGGTAGCTCCTGATCTTGAACTTTACTAGGCACTGCTCACTGACCAAAACTTTGTGGTCTTTCTGCAACCAGGCAATCCAATATAGATGTGGGTGCCTTTCCCTCTTTATCTTCAACTTTGTGACCATCTCCTCTGACACCAGATTATCAGTGCTCCCATCATTAATAATGACATCACAACATTTTCCTTCACACTTGCACCTTGTGCGAAACAAATTCTTCTTCTGTTATGGTTCCTTTTCCTCAGTCACCAGGGCTCTCCTAATCACTAGGGCTTCTCCCCTTTCAGCATCATCTGAATGTTTAGATTGGGCCTCCTCATCTGCATGTGCTACCCTTCCATGACCTTCTAGCCTTTTGTCTACCCTTCCTTGGTGTTGTGGATATTCATAGGCTCAATGCCCTTCTTCACCACACTGGAAACATGTTCCTCTGAAACCACCTCTTCTAGATCCTTGTCCATATCTCCCTTGTCCTCTAACTCTTTGATCACCACTGTTTTGATCACGAGGGCAATAGAAGTTGTCATTCCTTTGGCTTCGGCTAGTACCTACATCTTCACTTTTCTTTTCATCATCATTTCGACTTCCTGAAGGTCTTCCATTCCCCCTTTCTCTTTGACCTCCTCGTCTTTTTTGCTTTCCATCAAATCTTTTGTTCATCTTCTCTTCCACCTTCAGAGCAAACTGATACACCTCCTCAATGGTGGTCATTCTAACTAGGCTTAACTCCTCCTGAATGCTTGGTCGTAACCCATTAAGATATTGGGCTACCTTCTCCTTATTGGCCTCTGTGTGACCCATTCTGATGATTATCTTGTGAAAATATTTAGTATATTCTTTCACAAATCTGCTTCCTTGCTTCAACCCTTGTAATTTCTTCAATAGATCTAACTCGTAGTCCATTGGTATGAACTGCTTCTTTAGTTTCTCTACCATGCGATCCCATTTTGTGATCTTTCCTTTTCCTCTTCGATTTCTTTCCAATTGGACATCTTTCCACCAAATACTGGCATGGCCCTTTACCTTCAATTTCGCAAACTTAACCCAATCTGGGTCCTCTATTTCCTCATACTCAAAATATTCTTCTAGCTCATTGATCAAGTCGATCAACTCTTTCGGGTTCAAACTTCCAGAATAATTAGGGACTTCTGCTCTAGGTCTTTTCCTGATCTTCGAAATAGCCCTTATTAGCCACATTTGGTCTTGATAAATTTCTTCTTCTTCCTCTTCTACATCTAAACCTTCTTCCTCTCCTTCATCCTCACTTTCCTCCCTTGGGTTTAACCCTCTTCTCAACTACTCTTGTAATGCATCAATCTATCCTTGGAGGGCTGCCAGTGCATCTCTTCCACCAGCATTTCTGCCACCTCGACCACCTCTGGCACCAACACACCTACCAGGCATCACTCTTGGAAGAATCTTTCTTGACCTTGACCCACAACCATGGTCCCGGTGTGAACTGCCTCACGATTAGTGATCTTTCGACAAGCTCAAGAAAACTAGCTCTGATACCACTTGATGAGGGTGCAACCTGAGACTTAGAAAATAACCCACAAACAAGAGAAATTTTATTATTCAAAAAATGGAGCTTCTTACATGCATAGGATCTCAAATCCCCAAGTTCTACAACACATACAAGTTACAGATAGCTACAGAATAACCCTTTCGTAATATGCGAGCTTGTCCCCAAAAAGTTGCCCAAAAATTAGAAACTCGCCCATAAATAGAGCTCCTCTTTAGTTTGGAGCCAAAACAACATTTAAATTTGAGCTTAGGCAGTTTGGTGCCGAAAAATTACAACTTGAAGTTCAAATTTCAAAAGAACATTTGCAATTGTATCTACTAGAAAGTGCGCCAACTTCTCGGGGCCATAACTTTTGATCCGAGGCTCTGATTCGCGAACCGTTTGAACTGTTGGAAAGGTCTCGAGTTAATAATGCGCTCAAAATTTTCTATGCCAATTTCGGCAAGTTTTGGGGCCGTTCTAGGAAATCTAAGTGCCTCAAATCTAACTTGGAAGATTTTTAGGTGCAAATCTGGGAAACTAAAACTACAATATCTTTCAACCCAAGAACAAAAAATAAAAACTGTAAATTGGGAATTTCATTATGACGAAAAGGGTATCCAAAAATGTAAAAACATCTAAAAACTAAGAAACATGAAATTTAATTATTTTTGGGTGATGCAAGATTGCCCTTACACCACTGGATGCTCCTGCATCAGGAACATGCCCTAGCAAAGGTACAAAAGGCATATGCCCCTAGGAAATTTGACGAATTATGGCCCGGGGTTAAAAGTTTTTGGGAAGTGTCCTGACAAGTTAATTTAATTACCAGAAAAGTGACAATGCAAGCGGTTTCAAATTTTGACATGTTCAAGGCTGTCAACGAGGTGGTCAAAGTTGGTCAAAAGAGCCTCTAGTAGTAAAAAGGTTGAAAAATCCCACTTTGACCCTATAAATAGGTTGAAAATAGGGTAATAGTCAATTCATTTTCACATTCACATTTGCAAATTTGTAGAGCTCAGAGTGAGGAGAGTAGAAGCAAGGATGGTGATTCTAGTCACAGAGCACCGTGGTTACATTGTTAGGACCTTCCGATGGCTAGAGGGCACGAAGCCAACGATGAGTACGCCTTCCCCACTTTGTAAATTTATTGTTTTACATGATTTTCAAGGGTTTTTAGGGTAGGCAATGAATGCACCGTGATGCATATGTGTGCACGTAAGTTGCATTTGTGCTTGCATTCGACACATTTGATGCATTGTCATGCAAATACAACAAGTCCACCAGGTAGGTCCATTAGGTGCAGCACAATTGCAGGAAATCAAGCCGCATTTGCCAAGTCACATTGCAAATGATAGGAATAACACCACATTCAAAAGAGTGTGATGCATTCGTGTCCTCAAGTGATGCATTTGAATGAATGAAACATTTGACAAAAATTATGACGCAAGTGTGAGTGTGAGACACAATTACAGTATGAAATGACACAAATGCTAAAGCATGATTCAAATGAAGTCAACGCGATGCATTTGAATTTGACTACTGTTTACTTTAATTGAGGCTCAAGTTTCTAAATGCTTTTGATTAGATAGATGGTAATAATGATTTTTGGTAATGTGCTAATGTGTGCTTCTACATGTGTAGAGACATTTAGCACTGATCTATACATGGGAGAGTAGACCATTGAAATATGGGTTACGGGACTAGCTTTGAGACTAGGAGCAACAATGACTGATGCGACTTGGTTTGTACTATGTTTCTTATATTCCCATTTTCTAGGAAAATAGGGGACTATTGACTGCACTTTGCAAGAAATGGCATTCAAAGACATGTTCCTTTCATTTTCTAATAGGAGAGACTACAGTGACTCTCAAGGATGTGTACCATATCCAGCGCCTACCAATCAGAGGGGAGTGGGTCATTTATGATCCACACCAAGGATATCAAACATTTATAGAATTTTATGATGATGAGACTGGTGCCAGACTAGGCATCGAGGGCTATGAGATTTACTAGGAGTTCATGGTGGAGCACTACCCTTGGTGGGATACCATGTTATGCACATTGATTATGGGATTTATGATACTAGATCACTAGGGACATGGATTCGTAATTAGATTGGATGATGTGCTCATGTAGATGAGGCAAGATAAGACTATCTTTGCATGGGGGCCTTGTCTTCTGAGATGCTTTATCATTAGCTCCATGAGGTAGCATACAAAGGAGCTCAGAGTATTAGCTGCAACACCACTCTACTCATGATTTGGGCTTCGGAGCATGTTGTCATCTTCCGCCCACCCATTCAAAGGCCACATATAGCAGAGCATATGCCATATGTATATGTTTATGTAGGAGCACTTCAGTAGACCAGGGTTAGAGAGACAGGCTTCTGGCGGCATAGGATAGACACAAAGGTGTCATTCATCTGGAGGCCATACCGGGATTGCGGTCAGTGGGATGATAAGGATAATCATTTGAATTTTGTAGACAATTTAGGTATTTGATTGGGTGCATTGTACAAAGCTAGCTCATCATTGAGATGTACCTTCCCCATTGGGTAATTTGACAGTTTAGAGACCAATAGGGTGTACCTATGGGCATAATAGAGTATGCACGATTATCATGAGAGCCTGCATGGGGTCTTATAATATCATTTCCTTTCACTGAGTAGGAGATAGATAGTTTAGTCATGCAGTAGTGGGGATGGAGTGGAGGGCGTGCTGATCTAGGGACAATAGCATATTTTGACCTATGGTGGTAGACACACCTACCAGTTCCATTGACAGATCCTGATGGGATAGCAATAGTGGATCATTGATAAGTGA
Organism: Sequoia sempervirens; assembly: GCA_007258455.2. Classification (NCBI taxonomy): domain Eukaryota; kingdom Viridiplantae; phylum Streptophyta; class Pinopsida; order Cupressales; family Cupressaceae; genus Sequoia; species Sequoia sempervirens. Next base: position 838,994,423 of record VDFB02281492.1, on the reverse strand, counting down.
TCCCTTGAGTATGACAAGGTAGAAGGGTAGGCAGAGATGGAGGAAAAGGGAGGGGGAAGGATGGAGGTAGAGGGAGAGGCAGCGGAGATGACAAAGGATATGGAGATGATGGTAGAGATGAAGGGAGGAGGAGGAGAGAGAGAGATGGTGGGAGACATGGGAAGAGAGTTTGACAGTGCCTAGAGAGAGTACCCTTAGTACCGATCCTCAAGGTAGCAGAGGAGGAGAGAGAGGAGGGGTGAGGTAGGAGGTAGAGTAGCCTGATGTTGCTCTAGATGTCAGGTGGGATAGGAGGAGCAAAGGTAGGGGAGGAGGTTAGGTAGGAGGGAGAGATGGCAGAGGAGGAGGCTACTGAGCCAAATGAGGAGGATTCCATAGATGAGGTAGAGTGGTTACTGAGACGACGGATGGTGGAGGGATGGGATGAGATACTGATAGGACCACCACTGCCACATGGTGAAATAGTAGACCAATGATTGGTTGATATGTAGAGGAGGCTTGATGAGAGTGTGGCATAGGTTAGGGCCCTACAGGTAGAGTTGGAGGTTTCTAGGGTAGAGAGACATTAGGTGGTCATTTGATAGTAGGAGTCCATGAGATGTTCAAATTTTATAGAGTTGTGCTTAGGACCATCAGGGGACATGGCAAGAGAGCTAGTCTAGGTCAATGCCACTCAGGGGAGTTATTAGGTACTATATGAGCAGGCTATGCCACCTAAGAGATGTGATCCTACTCTGACATGGTCTTGGATGAGGACATGGAGTGGCAGTAGGACAAGTCATGGAAACAATAGTGGGATAGAGAGCAATACAGGGGGATCCACTTCCTCAGGACATATATCAAGGCATAGGTCAAGCCAGTCTCAAAGGCATTCTTCAAGACATAGGTCTAGCCACAGCCATGGGTCATCTGGGTTAGGGCATAAATCAGTGCACAACTAGCCTCCAGTGATAGATCCATCAGTCACAGTGTCCTCGCAGCCTCATGTTACTATAGAGATGATGCCATTAGTGGTAGTTCACTCAGTTTCATAGACGTGGACCATAGTGTCTCCATAGGTTATGTCAGTGCTAGCTACAAGTCATCAGTCACCACCCTCCTCTCCATGAGGGGATGGCGAGAGCAGTTCCTAGGACATTGATATGGTTATTTTGACATCATGTTTCATACATTATGTTATGACACTTTACATTTTGACCCTCAAGCCTATGAGCTCCATTTTTTAGGATATTTCATGACTCTTATCCTCTAACCTAATTTTTGAGATTATATATGTGATACAGTTTTGATGACTATATGATGTCTATGTGATCTGATTTATGTAGTTATGATGACTATGATGATGTCCCTTATTTTCTATGCGATGTATACATTTATGATAGCTACTTATGATGAGATGGTATGATGACGTGATGGTTATTTATGCTTATATGTTATGACAATGTTAGGTTGTAATGATGATGATATGGATGCATAATGTGTGATTGTTATGTTTATGATTATGGATGTGTTAATGCATGAATATATATGTATGGACAGTGTAATCTTGTGATGTGATATATATGTGTTTTAATGATATGGTTGATGTATGCACTTACATGTTATGTGAATGCAAATGGTATATGCTAATGATGTAAATGGAAATGATTGAAATAACTATATGTCATGAACTAATGCAATGTCTATATGATCATGTATGCATTTTTTTTTGTTTGTCATGGGATATCATCATGAGATAGATGGGACATGACAACAAGAGAGAAGGAGATGAATGTTAGTGCCTAGACCAAATTCTTCAACATATTACCATAGGACTTAACAATTATTTCTCTTAATCATCATTGGGTGGATTATTGTAATGGACCACAAACACCATGATATGATATAGATCAAGGTGAACAAGGTCCTACCATCACCTAAAACAAGTAGTCATAGACAAGGATGATAATGACTCATACTAAGACCATGATTTCCCTAGTCTTTTTGTCACAGCCAACCACAAGCATAGAAATACAAATAAAGAAAATAAAGACAATTCATGAAACATCATTTCTACTCTAAATCCTATTGAGAAGACATCCTTGAGGAGCTAGCAACATGACTACCCGAAAAAGACATGACAAGCCAATCATCATGATACGTCATTGTTTCTATAAATCCTGTGGTTAGGACATCATAAAAAAACTAGCATCATGATGAAAAATCAAGCCAACCATCATGATACACCACTACTTCTCTAAATCCTGTTGTTAGGACATCGTCGAGAAACTAGTAGCATGATGGAAAAAAAAGGAAAAAATGCCAAGATAATGTTTTCCAAGTGTTTTCCACGTGTGTCTGAATGTTAAGGACTTTAAATGTCAAGATGTTAGGTGTCTAAATTTCAAGATGTCAGGTGTCAAGTTTTGGCGATGCCAAGATGACGAATGCCAAAGTTTTCCAAATTGGGGAAGGACACATCTTGAATAATGTTGATGTTAAGAGGATTGATCCTGAAATGTCAAGAGGATCCCTCAGAATGTCAGATGACGGTGATGATGCCTAGGAAGGACACATCCTAAGGCATAAATGATAGAGGTTATTCTTCAGAAGGACATATATGAAGAATAACCAAGAGTTGATAGTTTTACTGGCTATGACCATTTGACTTGTTTTGACTGATTTTGAATGAAGTTGACTTGTTTTGGTAGAATTTGAATGAAGTGGACTGAGTTTGATGATATGTCAATAGTAACATGTTGATATGATTGACATGTTGATTAAATTATTGCCACTAGTTTGTTGTAAGAGTTTTTCTATTTTGTGATGATTTGTTTTGATTTGTAGACTTTTGACATGTGTGCCAGTGTAGTGGTATGATCCCTAATGGACTAACCTAGTGTGGCCTTAGGGGCTCATTGAAAGATGGCCTTGCCTACGTCATACACTCAAAGACCTTGTAGTTCGACATGACCAATGACTTTGTCACAATGACAAAAGATTGAGTCATGATTATTTTAATTTCAGACAAATGTGAAAAGAATTGATAGAATGTCTCAGGGGCTCGAAGACAAGCCTTGCCTATGTAGAAAATGCATAGAGACAACATAGTTCGACAATGACAAAGATTGACTAACATGACTGACTTGACAAGTTATGACTCTATTTTTGTGTTTTTGCCATATTTCAAATTTTTTGTATTTCTTCAGGATGGTTTTCAATTTGTAGGTCCTTCTTTCAAGACTTTTTATGATTTTTAGGTCTTTCTTTAGGAATTTTTACAATTTTTAGGTCTTTTTTTAGGACTTTTTATGAAGGTCAAGATCATATGCGATACCCACTATAGTGAAATGATAAAGGTCATGCCCTTAGACAAGTCAAGGATTATTCGAACAGGATGATATGGAGGGGGGGACATACATAGGAAAAAAGGCAAGGATATGCAAGGCATTATGTCAACCAATGCTAGCCATATACAAAAATGACAGGGCTTATGAAAAATGTGGTCAATGTGTTAGGATGGCATGGGTATGTTTTCGGGAGTGAAGGCAGATGGAATGATAGTAGATGGTGAAGCAAAGACTGACTATGTATGACACCCATTTGCCAGGTTTTCACCATGGTATTTATCATAAGCACCTATTTACCAGGTTTTCACTATTGGATGAATTTATCTCTTTACTATTTTTGTCATTTTTTAATTTTTTTTGGTATCACCAAGACACCTATTTTCTAGGTTTTCATCAGGGTGACAATTTTTTATATTTTTCATTTTTTTTGTATTTTTTAATGATTTTCAGCTGAGATCTCTAATGTTATGTATAGAACTTGCGTAGATGTAGAATGTTTATAAGATCTGTCAATTTTTCTCCGTCAGGTATAGCAAACTAATATGCACCAAAACCAAATGTAGTAATGATGTAAGGACCTAGCCAATTGGGTTGAAAATTGTCAGGTTTCTCTCAATTAGCCTAATTTCGTGGATTCTACATGAGGACCAAATCTCCAATTTCAAACTTTTTGACCATCACTCTTTTATTTTAGCTTCTACAGAGACGGTTTTGATATACCTATAAGTGGTTCAAGGAATTTTATTTTCTTTCTTGCAACATTTCTATCTCATGCAGGTGAGACTATTAATACTCTTCATCATCAATCAATCCCTTCAAGGAGACTCAGAGAGAAGTAATTTCAACCTCGATGGGAAATATGGCTTTAGATCCATAGACCAAGGAAAATGGGGTGGCTCCTGTTGGTGTTTTCCACTACACCAAAGAAATCTCTAAGGAATAGTTAGTTCCTATACTCAAGACTCTTGCAATGAATGGCCAAATAACAAGATCTAGTGAATGATTGAGACCTTCTACACTTTAGGCTCTGTGGGGTGAAGAATGGTGTTCCTAGTGTGTTCATTTAAGATTATGCTTTGTGGAACATATCATTTGCACATATCAATTTGAATGAAGGATAATTTTTGCAATAATTACTACAAAATTAAATGGTTTCTAAGTAACTTGCTACCCATTCATCCAAATAAAGACATCCTTAGTAAAAATTGACACACACACTTTAAGATTAATGAATTCCCAATGAATTTAAATCCTAACTTTAGGTTGGTCATTTAACAATTTTCTGATTAACCATTTACGTAAATCATTAAGGAATGGATCAGTGCCCTATTCATTGGGAAAATGGAGTCACACATACAAGAACCAGTAAAATAGACATGACCCAAGAATTTAATGGAATAGACTACTCTGACAATAACTTTGCATCATGGAGCTCAATTTTATGATACTTTACTACTCATCGAATCCTTTGCAAATAACTATAAATTCATGACCCCATTTAAGTATTTTAATTGATTGCTTGAATCAAAACAAAAATAGAGACACATATTCGAACAAACGTTCAAAGGAAAATGTAAATACCATTAATATTTTGTTCAAAATTCACTTGAACTTGTAGAAGGAGAGAAAATGTATTAGAATTATATGTATACTTGTATTTATGAGTCACATTTGTAAAAAAAATTAAGATAATTGCATAAGTTCATGCATAAGCTCAAAACTGACTATCTATTCTATTCCTTTCATTCTACCCATATACATTCGACCCAACATATAGCCAAAAAATTTCATCCCCCATGCAAGTGAGCCCTAGTTTCCCTTTTATAGAATAAGGGAGCGGCAAGCTTCAAGCCCAAATGCATGTCAAATACAACATTTTAATTTCACTTATCATTTTAACTGCATTTCAAAATTCCCCATGTGTTGAATCTGCAAGTACATGATACAAATGGGGAAAACCAAAATTATAACTTCCATCAAAAGGGGAACAAAAAGTGCCACAAAAAATTCCCTTGTCTCCATCCACACTGCACAAACTAGGCATCGATACTGCCACTAAGGCACATAGTCGACCTTTAACACCAAAATGCGACATGCATGCAAAACGAAACTACCACCACAACAACATCATCAACCCAAAATTATACATCCCACACACAACAACTCCTCATTTACCAGCCATCCCACCTTTACTAGTGCCCAGACCATGATATACTTACCCTCTCTAAGTTGTCACAAGAGGAGGAGAGGAAACCTCATCTTCCACCTCATCCTTTTCTTTACCCAACATAGTAACAGTTTGCTCACTTGGAGTTTTAGCTGGCAATGAAGAGATGGATATTACCTTCTGACCCAAAGGTAAACCATGACTCAAGAGCATGATTTAATGACAATGGTCAAAATTGGTCTTAGTTTCACTAGCAGACAAGCTACTTGTGAGGTCAATGGGTGAGTTATGGCATCCAAAAGATCCATGCCCATACCTTATCTTCCTATCTCCTCTAGTGGTAGACAACACTAGTTGCTTTCCCTTGTCATCCGCTTTCTTGGCAGTCGTATCATGGAATTGTAATCTCCAACTACACCTTGTGGGTACAAGTTTAGGCTCACCATAAAAAATGTTGTCCTCCATGGTTGAGGTAGCTTCTCATACACCAGAACCAGACTTTCAAGAGATTAGGTGAGCAGACCTCCTCACTGGTTTACTCATTTTATCTGCCAGTTACTCAAACCCACCTTGCCTTAATCAAGAAAACATCTAACTACTAAGTGTGAATGACACGAATAGCAATGATTCCTTCTATTTTTATTGTGTGAAGTGATGGCGCTCACAATAAATGTTTTCCACACATGCATAACCTAGGCAGTTTACTAGCAGATGCACTATCACCATTTAATTCCCCATTTGCAAGGAAATCCATAGATCATAGATCATGATTACTGCATTTGTGTTTTCACATGATTTGAGATCTACTCGATCACTCTGCTATAGGTTGGCCATTAATGCGAGCTGGTTGCATAGATAAAATGACTATCACGTGTTGTCTGCCAACTTTGAATATTATCCGTTGATCCTCTGCCTTGGTGGAAAATCAAATGGTCAACTTTTTTTTTACTACCTTTGACTTCCAGTGGTGCTTCGCTAAAGTGTTCATGACCAATAATTTTTATCTATGTTCGATGACATCTTTGCAATGTGGTGGCCCCATGCATCTTGCAAACAGAAAGGCTTGAGCCATGTGTTGCAATCTCATTGACCCCATGACTTCTAGCCAACCTCCATCTTCCTCCTATGAGCTAGCAAGGAATGATAGAGATTCACTCCAGCCCTTGTTCTCGGCCACGGTGTAGAACCAAGGCAACAAGCTCAATAGTGGAAGTTGGGTCCCACCTTCCATATGGGATATGCATCTATTTTTCGCTAACCGCACACTAAATAACTTGTTGGCACCTTAAGTCCATGAGCTAGTGGGGTATGATCGAGATCTTCTCCAAGATCATCGAATCTCAAAAACTTGCATACAACATAGTTAGTATTTACTGAGAGGCTTTGGCTAAGCTGCTGATGACATGACTCTTTACAGACTGGTGACTTAAGCTTAACTCATCAAGAAAATTAAAACCTGACTTATGAAATGGGTGACATTAGTGAGTGAGTTGAATGACTGGTACTCTAATCAAAGGGGACTGGTGAACATATAAATATAATGGCTCGAAGAAGTGACTTAAAGGATTGAGAACTAGCAGAACTAGTCAACAACAAATTAGAACATTTGAAAGCTCAAAAACCTAAGTTACCCTACTCACTTATGGGGACAAGGCTTTATCCAAAGTCAGACAAGATCCATGGAGAATGAAAAAATTCACTAGGATTTTAGAAGCTCCAATAGTGGCTAATGTTCAGGGAGGCATACCCCTAGCGAGTATAGCAAGAAATAGATCTTGAGTGAAGCAGACAAGGGTAGAAGACCAAAAGAAAAGCTTACTTGAACAAGGCAAGCAAACACAACCAGAAGAAAATAACCCAAACCCCATATACACTATTTACAAAGAATACACTGTAATCCCTTTTAGAATCCTCATATGAACCATTGGATCTGATCCTCAAATTGGAGGCCCATGGCCCCACAAAACTTAGGGGTTTTTCTTTCCTCTATCAAACACCTTAGTCTATTTCAATAGTGGTGGATTTTCATTAATGTTGTACAATTCCAAGAATCTAGCATCATCACAATCATTATTTCCCACAATGCCTGAAATAACACTACTAAAGTCATCCTTTGCCATCATGGATTCGTCATATTGTACTAAAAAAATAAAGCTATCATATTCTACACCATAATGAGGTACAATATCACACCCAATTTGTTCATCAAATCTAAAAACTTCATAGGCACTATGGCTTACATCTGGGGATTCTTCCACAAGATTAGGAAAAAGGAAAATAGAACCATACATTCCCTCCTTGTACCTCTCATCAACATTGTCTTTAATGGGTGAAAGGAATTTCATAATCATATCAAGAAGGTAGGAAGCATCTGCAAAAAACTCATCTGCAGCCTCATAATAACTAGCATAATTCCATTGATTATTTGTACTTTCATATTGCTCATCAGGGGGATCAAATACATGTGCTAGATCAATATGATGCTCCTCTTCAACATGACATGATGCCACTTGAGCATTCATGCATTCAATCTAATTAGTCCTCAGGTCACTAAAGAGAAAGTTCCCTCCATATCCTGCCCCTTATTGCTATGTAGATCATAAGCTAGTGGTAATTCAACCTCCTTCTCAAACACATTATTAGTTGTTGTAATAGAATAATCACAAGTACCTTTATCTCTATTGACAACAATGTCACATCTAACATTTTCATCATAGTTCTTTTCATTACATGAGGCATTACTATCCCTAAGTTCCAAAAAACATGAATTAACTTCAACATGCTCACCATAGGCCACATGTTCAACTCTATGTTGGAAGACAATTCTCACAACATCTGTGTCATTAGATTTTCTTTTCAATTGGAAAATAACAAAATCAGGGCTAACATTTTCAAATGCAATATCACTTTGATATTTGTGTATGTCCTTCCCAACATATGTGCCAGTGATATCAGATAATTATTCATCAGAGTTGTCTTAAAAAAGATGATTACTCCTACAACAATAAACATCATCCTTTGTATCCTCAATTTCAGGTATGGATTCATCAAATTAAGAGTTTTGCCATATTTTGGACATAATTGGATGTATCTCATCACCTATATCATGAAAAAACCCTTGACCTTGGTATTCAAAGCATCCAAAATTAGTATAGTTACTTGAGGAGCCAAGGGAAGCACATTCACCATCCTCTTCATCACTTGTGCTTACAATAATTGATCTATGCTCTAAAAATTCTTCACATGATGAAAATTGTTCACTACCTAAAAATTGGATCCCTTCAAGGCTATTAACATACCTGTTACTAGAAGCCATGGATTCTATCTCTAATTCACAAGAGGGATCATATTCAGCTGAAGATTGTTCAGACTCAATTTCACCTCTTTAACTTATCACTTGTGCCCTGTCATTAACACCAAGTGTAACCCTATTACTAGGTGACATGGGATTGATTTCAGTAGAATCCATTTACATAGTTTCATACATTTCCTGCATAAGCTCATGGCTGGAGACATCTGGAGGGAAATAGTGAGATATGACCTCCTTGATTTCACATTTTGTTTCTTCACCCTCATCACTGCTAGATGCATCTATCTCCTCACTATTTGTGAAATGACAACATTCAATAGCTAATTTTCTAGACACCGATGCTTCTTGTTGACCTGTTAATGTTAATCTTTGTCTCTCCTCACTATGATAATAATTATCTGCATTATGGGAAACAATGTGATACATATGACCATGCTTGGCCTCTTCGACCATACCTATCCAATCTACTACTTGATCCATGCTTTAAGGCTTCACATCTTCAGGCCATTAACTTGATCCTAGTGTATAGGCTTCACAAAATAGGTTAATATGCATCAATTCATTAGGTCTAAGCCCTATGGGAATCTCTATCAAAATATCCAAGAATCTTGAAAACAAGTCATATGGTGACTCATTTGTATGTCTCTTTATTTCATACAATTTCCCAATAGATTACATCAAGTCCATCCCTCCCTTGTGTGGCTGGCTAGAGGTTGGTGCTTGCTCTTTCTTTGCATCTCTTGAAAATGATGTAAGTACAATATCTACAGATTCCTCCTCTTGATGAACACCTTTATTTTCTAGTTGACCTAGTTGAATTGCCTGGATACTACTAGAGCTAGCTGCACTAGTCACTATAGGTTTCCTCATAATTGAGTACTTCAAATTATCCTCAATATTTACAGCTTCCTAGTAAGCTTTTTGTATTGTAATTGGTTCCTTGTCCCTCAACAGGAAACCCATTTTTCTATCAAATTCCCCTAAATCTATAACCAATCACTTTGCATCATTTGGTCTTAAATATTCAAGGATTTCCCTTATAACCTTGGAAATCTAAGGTTGAAGGAAGGAACCAACTCTTCTCTATCTTTAGAGATTTCCATGAAATTTCTCCTTTACATACCTGGGTTGATCCTTTCACCAAATTTCTCCATGAAATCAGCCTTAAGTTCACTCCAACAATGTATAGAGGTAGTAGGTAGAAAAGAGAACCAGTCTCTTGCATCTCCCTTTAATGATTGGACAAAAATTTTCATCACCGCATCTTTGCAATTAATTTCATAATCACCCATCACATCTACTGTAAATTCCTGCAAATGTTTATTTGTTTATTTTGATTTCTCACCACTAAACTTTGGTATCTTATCCATGATCTTGGGTGGTACAATATTTGGATAACCACAAATATGGTCAAAGCTGATAGCTCTATAGCTATCAGTACAAAATCCATCCTGATGGGCCCAAGACTGCTTGATTTGTATGCTTTTATCCATATTTGTACCAGATGGCACAAATTGACAACTCACCCCTAGTTCTTTAAAAGGAATTTTAAAATATTTATGCCATTTGTACAACACTACTTCAATTCCTTTTACAAATATTATCCCAAGCTCCTAGCATAAGTATTCCATACAAATGCTACCTAGGATCTACAGTATGGCATGCTTCTTGCACTTCACTACATAAATTTGAACTTACATATGAAGCATGCTAAAAATCATGAGTATTCTCTGATCTAGTGCTAAATAACTTAGTAGGGAATCACTTTCATGTCAAGCATTGGAAATTTATTATGATATTATCTTTAATATGCTCAAAATTCTTTCAAATTCTACAAGAGTACCTGTACACTGGCAGCTGTGAAGTGTTTGTTAGCATTAGGGACAAAGATTTGAGAGATTGATGTATGCTTGAATAGGTTCTTTGATTTAGAGTTGACACCTCCTTTCAGAGGAAAAAACTACAAATAAGATGAAGCTTCTTTGCAAAATAAGACAAGTTCTAGGCTATCTTCCACAACAGAGTCATGTTCGGATCCTTCAATGCTCGCTGCACTCAAATTGTATACCAGGTTCAAGAATTTGACAATAACTGAACTAAATGTTCAAATCTACATCACCATTTGACTATGCATTTTGTATCTGTGTATTTGGAGAATGAGAACTCCCCACCAAAGTCACCATTTTGTTGGTGTTTTCCACTACACCAAAGAAATTTCTAAGGAATAGCCAATTCCTATACTCAAGACTCTTGTAATGAATGGCCAACTAACAAGATCTAGTGAATGACTAAGACCTTCTACACTTTAGGCTCCATGGGGCCAAGGAGGGTGTTCCTAGTGTGTTCATTTAAGATTACTCTTTATAGAACACATCATTTGCATAGATCAATTTGGATGAAGGATAATTTTGCAACAATCACTATGAAATTAGATGGTTTCTAACTAACTTGCTACCCATTCATCAAAATAAAGACATCCTTAGTAAAAATTGGCACACACACTTTGAGATTAATGAATTCCAAATGAATTTAAATCTTGACTTTAGGTTGGTCATTTAACAATTGCCTAATTAACCCTTTAGGTAAATCATTAAGGAATGGATCAGTTCCCTATTCATTGGCCAAATGGAGTCACACATACAAGAACCAGTAAAATAGAAATGACCCAAGAATTTAATGGAATGGACTACTCTCACAATAACTTTTCATCATGGAGCTCAATTTTTTGATACTTTATTGCTCATTGAATCCATTGCAAATAAATGTAAATTCATGACCCCATTTAAGTATTTTAAATGATTTCTTGAATCAAAACAGAAATAGAGACACACATTCGAACAAACTTTCAAAGCAGAATGGAAATACCATTAATATTTCATTAAAAATTCACTTGAACTTGTAGGAGAGAAAATGTATTAGAATTATATGTATACTTGTATTTATGAGTCATATCTACAAAACATTGTAAAATAATTGCATAAGTTCAACCATAAGCTCATAACAAACTATCTATTCTATGCCTATCATTGAACCCATATTCATTCGACCCAACATATAGCTAGAATTTTTCATTCCCCTTGCAAGTGAGCCCTAGTTTCCCTTTTATAGAATAAGGGAGTGGCAAGCTTTAGGTTCAAATGCATTTCAAATACAACATTTTAATTTCACCTATCATTTCGATTACATTTCAAAATTCCCCATGTGTTGAATCTACAAGTGTAGGGTGCAAATGGGAAAAACCAAAATTATAACCGCCATAAAAATGGAAACAAAAAGTGCTGCCAAAACTTCCCATATTACCATCCACACCACATGAAGCAAGCATCGATACTCCCACAAAGGCACACAATCAATGTTTAACACCAAAATGTGCCATACATGCAAAACAAAACCACCACCACAACAACATCATCAACCCAAAATTATACATCCCACCTTTACCAATACCTAGATTGTGATATTTGTGCCTGCTTTGAGTCATCGTAAGAGGAGGAGAGGAAACCTTAGCTTCTGCCTCATCCTTTTCTTTACCAAGCACATTAACAGTCTACTCACTTAGATTTTTAGCTGTCAATACGGAGGTGGATATTACCTTCTGACCTGGAGGTAAACCATGACTCGAGAGCACGATGTATTGAAAATGGTCAGAGTCGGTCTCAATTTCACTAGTAGAAAAGCTACTTGTGAGGTCAATGGGTGAGTTCTGGCATCCAAAAGAGCCACACTCGTCCCTTATCTTCCTCTCCACTTCAGTGGTAGATTGCACTAGCTATTTTCCCTTGTCATCTGCTTTCTCTACAATCGCATCATGAAATTGTAATCTTTGACTGCACCTTGTGGGTGCAAGTTTAGGTTCAGCAGTAGAAATGTTGGCCTCCATGGTCGAGGAAGCTTCTGATACACTAGAACTAGGATTTTGAGAGCTTAGGCAAGCATACCTCCTCACTGGTTTACTCATCTTATCTATCAATTGCTCAAACCCACCTTTCCTTAATGAAGAAAATGTCTAACTGCTAAGTGTGAATGACACGAATAGCAGCTATTCCTTCTATTTTTATTGTGTTAAGCAATGACACTCACAATAATTGTTTAACACACATGCATAACCCATAAAACTCACTGGCAGATGTACTATCACCGTTTAACTCCCCATTTGAATGGAAATCCACAAATCACACATCATGATTGCCTACATTTTCATTTTCACATGAGTTGAGATCAACTACATCACTCTATAAGAGGTTGGGCATTAATGCGAGCTAGTTACATAGAGAAAATGGCTATCATGTGTTGTGTGCCAACTTTGAATATTATCTATTGATCCTCTACCTTGGTGGAAAATCAGATGATCAACTTTCATTTTACTACCTTCAACTTCCAGCGGTGCTTCGTTGATGTGTTTAGGAACAATAATTTTTATCCATGTTGGATGACATCTTCGTAGTGTAGGGGCCCCATGCATCTTGCATATAGAAAGGGTCAAGCCACATGCTGCAATCCCATTGACCTCACAGCTTTTAACCAGCCTCCATCTTCCTCCTGTGAGCTAGTGGGGAAAGGTAGAGATTTAGTCTAGCCCTTGATCTAGGCCATCGGTCTAGAACAACAAGCCACAAGCTCAGTAGTGGAAGTTGGATCCCACCTTCTGTATGGGACACACATTCGATGTTCACTGACCTCACACTAAATAACTTGCTAGCACCTTATGTTCGTGAGCTAGCGGGGTATGATTGAGATCTTCTCCAAGATCCTCAAATCTCAAAAACATGCATTTAACATGGTTAGTATTTAATGAAAGGATTTGGCCAAGCTTTTGGTGACACGACTCTTTGTAGACTGATGAATTAAGCTTAAGGCATCAGGAAAATTAAAACCCAACTTAGGAAATGGGTGACATCAGTGAGCAAGTTGAATGACTAGTACTGTAATCAAAGGGGGTCGGTGAACAGATGAAGATAATGGCTCGAAGAAGTGACTTAAAGGACTAGGAACTAGAAAAACTAGTCAACGCCAGATTAGAACATTTGAAAGCTCAAAAATCTAAACACTACTCACTTATGGGGACAAGGGTTTGTCCAAAGGAAGACAAGGTCAAAGGAGAATGAAAAAATTCACTAGGATTTTAGAAGCTCCAATAGCTCTAGTGGGTGTGTGGATGCTGGTGCAGTAGGCCCACAAGGAAAGATTGAGTTATAGATGCCAATCATAGCCAGCATCATTGATGGTCTTCTTAAGAATTCAAAGGATCATTTTATTGGACGCCTCAACTTGACTGTTGCCTTGCGGATAGTAGGGTCTCAAAAAATTGTGTTGAATGTGGAAGCACTCACAAAGCTCATGGACGTCTTGTTTTTTGAATGGATGATCATTGTCTGTGATGATGGACTATGGAACACCATACCTATAGATGGTGTAATTAAGAATAAACTTGGAAATCTACTTATCAGTGATGCAGGTGAGGGGGACAACTTCGATCCACTTAGTGAAATACTCAGTGGCGGTGATAATGAATTTATGGAATTTCAAAGAAGAGGGATGAAGTTTTCCCATGAGCTCAAGTCCCCATTGTGTGAAGGGATACATAGAAGTGATTGGTCTCAACTCTTGTGCAAGTGTGTGGATTAGATCGATGTGCGCCTAACATTTCTGACATGTTCTGACAAACTGAAAAGCATATTTTTCTATTTTTGTCCAGTAATACCCAAGTCTTGTAACTTTCCTAGCTAAGGTCAGGCCACTTGAATGAGATCCACACCCTCATGTACCTTGCATAAATTTTTTCAGGCTTCATCAGTGTTGAGACAACAAATAAGGTTGTTGTGAAAGCTACAACGTATAGAGTGTCTCTAACGATGGTATATTGGGCGGCCTTTCAGATGAAGGATTTTTGCTGATTATTGGATAGGTTGGGTGGAAGCGTCTGGGAATTAAGATAATCATATGTCCTGATACCAAGGCAAACCGGGTCCAACAAGCTCATAGAACATTTCTAACTCTAGAACATCATATGGTTGAACCAACATTTACTCCACTAAAAATTCCAGTTGTGACACATTATTAGTGATGTCTAAAAGAGATCCAATAGTTGCCATTGCATGAGCTACCCTATTTTGTGCTCTAGGGATCAATTCAAATGCAAGCCAGTGGAAGTATGAGTGAAAGCTATGAACCATGTGTTTTTAGGGAATTAACATTTCATCCTTTGTGTCATAGTCATTGGTAACCTAGTTGATGACCAACTAAGAATCTCCCAAAACTAAAACTGTCTTGATTTTTTATTTGATAGCCATTTAGAGTCTTGTGACAAGTGCCTCATATTCTGCAATGTTATTGGTACAAGGGAAGGAAATTTTGAATGCCTTAGGAATGGAGTCCCCTTGTAGTGTGATGAATAGGATCCCTGCTCCTAAGCCATGACCAATATGAGACCCGTCAAAATACAACTTCCAAGGTGATGAAGGTTATGCCTGAAAGATAGACTCATCAAAAAAATCAGCTATCAAAGGATGAGTTCCTTGTATTGATGCATTTGCAAGTTGATTAGATATTACTTGTCCTTTTATTGCTTTGCATTCAACATATCGTATTTCATATTCACTCAAGATCATTACCCATTTTGCTAACTGATCTGTCAATGCTACCCAACTAAGAAGATAATACAAAGGATCAATCTTTTCTACCAAGTGTGTTTGGTGGTTCAACATGTAATGTCATAACTTTTGTGCCACAAAGACAACTACAAGACATGCACATTCAATGGATGTGTAGTTAAGCTCATATCCGACCATTGTACGACTGATGTAGTATATAGCCCACTCTTTTTCTTCATTGTCATTTTGTGCCAACAATGCCCCTAGTGCATTGGTAGTTGTAGAGACATACAAAATCAAAGGTTTTCCTTCAATTGGAGGCACTGAGACATGTGGTGTCAATAAATATTCTTTGATTTGTTGGAAGGCCACTTGACAATTATCTGTCCAAAATATCATCCACATAATCTTCAACTAGCATGTGCATGAGATAATGGAATATTGTTTTTATGGCTCCATAGTATGTGGTACCTGCATTCTTTAGACCAAAAGGCATGACATTCCAATAGTATGTTCCCCAAGGACAAGTAAAAGATATTTTGTGCTAATATTTAGGGGTGATCTAGATTTGATTGTAGCCCAAGAAACCATCCATAAGGGATAGCATCTCGTACCCTACTCTGAGATCAACAATCATGTCTATGTTTGGCAATGGAAAGTCATCTTTTGGACATTCCTTGTTTAAATCACAGAAATATATACAAATGCAAATATTTCCCTTTGGCTTGTTAATGGGTACAAGGTTGGAAATCTAGTCAGCATAATCTATTGATCTTATAAATCCAACATCTAGTAACTTCTTAAGCTCAGCCTTCACGAGTAATGCAATTTGTGGATGCTTCTTTTGCAATTTCTATTTGACTAGTTTGCTAGTTGGAATTAAAGGAAGATGGTGCAATACTAATTCTAGATCTAGACGTGGCATGTTGGTATATGACCATGCAAAGTTAACTTTTCTTTTTGAGAAGAATTGTTGGAATTTAGGTTTTTCTTTTTCTGTTAATGATGTGGCAAGGAGAACCATTTTGTGGTCCTCTAGTGTAGCAATGTTAACTTCTATGATGTCCTCAATAAGCATTGCTTATTTTTCTTGTGTCACGGGAAGAAAGTCCAATCCTCCATCCTTAGGCACCTCAGGGAGGTTTTCACCTTTAGATATATCCTTTATTTAATACTAATGTATTGACAGAAGGTGCCTTGTTGTTTACACCTAAAGACATTTTTGTTTTGTTTTATTTCTTTTTTTTTTGCAACTAGAGGATTGCATAGTCTCCCAAACGTATGTTATACAATCTAGATCAATAGAAAATCTTTCCTTTTGATCACGACTTGGTATGTCCTCATAGAGTCCCATGAATTCTGCAATGGCTTCATCATTTTGAAGTATGTCCATAACGGGTGGCCCTTGTTGATCCCATTCAATGAGTTGTGAGTAGACAAGTGAGATACCATCGACAGTATTGGTAAAGGGTGGGGAAGATGTGAAAAGCATGCAAATGGAAGCCTCAAGTGTGAAGACAAAAATGTCATCCTCAATTTCACAGTCAGATTCGATCTAAGGACCATCTTCGTACTCAGATGAGTTATATTCATGGTCATAGTATGGGACAAAAGGATCAAAATCATGATCAATGGATGGTAGTTCAAAGGCATGGATAGTAGACTTAGGCATGTCAAGCTCATGGGTGGGTTTGGAAATGGGGCGGGACAAGTCAGGTGTTGCCTATGAGGATTTAGATTTATTCACATTTGGGTCTCATGAAATTCTTACCCATTATTTATGCTTAGAATGGCTATCAAAAGGATCAATGTTATACATTTATCTAAATCATTCCTCAAAAGGAGGTTGGTCAGGTTCTAGAAATAGCTCATCAATGTCATAGTCATTCAAAGTTCTATTAGATCCCCATTCCCATTCATGAGATTCAGTTTTGGTATGGGAGTCTTCGCTTGTCTTGACATTTTTAGGAGTAATTACATCCTCACTCAAAAGTGCATTGGTACATCGATCACCAGTTCCAAGTTGCTCAAACCCTAGTCCTAGATACTTTGGTCTCTTAGAAGGAATGATAGGTTCTCTCCTTCTGATGATGTCTTGTCCAAGGCCACTAGTTCCATCAAAACCATGTTCTTTTAATAGATTGTATCCTTTGCCATAGATATGTATTGGTAGCAGGGGTGATCCCTTTGGGTCCTTATAGATCCAAGCAAATAAGTCTAAAATGTCTTCATCATTCATTTCTCCCCATAGTGTGAAGACTGTCTTTGGAGAAACCTTGAAATTCTTCTTAGGCTCTATTGTGAAACAAGGTCAACCATAGACTTTAGGTGGCTTGGGTATTGTTGTGATACAGTTAGCCATATTCACTTTGAATTCTCCAAAGCCAATGTCCTGGATCTTAAGGTCAGTACTTGGTATGGTGGTTGAGGAGGATGGTGTGGTGGAAGTCGATTGAGTGGATATGCATCAGTTGGTGAGTGTGGATAGGTAAATGTATTTAGATGAAGTGGGTGTTGAAGCCTCTCAATTGATAGGTTCTTGGTGCTTAGAAATAGCTCTCAAATTGGTACAATATTGAAAAGGATTAGGATCTCATGGTATAGTGATTTTAGTGCCATCAAAAGGTAACTTCAAACATTGGTGGTAAGTGGAGGGGATGGCCTTTAAGGCATGAATCCATGGATGACCAAGCAAAGCATTGTAAGGTAGATCATGACCTAGGACTTGACATGTTGTATCTATAATAACTGGTCACACATGAATTGGAAGTGTGATGATGCCTTTAGAAGATCATTCTTCATCATCATACACTTTTATCACAATACTCTTTGTAGTGTCTACACAAGCATTAGAGAAGCCAAGAGATTTGACCAATTTTAGACGGCAGATGTTCAATCCTACTTTGCCATCTACTAGGATTTGTCTAAGCTTATACTTATGGATGAAAACCTTGATATGCAGGGCATCATTGTGAGATGGTTTGGGTGAGACACAGTCAAGGTATGAGAAGGTAATGTGATGAGGGGAAGTCAAGTATCTAACCATGGTTTCAAAATGGTTGACATCAATATCAGTTGGGATGAAAGACTCTTGCAAGACCTTATCCAATATAGCCTTATGTGAGGGAGAAATGCAGAGAAACTCAAGGATGGAAATTTGGGTAGGCATTTTGTTCAATTGCTCGATAAGGTTGAATTCTGGATTGGGTTTTGGCAGCTTGATAGATGGGCCACGTATGGTAATCTTGGGATGATGAGCAAAAGGACCTAGGATGGTGACCTTTCCTTTGCGTGTGGTGACATTGCATTCTAGGGTCTTCTTAATAGTAATGGTATTGACACATTTGTCTTCATTAGAAGCCCAAATGTTATTAATGATAGGACCACTTGAATAGTTGAAGGAGAAATGGGTATAATTGGCTTGATTGTTATTATTCTCTATGTCAGATGATGAGGTGTTACCAAAACCGTGATTCTGCAGTGGGTTCTTATGAATTGTATGATCTTAGTTAGACACGAATGGTTGACCACCAAGCTCAATAGTATGATTTTTAATAAGATCTTGTACAATAATTAACAACTAGAGGAAGTTTTATTCCCTTTGGCATGGTGGTAATCATAGAATGCATTATCATCCCACCCTAATGGCTTGAAATAACCAGGGTCATATGGTTTAGGGTCTTCCAATGTGATGAAACCATTTTGAATAATTTTCTTAAGGACCTCTTCAATTGGTTCACCCAAGGGGGTGTATGTGCATTTTTTAAATTGTTGTCATTGACATGGTTTCCTTTGATTGTATTGAGAATGATTGTTTTGAATGGCATTAGCA
The DNA here is from genome assembly GCA_007258455.2 of Sequoia sempervirens. Lineage (NCBI taxonomy): Eukaryota > Viridiplantae > Streptophyta > Pinopsida > Cupressales > Cupressaceae > Sequoia > Sequoia sempervirens. The sequence continues at coordinate 838,975,195 of VDFB02281492.1, read as the reverse complement.
ATTGTTGTTGGTGTAGTGATAGGTGCAGTTTGAGTTTGGACTCCTTTAATAGTGAGCATAGGACCTGTTGCATTGACTATTTTTGCATTGACTACTCAATCATTAGTGATGTGTTTATTTTTAACCTAGTACTTTTTTTTGGTTGTTAGAAGCACTTGGGTTGTTTTTTGTGGTAGTGTTAATGGTTTTTCCACCATATTTGACTTCACCTTTGGAAATTAAGGATTTTTCAAGCTCGACTACTTTTTCAACAAGGTCAATAAAGGTGGTGAAACAATGGAATTGAAGGCCATATCTTAGTGGTCCAAGGAGATTATGTACAAACATGGTGACATTTTCATTTTTGGGTATCTCCATAGGACATTGGCTTGCTAGGGTTCTCCATCTTTGGAAGAATGGGGTAAATGTCTCACCGGTGTCCTCTTGAGTGAGTTTTCATAAGGAGACAATGTCAATGTCTATATCAATGTTATAGGAATAATTTTCAACAAACCTATTGGCCAATTCTTCCGATGATTTTATTCCATTAGGAAATTATGTGAACCACTCCAGTGTGTGACCTGCGAGACTCCTAAATAAGAGTCTCATTAGGTAAGTATGTTCATAGGCAATGCCAATGCAACTAGTTGTGAATTCTTTGACGTATTCAATGGGATTAGTTTTTCTTGGTATTTAGGGAAGTGCGACACCACATATCCTAGAGGGAATGGTGGCATGTACAAGGTTATGTCAAATGGATACAAACATAAGTCATATGTCATGTAAGACCTTTTTTTGGCCATTTGCAAGGTTTCCACTTGTCTTTGAAGAGCAACAAGTTTGAGTGTGAGTTCCTCCACAATAGGATTGTTTGTAGCATCACATAGGCTGGTGAGAGGTATGGATTGATTTCTAACTTGTTGTGATGATATGTTCTGATTTGGAATGTGTTGTTGATGAATAAAATGGGTGTTTTGATTAGGGATTTGTTGATTTGTATGAACTAGAGATGCATATGTGGGAATGTAGATTCCAACCATGTTAGATTGAATTTGTGCAATTTTCTATCCTTTAACATGTTGGTGACGAAATGGAGTCATATGTTGGGTTCCTTTTCCAAATTGATCGGTGTGACCATGTGAAATGTTGGTATTTTGTCTAAAGGGAACATTGGTGTTGATTTGTGATGAATTAGGGACATTGGGTTGAGATCCTTGAATGACAACTCTTTGTTTGTTCTTCCCAAAGAGGTTTGATGACTTTGTTGCCATTGTATTAGTAGAGGAACAAAATAAAAGGTTCTTTTATGTCCCCATAGAGATAGATGAGGCTCCAAAGAGGTTTGATGTGTTGGTTCACATTGTATTGGATGAAGTCCCAAATGTTTATCCAATAATTTTTGAGGAAATTGTGGAAATTTGTTGAGGGATTTATTGTGATGTGGTGTGTTTTAGGGTTGATATTTCCCCAATAGACGTTGTATTAACCACATTGGATGTATTGGTTGTAGTTTGGGTGGTGGTAGCACCAATAGAGGTAGCATTAATGGTGTTGCTGACACTTTGTGTTGTAGCTCCCATGGCAGTGTTCTTTGCATCATGTGATGGGTTTGTTTGATGTCAAATCCTTTTGGTAACTTAGCCCCTTAGTCAAGGAGCATGGCTAGGTATCTATCTGAATCTTGCAAGACTAACTCTTCCACAAAGGAGGCTACTTTAGGATTTTGTGCAGCAGCATGTATATCTTCCTAAAATATTTTTCCATTTTTGCCTCTATGGATGAATTGTTCAAAAGGGTTGTGTGAAGAAGATGGAATAGTCATTTCTCTAAATGGATTGGTGAATGAATTTCCCATGTTGGTATTTGCATTCATGTCATTAGGGAAATTGCAAAGGCTATTTCCTTGTCCAAAAGGATCCATTCTTTTTTTTCATTGTAATCTTGTTTCAACCATAAAAGTTTTGCTCAAATGAGGGAAGATGCAGAATGACCAAATGCAAATGGTATGGGACTATGCTTTTTTTTGTTTGTTTTTTAAATTAAGGAATGTTATAAAATGATAATGATGGTGACCAAGGGAGAATTGTAAATGCTAATGAGACTAAAATGAGGAGATTAAAGGTGTGAAAATGCAAATGCAAGGGATTCTAGGATACACTCAATATTGGTAAACTTAAGGAGAGGCACACTCAACCATACAAAGTTTAGGCAATGTCTCAATTTTGGAATGTCAAGGACTTGTTAAAAGGACTAAAGGACAAACATGACAAAGTGAGGTTTCCACACTAGACTATTGAGTTGGAAATGGATCACTAAAAGGAAAAATACTAAAGGAAATAGTTTGATCAAGTCCAATGACAACTTACTCTTGAAGGAAAAGGTTTGACAAAGAATGGAAAGGATTCGTATCCTAAAATCTGCAAAATGAGAACCTAAAATTATGGTAAATCCTAAGGATGCAATTCAGGAAGTGCAATGATAGACCTATGGAAAACTATAAATGCAACCTAAAATGTAAGGATCGAGGAATTTGAGCAATTCTTGATTTGGTTGTGGACAAATATTGTAGAAAAAGATGTCTAGAATATGTTTGCAATTGTTTAGCCTCAGTTTTTTGACAGTGATAATGTTTTTTGAGGTCATAGACAATTGTGCCATTTTGAGGATTCAAATGTGTTGCAATGTATCAAATGCATTACAAATGAGAAAAAGTGGCATTTTAGAAAATGTATGCAGTTCTCAAGCACTCAAATGCATTGCAAAATAGGTAGATTCAATGTTAGAGATAGCAAATGTGGTTTAGTAGAGTGATTGTGGTACATAAAGTAGAAAATGTGGTCCAGTATGTCAAATGCATTGCAAAAATTAACAAATGTGTTGTAGAGTCTAGTTTCTTTGAAAATTTTGGCAGATTGTGAGGATTGTTTTGAGTTTAAAGTGTTGTTCTAGATTTGAAAAGGATGTTTAATTATTCATTTGGTCTGAAAACACTTGGAAAACACCTTGTCTTTGAAAGTTTGCAAAAAAAACCACATAGAAAAAAAGTACAACCCTATGGCTTGAAGGACTATATTTTTTTAGATTTCACACGAATTTTACTCCAACCATTCTTATTCTTAATGAATGAATTTAGAAGCTTGGCCACACAGGCTCCCCCTTATAGTGCACTCACTTCTCAAGTCAACCAAGCTTCTAGCCCCCATAAAACTCCCATGGCAAGCTGATCATCTCTACTTAAAACTATGAGAATGTGGATGCCTATGTAATGACTGTTGTTGCACCAAAGAATAGATAAAGGTTTTTGGCCTATTATAACAAGGATTTTAGTACGGTCTTTCCATTCATGGGGGACCATAGATGCGGTGAGATACCATTACTACCCTTCTCATCAGAACAATCCTTGTGATACTTGAACTTTCCCCAAGTACGCACACTTATATCTTAGCTGGATGTTGCTTGGCTTTATCATGTTACTGGTTGGGTCATTCCATGGGGTGATTTTTTTTCTCACTAGGAAGGCCCTCCAAGGACAAAAAGTAGCAAGTAAGTATATCCGTAGTTCGATCAATCTTTGTTTGCATAAAGAAAGAGAGATCACACGCAATATACTTAGCACACAGTAGCAAGATTTGTTCATTTTAAACCCAAAATAAAATGTGAGGGGTGATAAAGTAACAATCTCTTAGTGTTTTTTTTCTCTAGATCACATAAAGCGCAAGAGAATGACCTACACACTTGAGAGATTATCACTATACCACAAGACACACAAGACACTTGTTCATTTTTAAAGCCCCAAAATGAAATGTGAGACAAACAATGTTTATTTTAAACCGATGTCATGAGAGAATGCAAATTCATTTTAAGCCAATGAGTTGTAATGCATGATTGTGTTCTTTTAAATCCTATTAATGTGCATGCATGTTCATTTTAACTCATGAAATGTAAATGCAAAGTTGTAAAGTTGTTTGTTTGATTAAAATTGTGACAATAAATAAAAACACAAACAACAAGGGATTAGACTCCTTTTCTAGCTTGCCACATGTTGTAAAACATAGATTAGTAACCAAAAAATCCCTAACCTATAAAGCAAGAAATGAAATTAGGAAAATATAGGAAAATCTAAAATACAAATGTTACCTAGGCGAATGCATCATGAGACTGAATGTTAGAACTGCAACAGGTAGATGTGTCATTGGGTAAAGAAAATGCGGCTCAAAAATCAAATGTGTTGCCCAAGGTCATGGATGCTGCTCAATATATCAGTTGTGTCATTTGGAGAGTCGAATATAGCTTGATAGAGCATATGTGTCGTTTCTAGAGGAAAATGCATCGTGACAGGGTGTTTTCATCTCAAAATGTTGTGATTGTGTCGTTTTGTACCTATACCTACAAAAAAGCTGAAACAAATACATACACAAACTACAAAAAACTATTGTCGGGTTCACCAATGTAACTATGGGTAAAATTTTAGGTTAGCATAATTAGTATCTAAATGAATCAAAACCTAAAGAACCAAATAAAGCACATAGGAGATAAAATGAAGATAAAAGGAAAGATTTTAATCAAGATCTTCAATCTCCATGATTGAACTCCATTACACCTTCTCAACTTGCTGCAATATGTGATGTTCCCTCAGATTTTGTGTGAGCAATATTTGACAACGCTAAGACCAAACAAGTGTTGAAGGATTTGAATCAAATGCTAAAATATGCACTATATAATTAGTGAGAAACCTAAAGTAATATGCTAAGAGAGATGAAGTATGCTAAGATTTCCTAGAAAAAGAATGCATGAAATCAAGTAAGCATGAGATGAAATATGCGAGAGATGAAGTGTGCAAGAATGAGAGAAAAATTAGCATTTTATAGAAAATGCCATTTTGCATGAATGGCCAAGATTGAGGATTGACAAGTTCCCTAGAATCAATGGACAAGATTCAATAAGACAACCCATAATTAGGGTTATGGCAACATTAGGGTGAATTCAAAATGAGTGGACAAGATTTGATTTAAGAAAATCAAATCAAGGGATAAGAATGCATGTGACAAAAGAGGGAGTTAGAAAATCAAATAATTTAATAAACTACTTGATTTATGGAGGAAAATTGCTATTTTGAATTAAAATTAATTTAATTCAAAAAGGTGGGGTTATGTGACAACAAATAGTAATTTAAAATTACTTATTTGGAAAGAAAGAAATTTAAATAAATCATTTTATTTAAATTTGGAGGAAATTAAATGAGACAATTAAATAATTAATTCTAATTATTTAATTATAGAAGAAGTGGACCAACAATTAAATAAATTATGGAAGACTTATTTAATTATGAGAAGATATTTAGTATTAGAGACATATTTAAATAAATAAATAAATAAATTTTATTTATTTAAATAATCAAGAGGGAATAATGGATTAATTAAATAAATTTAAGGGTTTATTGAATTAAAAAGGAGATTAAACATTAGTGGCATATTTAAATAAAATAAATGTAATTCATTTATTTAAGTAGTAAAGAAGAATAAAAGCTATGAATTAATTAAATAATTAGGAATTATTTAATTAATAGTTGAATTTGGATAAAAGAACATAATCAAATATTTTAATTATGTTTTAGAAGAACTATGGAGAAAATTGAGTTCATAGGCCTATGCCAATTTTAGGTGTCTACAAATGATTTATGTAAGATTCTAGAACATTCTGACATCAACATTCTACCTTCTAGGTGAACTCTGCTCAGTCTCACTGATTTCCATTTTCATTTATGCATGTTTCTAGTTCATCTATGTATATCACACTGTGTTTTCAAACACTTCATATTTCTTAAGTTTTGCATAAATAATCCAATAATTTTATCAATTTGCTACATCTAGATCATTGAATTTAGGCATAATTTAATTTTACTTGCTCTAGTTTGAGTGATCCACTAAGATTTTGGTGTGTGATCTATCTCTTTCCTTTAGGTGAAAAATGCTAATTGAGCAAAAGAGTCATAGCATTTCACACCCCAAAAAAAATATTTAATTCCTTTTGGTGAGCCTACATATTGAACATTATCTTTTTTATTTGCATTACACTTACATCCTAGGACTCAATTGCATTAGTGAATATCTCATAGATTTCATTTTTACACTTCAAAACATTACAAAAATTGAAAATTTGCATTTGAATCCTAGTTTTGTATTAGAAAATCATAAAAATCACCTTAATTTTTCTGAAAAATCACAAAAATAAATCATCCCTAGAATCATTCACCACCCTAGGGGAATCAATCTAGTTGCACAATTTGAACTGCATTTTCTTGTATTTTCTAGGCATTTTCTGCATTATAGTTTTCTTCTATTGCATTCTATCATATTTTCTATATTTTTTGTTTTATTCTCTTTCTTACATATTAGTTTACTTTAACTCATTGTCATCATGGCCTTTTGCTTTACTAAGTTTTAGATGTCTTCAAAATCCGTAGTGGACATCTCAAATTGTTCCTTTGGTTGTGATCCTAATGACCTTGAGCTTCCTCATGCTCCTTCAACTCCTCATGAATTTTATCCTCATGATGTTAACATCATTGGAGAAGATGATGATAGCATGAATAAGTATTTAAATGCATGCCTTGACAACCTTGAGGCCAATGCAACCTTTTTCCCATCCATGAAGTCACAAGATCTGCCTACTGTCTCACCTCCTGATACATTTGGATATTTACATCCTAAAAGAAATGAAGGAGGCCTATGTTCCTTCCAACAGGTGGACCTAGTTGCTCTAACCAAGCAACTCCTCAACCATTCTATGATAAAAAAGCTAGAAACACACCAGTCAATCTTGAAGAAACTTATGGAAAAGGTTTTACTATCTTAGGCAAACAAGGATGTGAGACAACAATTGAACATGGAATTCACCAAATTTTAGAACAAAAACCAATAGATGAAAACATGACAAGGTTAGGATATCAAGATCCAAATCATGACAACAAGCCTCCTGGAGGGCATCAAATACTTCATCATGATGGCATGATAATATCTGATTTTCCCCCTGATTTGAACATTCTTCTTCCTCGTGAGCAACCCTTCACTAATACAAATGATAAAGATGCTAGAATCCCATGGGTCTTCTTCCTCCAATTCATGAAAAAGGTGAATCTAGTAAATGAAAACAACCTTACAAATTGAAAAAATTAAAGTTTCCTCTCCATCCACCACCTGAATGTTAAAGAAAAATGCAAATGATTTTAAACTAAGGTCTTATACTGTTACCATATTCGAATAGGTTGGTCATTCGTCTAAAGATTCCAACATACCATATTGTAAATATCATCATGTTCTTGGACATCACAATGATGAATGTTGAAAATTGAAGGATATACTAAACAAGTATCACTTCACTGATCTCAACTGTTATCCTACCATCCCATAGTACCATATCTTCCTCATCATGCAATTGTTGTAGAATTTTTCATTCTCACTATTGCATGATCTTTCCCATCACCTCTCTTGGCTCATTCTTTCCTTGAACTCGGTGAGGGAAATAAGTTGTTAGAATTGTCCTAGTAATGCATTTGTCCTTATCTCTTAACTGCATTATTCATCTTCCACTTATACTACTTGAGATTGCAAAGTGATTAACTTGGTTGATGGTTGATTTGCATTTTCCTTAACTAGACTTTTTATATTGTCCTTTTTGTTTTTCTTTTCTTTGGTGTCATTGCATGTCCATATTGTGATCCTATGCAATGTGTGTTTAATGTTCTTTGTCTTTGTGCACTTCCTCTATCTATGCCATCATTCTTCTATATGCCATATATCACTTTTCCTTTTTCTGTTTTGTTTTGTGTTTTCCTTTTGGGGATGACACGGAACATTTACATGCCCTATGTCTCTTCCATGTTGACCCAAAAGGTCCCTTTTCCTTTTCACTTTGAATTTTCTTGTGTTTTCCTTTTGGGGATGATGCAAATCATTGAGACACCCTATGTATCTTCCATGTTGACCAAAGGGTCCCTTTTCCTTTTTACTTTTAATTTTCTTGTGTTTTCCTTTTGGGGATGATGCAAGGTGTTGAGACCGCAATTTCTCTTCCATCTTGACTCAAAATGGACTTTATTTTTCCTTTTTTTTTGCTATCTTTGTGTCATTCTTCTAGTTCTATGTATTTAGGGAATGATGATATTTTGAAGATTTTTAATCAAAACATTGCAGCAACAAACATATGGACCCAAAATCCATAGATCCCTTATGTGTTTGGTGTGTTCCTTTTTGGGGGAAACCCCTCTTTCATTTTTTCTTTTTCTTTCACATGACATAGACTTAATCGGAAACATATGACTTGGAATAGGGGATTTCCAAGTCAGATCTCATTTCTTGTTTCTTTTTTATTTTTTCTTTTTTCATTTGTTACTTTAAAGTAATTTATCACAGAACGGTGTGTAGAAATTCCTTTAAAGTGGGGGCATACATTGGCATTATTCAATTGCTTTTTTCTTTTTCTTGGTTCTTAGTGCAACCTTGTTACTTAATATGATGTGTTTGTAACTTTATGGATGACATTGGGTGTGATGTCCTTCATAAGCATGATCTATCTTAGCATATTACATTCCTCTTGGTGGCCTAATGCGATGCACTGTATCCCCTAAGTTGTGAATATTTTATTCTTCGATTGGTCCTTTCTTGGAGACATTAGACACAATGTTCCCTAAGTCATATATCTTGCATGAACTAAACAATAATCCTTTGAACATATTTTACATTTTTACATTTTACACTTTTGCATTTACATGGCTAGCTTGCATAACACAACTTACATGCCTGTGGTGCCATCCTATTTGTCCATGAGTTCTAAGCATATGAATCTTTGCTTGTCTCATGAAGCACGAACCGACATTTTCCTTTTTGGTGCTTTATCAAAGTTATTAGGAGGTATAACTTTGATATAGTTGAGTGGGATGCCAATTCCAAGGCATGACTTTCCCCATAGCCACGTATGTGTTTGTGAGTACATACCAGCCGAGTGTATGTTTCTCACCTTTTGGGCCTTCTCACCCAGCAAAATTCCATGAGTTTTGTTGCCCCAGAGTGAGTATGCATTTTTTTTTTTGGAAAAACAACCTAGATATTATCCACAACTAGCTATACAAATTATCGAAGCTTGATGAGACATTTCCATTTTCTCTTTCTTTTCTCTTCTCTTTCACATGTGTGTTCCTTTGTCATTATGTTTAGCTTGCGATGGGATCTTCATCCTATTGATCATCCCTCTTGATCGTTGTTATCTCATCTTGCTACCATAAGTGCATTTGGATCCCTCTCGATATGCATGGCTACTTTAGTGTGAGTTTGAAGCAAGTTCATGTCTCACTAAAGTGGGGGCTAAATGTACCATAGAAAAATGGATATTTGACATTTTCATGGGCTGTTAGGTCTTTTTCCAGTGATGTGTGTCTTACTTTTCTTAGATTTAATGTTGCAATGTAACTTATGCATTCACATTAGGGCTTGAATATTCAAATTATTAAGAATTTATGATTTTTTTGTGAAGGTTTTGTGAAGTGTTGTAACATATTTCTACACTTTTCTAGACTCTTCTCATTATAACTCATCTAAATATTCTCTTTTTATCCCTTACCAAGCATTATTCAAAGTGTTGTATCATAGAAAAAAGGAAACTTGCTTGATTTGGGAATAATTAATGATAAAATGGATAATTTTGCCTTGATCTAGTGTTGTGAGGTGTTTTACACATCCACATTAGTTCTAGGATATTTATAAACCAAGTAAAATGAATTTAATGATGTCTTGTAAAGGTGTTGTAAAGTGTTGTAAAGGAATTTCATGCTTTTCTAGACTTAATGAACCCATATTCCCTTAATTCAACATTATAAAATTTATTTTCACAAATCTAGAAGGCTTGTAAATTAAAATTGACTTTAACCTAGTGTTGTAATGTGTTTTACACATTCACATTGGTTCTTGTGCCTTTCTAGGCTAAGTGGACTTCATTTTAGTGTTGTAAAGTGTATTTAATCACACTTTCACATTGAATTATGTGTCCCAAGCCCTATTTGACCTTTACATCATCATTAATAGGTCCCTATTACTTCATATTGTGCATCTTGATGCAATATCTAATGAAATACCTAACAAAGTCATAAAAAAAAATGATTTTCTTATCTCCCAACAAGCCATCTAGAAAATGGGCCCCTCTAGTACTAATTCGTCATCTGTGGAAAATGAGTCCCTACCAAGTGGGACTGATTCATCCAAGGTGGCGAATGAGTCCCATTTGGACCATTTTTTACTTTTGAGCAGAAAAAATTAGGTTTTAAGTTTAATTTTCTTCATGTCGGCCTTGGGGATCCAATTAATGAGAAAATAAGGTGAATTTCCTATAAATAAAACCTTTTAAGCCCTAATTCATAATCTCTTAACTCATTTTCACAACCCATTCATCATTTGTCTTCCATCTCAAGTCAAGCAAGCTAGGGTTTATCATTCTAAGTCCTTCAAATAGCTTCCAAAAACATTCAAGGGTAGAGTCTTGATGTCTTGTTGCATAACTTCAAGATCTAACATCATGGAATGGTAGTAACTCCATTTTTTCATGCTTCATTACATTCTTTCATCATTTTTGGTTTAATTACCTAAAAGGGGTTTGACCAAGGCAAATCCCCATGCCCTAACATTCAACATTCCTCTTTCTCTTCGTGTCTATTTATAGATTTAGAAATCTTGGAAGCTTAGAAATAATTGAAGATTGCATTAAAAATTTGTTCAAGTCATCTCTTCATTGGATACATCAAAATACCGACAAAAGGTCACCTTTAGGCCCAAATTTGATAGTTTTAGAACCAAACACCTAGAGAAGCAGAAAGTGCAGACTGAAGGCTCTTATTTCCACTTTTGTATCTTCACAAATTCAAAAGTGGACTCATTCACCATGGGTGGTGAATGAGTCCCACTTCTAGGCCTAATTTTGACTTTTTGCATTTTTGGATACCCATTTGTCTGAAACGGACTATGGAAAAGTTTCACAAATCTGGGACTAATTCGCCCAGAATGGCGAATGAGTCCCACTAGGCCTAAAAATTAGGATCATCAGCATTTCAAAATTCATTTCCAATATTCATCAATATCTTAGGTGCACACTTTCAGTTTCATCAAATTTTGTCACAGTTTGCATTCATTTCTAGGTGTTTTTGCATTACATAATGTGTTTTCAAAAAACTTGTATTTCAATAGTTTTCAATTAATAATCAATAGCTTCTATTAGTTATTTTCATTTATTTTAGCTCATATAAGCACATTCCATCTATATTGCATTGACTTTGAGCGTAACTTTGCCCATTTTGGCCCTTCTTTCTCCTTTTAGTTGAAAAACCCTAGAAGTGCTAGAAAGGATTAGGAAGCCAAAATCTTTTTTATAGTTGTAAAGTATTCTGACAAAATTTCATAATTTTCTAGGCTTTTCATCACTAATTACACCTTTCTTATGCTTTATTTGGCCCCTTTATGCACTTACAAGTCATAATTAAGTGTATTTTTTAATCTAAACCCAAAAAATATCATTAAATGTAACTTAATTCCCAACACCAATTCAATTTCCTTGAGTCGGACTCATTCTCCATGGGTGGTGAATGAGTCCCTCTTGGCACAAAATTCAAAATAAATTCATATTTCTTTCAATTTTTTATTCATTAAGATGTTATGTCGGCCTGTGATGTGTTTTCAAGTAATTAGGGAATAAGTGTATATAAATATATGTTTTTTCCTCATTTTACTATCCCATTCATCTTATGCACCTAATCATCTAATACACTCAAGCATTCAAGCAATTTTCATCATTTAATCAAGCAATTATCAAGCATCTTGGAGCGGCCATTGACATATCTTCCGACTTTCACAACAAGGGTTTGGTGAGTTTAGGAAACTTGCATGTTGTTTATTTATCATTCCTTTCTTGTTTTCATTTCATCTTTATCAAGGGTTTGATTACCAAAGTGGGATTTCACCAAGGAAAATCCCTATACTGTAACCCTTAACCATTTTCCCCCTCTTTGCATGCATATTTGTAGGTCTTGTAGGAAAGATTTGTCAAAGAAATAGGTATTGAAAAGTGGTAAACAAGTCATCAGAGATATTCAAGTCAATCAAACCCTAATTCAAGCTTGGAGACAACATTTATCCCATTTTCTACATATTTGGTTTTGTCAACCTAACAAGAAGACAAGTGCAGATCTGGACCCATAGAGTTGACTTCAAAATTTGTATATTTTTGGAGGGGGGCTGATTCACCATCATTGGAGAATGAGTCCCACTACCAGGCTGGAAAAGTTGATTTCTTCAATTTTCAATTCCCACTACTCAAACCAATTTCAACAAAGTTTACCAAAAGCAGGACCGATTCGCCATTAGTGGCGAATGAGTCCCACTTGTCATCAATAGTGATTTTTGTAAGATTCCAGAACATTCCAACATCAATATACTACATTCTAGGTGCACTCTGTTCAGTCTCAATTCTATTTTCATTTATGCATGTTTCTAGTTCATTTCTGCATATCACACTATGTTTTCAAACACTTCATATTTCTTAGGTTTTGCATAAATAATCCATCAATTTTATTAGTTTACTTCATATAGATAATTTCATTTAGGAATAATTTCATGTTACTTGCTTTAGTTTGAGTGAACCACCAACATTTTGGTGTGGGATCTATCTATTTCCTTTAGGTGCAAAACCCTACTTGAGCAAAAGAGTCATAGAATTTCAAACACTTTTGCTCAAAATAATGAAAGTACAATGAAATTATGCCTAAATTCAATGATCTAGATCCATAAAATTGATAAAAGTGATTGATTATTTATGCTAAACGTAAGAAATATGAAGTGTTTGAAAACATAGTGTTGTATGCAAACATGAACTAGAAACATGCATAAATGAAAAGATAATTTAATGAAACTAAACATAGTGCACCTAGAGATAGAATGTTGATGTTGTAATCTTACATAAATAATATTTGATGACCAGTGGGACTCATTCACCACTGATGGCGAATCAGTCCTTCTTCTGGTAAACTTTAGTGAAACTGGTTTCTGAGTGTCTGGAACTAAAAACTAAACAAATCAACTTTTCTAGCCTAGTAGTGGGACTCATTTTCCACTAATGGAAAATCAGTCCTCCTCCAAAAATCTACAAATTATGAAGAGAACTTTGTGGGTCTAGATCTGCACTTGTCTTCTTGTCAAGTTGATGGAACCAAATCTACAGAAAATGGGTTGAATGTTTTCTCCAAGCTTGAATTAGGGTTTGGTTGACTTGAATAGATTTGATGAATTTTTGACCACTTTTCAACACATATTTCTATGAAAAATCTGCCTACAAGACCTGCAAACACACATGCAAAGAGGCAAAAATGGTTAAGGGTTAGAGTATCTAGGGATTTTCCTTGGTCAAATCCCACTTTGGTAATAAAACACTTGATAAAGAAATGAAATGAAAATAAGAAAGGAATGATGAATAAACAACATGCAAGTGTCCTAAACTAACCAAACCCTTGTTAAATTCTGAAGATATATAAATGGCTGCTCCAAGATGCTTGATAATTTCTTGATTGAATGATGAAAATTCTTGAATGCTTGAGTGTATGAGATGATTAAGTGAATAAGATGAATGGGGGTTAAAAAGGATAGAAAAAAAATTATTTATACACACTTATGCCCTAATTTCCAAAAAATACAACATAATAGGCCGACATAAGGTCTTAATGAATAAAAACTCGAAAGAAATTTGAATTTATTTTGAATTTTGTTCTGAGAGGGACTCATTCGCCACCCATTGAGAATCGGTGTTGGGGATTAAATTTCATTTAATGATATTTTTCAAGTTTACATTCAAAAATACACATAATTATGACCTGTAAGTGCATAAAGGGACTAAATAAAGCATAAGAAAGGTGTAATTTGTGATGACAAGACCAGAAAAGCGTGAAAGTTTGTTACAAGACCTTACAACACTTTAGAATAAGACCTGGTAAGGGATAGAAAGGGAATATTTAGATGAGTTATAATGAGAAGAGTCTTATAAACTGTAGAAATATGTTACAAAACCTTCACAAGACATCATAAAGTCTTAATAATTTGAATATTCAAGACCTAATGTGAATGTATAAGTTACATTACTAAATGAATTCTAAGCAAATTAATCAAAGCATCATAGGAAAATGACCTAAATGACCATGAAAATGTCAAAGATCTATTTTTGTATGGTAGATTTAGCTCCCACTTTAGTGAGAGGATGAACTTGCTTCAAACTCACACTAAAGTAGCCATGCATATCAAGAGGGATCCAAATGCACTTATGCTAGAAAGATGAGAGAACAATGATCAAGAGGGATGATCAATCCCCTAGGATGAAGATCCCATGGAAAGATAAAGATAAGGACAAAGGAAAACACATGAAAGAGAAGAGAAAAGAAAGAGAAAAAGGAAAAATTTGGATCAAGCTTTGATCATTTGTCTAGCTATTTGTGGGTCAGATCTAGGCTATTTTTTCCAAAGAAGAAAATGCATACTCACTATGGGGAGATCGCACTCATGGTAGTCCGCTAGGTGAGAAACATATGCACAGCTGGTATGTACTCACAAACAGACAAGTGGATACGGGGAAATTTGTGCCTTGAAAATGGGCTTCCTGCTCAACTATATCAAAGTTATACCTCCTGATAACTTTAACAAAGTGCCACAAAGGAAAATGTCAATTCGTGCTTCATGAGACAAGTAAAGCTTTGTATTCTTAGAACTCATGACAAATAAAAATGACACCACAAAAATGCAAGTTGTGTTATGCAAGGTGGCCATGTGAATGCAAAATGCAAAATGAAAAAATGTAAAATCCAAAAGATGTTAAAAGGAGTCTTCTTCAGTTCATGTGAGGTCTGTAACTTAGGGAACATTGTGTCTAATGTCTCCAAGAGAGGATCAATCAAAGAATAGAATATTCGCATCTTTAGGGGATGTAGTGTGTCACATAAGGCCACCAAAAGGAATGTAATATGCTAAGATAGATCACTCTTATGGACATCACACCCAATATCATCCAAAAATTGACAAACACGTCATATAAAGTAACAAGGCTGCACTAGGAACCAAGAAAAAGAAAAATGCAAATGAATAATGCCAATGTATGCCCCCACTTTAAAGGAATTGCTACACACTATTTTTTGAGAAATTACTTTAAAGTAGCAAATAAAAAATGCAAAAATAAAACAAGACATGAGAGCCAACTTTGAAATCCACTATGCCAAGTCATACGTTTCTGAGTAAGGCTACGTCATGTGAAGAAAAGGAATGAAAGAAAGAGGAGTTTCCCCCAAAAAGGAACACACCAAACACATAGGGATCTATGGATTTGGGGTTAGTGTGTTCGGTGTTGCAATGTTGTGATTAAAGAGCACAAAACTTTCATCATTCCCCAAATACATAGAACTAGAAGAATGACACAAAGAGAGGAAAAAGAAGAAAAGTAAAGTCCATTTTTGGTCAACATGGAAGAGACATTGCGGTCTCAACACTTTGCATCATCCCTAAAAGGAGAAACACAAGTGAAAATAAAATGAAAAGGCAAAAGAAAATGAAAAGCTTTTGGGTCAACATGAAGGATACATTTCGGTCTCAATGCCTTAGGTCATCCCCAAAAGGAAAACACAAGAAAAGGCCAAGTAAAAGGAAAAGGGTACTTTTGGGTCAACATGGAAGAGACATAGGGCATCTCAATGCTTTGCGTCATCCCCAAAATGAAAACACAAAACAAAAGTGAAAAAGAGAAAGCGATGTAAGTCATATAGAAGAGTGAAGGTACAAATAGAGGAAGTGCACAAAGAGAGAAAATTAAGCATGCATTACATGGTATCACAATACACACATGAAATCACAGAAAAGAAAAAGAAAATTGTAAAAAGGCTATTTAAGGAAAATGAAAGTTACGCATCTAACAAGTTATTCATCTCCCAATCATGTTCAATGTATTATGAGGGTGGTTGACTGTCCAAAGGGACAATTGCAAGTTACAAAGTAGGGGAAGTACTAAGTTCATCACTCTAGATAGGAGATATCTCAATCAAGCTCATAGATAAGTAAAATAATGTATTTAATTCATCATGTATCTCATCATCAATTTTCATTGTTTCTTTGTCGTCATCTAAGTTGATCACAATGGGAGGATGAAGGGTAATTTCCAATGAAGGGTTCATTAGGATTTGTGGTCTTTAATCAGATCATTTTGTTGTGATGGGTGTGTTGTACTATGTTCTGATGGGTCAGGAGGAGGAAGGTGGTCAGGTATGGCTTCTATGAAATATCGATTTTGGTCTTCTTTGTTTTCTTTTGCATGTAACTGATGAAAAAGGAGACGATGATGACACCTATGCACTCTAGCACTTTGGTTTCTTTTAATTATTTTTTGAAGTTGTTGAGGAGTAAGGGGTAAGTGCATGGATCTGTGACACAATTTTGGCTCCTAAGATGCCACTTTTTTTCAGAAATCAGCAAAATCTGATTTGCATGAGAAAATAAAGATGGTTACACTCAAAATTTCAAGATGCAACAAGAACAAAAGTTGAAGTGCTCCGAGTCTAGTTTCTAAGTTACTATTTTTTTTTGAAATTAATGAATATTAAGGGTCTCAAAAATGGGAGACCGAAAATAGGTCATTTTTTTATTAAAAAAAACAACATAGCACCTGAGGGCTCCTCCCTTATTGGTTAACTTTTTTTTAGAATTTCAAATATCCCAATGGCGAGAAATTAGCGAACACCACGTAGTTTATGCTTGTTCTTTTGGATAATTTTTTTAATGAGTATATAATATTTTATGAATTTTCAAAGTGGACACATCCTGAAAAGCTAAAATTTGCGTGTGCTCCCTCCTAATTTTTTTGAAAACAAACCAAAAATTGATTTTTTTCATCATGTGTAGAATGGAGTCTACTTTCAAAAAATATAATTTGTTTCACATTTTGATGAATGAGTAAAAATCTATCCTAAAACTAGCACATGTTGGTTTTTTACCAAAAATGGAAGCATTTACAATAGAAGCCATGGATCAAAACCTTAACTAAATCAAAATGAAAAAATAATTATATTTTTCGATAGATAAGAGAGAGGTTAATGCTATCACATTTTTTTTTATATTGAAAGACGTGAAAGTGAGGTGGGGAGCACAGATGAATATATGAGGAAATTTTCCAAATACTATCAATTAACATGTCCAAAGCAGGTCATTTGGCGATCGCCAAATTTGGCACTCGCCAAATTACCTACTTTGAACAAAACATGAATTTCCCCTCTCTTTGGTTGACAAATTTGATAATGCTTAGAGTGCACATTTTATGATCATAGATGGATAGTTGAGGTTTTACCTTTCATACGCTCTCTAACTCGTTACCCTAATTCAATAAATCTTTAGCCCTCTAAAGTCTCTCTCTCTCAGGTCTAACTCCCTCCCATGCAACCTAGACTACTCTCTCTTATTCCAATCCCCTCTCTTAGGTCTCTTTCCCTCCTGCCTAGGTACCTAAGTAAATCTATCTCACTCCAACCCCATTTCTCACTTTCTCTCTCCCCCTTTCGTATTTTTGTCTCTCTTAGTCCATCTCCCTCTCTTAGGTCATTATCTTTCTCTCTCTATCTCTCTCTCTCAATTCTCTCCCTCCTACCCACTTTCCCTCTCTTAGATCTCTGACTCACTTCCTCTATCTCTCTCCCATTCCCTCCCTCTCACTCACTCTATCTCTCTCCCTCTCTCTCTCTCTCTCAGGTATCTCCATCCCGCTATCTCTCTCTCTCTCACACACACACTCCCTCTCTCTCTCTCTCCCACTCATTGTTTCTCACTCCCTCTATTTCTCTCCCTCTCTCAGGTCTCTCCATCCCACCCCTTTCCCCCTATCTCTCAATAATCTCTTCTCTCTCTCTCTCTCTCTCTCTCTCTCTCTCTCCTCTCTCTCTCTCTCTCTCTCTCTCTCTCTCTCTCTCTCTCTCTCCTCCTCGTCTCTCTCCCTCTCTCTTAGTGCTCTGGCTCACACCCCCTCTCCCTCTCTCTCTCAAGGTATCCTCATCTTGCCCCTCTCCCTCTCTCTCTTTGTCAAGTCTCTCCCTCGCACAGTCATTCCCTCTATCTCTCTTCCACTCCCTCCCTCTCTCACTCCCTCTATCTCTCTCCCTCTCCCTCTCCTTCTCTCTCAAGTATCTCCCTCCCACCACCTCTCCCTCTCTATCTCAAGTCCCTCTCTCTCTCATGCCCTCTAGTTCCCTCCCACTCTCTCTCCCTCTCCCTCTCTCTCAAGTCTCTCCCTCCCACCCCCTGTCCCTTCCTTTCTCTCCCAAGTCTCTCCCTGCTACCCCTTTATCTTCGTCCCTCTATCAGGTCTCTGTTTGTCTCTCTCAGATATGTGTAGGATCATGATGGGCCAAAAAGTGGCGATATAATGGTTATTTCTAAGGTATGTAGCTGAT
The DNA here is from genome assembly GCA_007258455.2 of Sequoia sempervirens. Lineage (NCBI taxonomy): Eukaryota > Viridiplantae > Streptophyta > Pinopsida > Cupressales > Cupressaceae > Sequoia > Sequoia sempervirens. Next base: position 838,956,720 of record VDFB02281492.1, on the reverse strand, counting down.
GAATTTTTTCTTACCCAAATTTGATGAAACAAAAAGGTTTTTTAAAGGAGATTCTTAGATTTCCACCAATATAAATTATGCCTTACTTTGAATTTAATAAATTATTATTATTAATTTTCTATTTGAATTATGACTAAAGTCCTGATTGATAGGTTGATTGAAAAAAATCTATAGTTTTCAAACGATATCACATTTTTTGAATCTAAAACATGCATCACATTCGATACTTCATATACTATAGGATTCAAAAAATAAACAACTGAATTTCATGAATTTTTGAGCAAGTTAAGGTGGTTAGACATACGAGTTTTTATATTTTTTAAAATTTGTAATAAAAAAATCATAATTAATTATCTACCTACAAAAAAATTACAAAAAAATATGCATCACATCGGGACATGAGTCCTCTACTTATATCTAAAATATTATAAAAAAATATTATCATTTTATTGTGGTTAGGGTTTTTAGACAGACACCTACTTATTTTTTCCTTGAAATTTAAGTACTACTACATTGAAATTTCAAATTTTCACCAAATATATATATATATATATATATTTAAAATAAACCAAGTAGTTTAGAAAATACATTCAATTTTCTACAGATTTTATTCATACATATTTTTGAAATAATATAGAATAACTTATTCAAATTTTTACATCAAGTTGCCTAACTCTAATTTTTCTGAATTTTTTGCCACTTAAGTTCCTATTTTTCCCATGATGATCTTGCACATACCCGATCACTCACCCCCTCTATCTCTCTCTCTCACTCCCTCTATCTCTCTCCCACTCTCTCTCCCTCTCTCTCAGGTATCTGCCTACCACCCCCTCCCACTCTCTCTCAAGTATCTCTCCCCACTCCCCCTCTCTCTTTTTCTCTCTCATTCCTTCCATCTATCTCCCATCCCTCTATCGCGAGTACTCCCTTTCCCTCTCTCAAGTCTCTCTCTCTCTCACTCCTTGTATCTCTCCCATCCCACTATCTCCCACTCCCTCTCTCTCCTACTCTCTTAGTTCTCTCCATCCCACCCCCTCTCTCCCACTTTATCTCCCTCTCCTTCTCTCTCAGGTGTCTCCCTCCCACCCTCTCTCCCTCTCCCTCTCTCTTTGGTTTCTCCCTCCCACCCCCTCTCCCTCCCTCTCTCTCTCAAGTCTCTTCCTCTATGTCTCTCTTAGGTTTCCCCCTCCCACCCCATCTCTCTCTCCCTCTCTCTCCCCCACTCCCTCTCTCTCTCTCACTTCCTCTATCTCTCTCCCACTCTATCTATCTAACTCTCTCTCAGGTCTCTCCCTCCACCCCCTCTCCCTCTCTCTCTCTCAAGTATATTCATCCTACCACCTCTTCCTATCTCTCTTTGTCAATTCTCCCCCTCCTACCCCCTCTCCCTCTCACAATCACTCCCACTATCTCTCTTCCACTCCCTCCTTCTCTTCCTCCCTCTCCATCTCTCAAGAATCTCCCTCCCACCACCTCTCCCTCTCTCTCTCAAGTCCCTATCTCTCTCTCACACACCCTCTATCTCTCTCCCACTCTCTCTCCCTCTCCCTCTCTCTCAAGTCTCTCCCTCTCACCCCCTCTCCCTCCTTCCCCCTCTCCCTCTGTCAAGTCTCTCTTTTTCTCCCTCACTCACTCCCTATATCTCTCTCCCACCATCTCTCTCTCTGTCTCTCTCAAGTGTGTATCTCCTCCTGCCCTCCTCTCTCTCTCTCCTCTCTCCGCATTATCTCCCTGCCCCCCATCTCTCTCACTCCCTCCATCTCTCTCCCATCCCTCTATCCCTCCTACTCCCTCTCCCCTAAGTACTCCCTCTCCCTCCCACCCCCTCTCCCTCTCTCAAGTCTCTCTCTCTCACTCCTTGTATATCTCCCATACCTTTATCTCCCACTCCCTCTCTCTCCTACTCTCTTAGGTCTCTCCCTCCCACCACCTCTCTCCCACTTTTTCTCCCTCCCACCTTGTCTCCCTCTCCCTCTCTCTCTCTATCTCTAGAGATTATTGTTTATAGTTTAAGGGTAGAGGGTGTAGGGATGAGAGAGGGGGGGTTTAGGGGCTTAGGGTTTAGGGTTTAAGGGCTTAAGGGTTTAGGGTTCAAGGATTATAGTTTAAGGTTAGAGGGTAGAGGGTTTAAGGATAGAGGGTTGAGGGTTGAGGGTAGAGGGTAGATGTTTTGGGAGTTTAGGGTTTAGGGATTACAATTTACAAGGTTTAAGGGTGGGGTGTAGGTTAGAGGTTGAGGTTAGTGTTGTTGAGTAGAGGTTAAATGGTTAGAGTTTAGGGTTTAGGGTTTAGAGGGTTTAAGGGTTTAGGGTTTAGGGTTTAGGGTTTAAGGGTAGGGTAGAGGGTAGAGGGTAGAGGTTAAGGAGTGATTAAGAGGTAGAGTGGAAGGAGGTTTAGGGGTTTAGGGTTTAGGTTTTAAGGGTTTAAGGGTAGAGGGTAGATGGTTGAGGGTTGATGGTTTAGGGTTTAAGGGTTCATGGTAGAGGGTAGAGGTTTTAGGGTTTAGGGTTTAGGGATTAAGGGTTAACGATAGAGGGTTTAGGTTTTAGGGATTATAGTTTACGGTTTAAGGGTAGAGGGAGTAGGGTTAGGAGAGAGAGGGGGGATTTGAGGGTAGATGGTAGAGGGTTGAGGGTAGAGGTTAGAGGGTTTAGGGGTTTATGGTTTATGGTTTATGGGTTTAAGGGTTTAGGGTTTAGGGTTGACAGTTTAAGGGTAGAGGATATAGGGTTAAGGGTAGATGGTAGAGGGTTTATGGGTTTAGGGTTTAGGGTTTAGGGTTTAAGGGTTGAGGGTTGAGGGTAGAGGGTTTAGGGTTTAAGGGTTGAGGGTTGAGGGTGAAAGGTAGAGGTTTTAGGGTTTAGGGATTAAGGAAAAAGGGTAGAGGGTTTAATGTTTAGGGATTACAGTTTACTATTTAAGGGTAGAGGGTGTAGGGTTGAGGTTTGAGAGTTGATGGTTTTATGGTTTAAGGTTTGATGGTTAAGGGTAGAGGGTAGGGGGTTTAAGTTCTAGGGTTTAGGGTTTAATGGTTTATGGTTTAAGGTTAGAGGGTAGAGGGTTTAGGGGTTTAAAGTTTTAGGGTTAAAGGGTTTAAGGGTTGAGGGTTGAGGGTAGAGGGTAGAGTGTTTAGGGTTTAGGGTTTAGGGATTGAGGTTTAAGGGTAGAGGGTTTAGGGTTTAGGAATAATAGTTTATAGTTTATAGGTAGAGGGTGCAGAGTTGAGGGTTGAAGGTTGAGGGTTGAGGGTAGAGGGTAGAGGGTAGAGGGTTTAGGGTATAGGGTTTAGGGTTGATGGTTTAAGGGTTTAAGGGTCTAGGGTTCATGGTTTACATTTTAAGGGTAGAGGGTAGAGGGTTTAGGGGTTTAGGGGTTTATGGTTTAAGGGTTTAGGGGTAGAGGGTAGAGGGTAGAGGGTTTAGGGTTTAACTGTTGAGGGTTGAGGGTAGAGGGTAGAGGTTTTAGTGTTTAGGTTTTAGGGTTTAGGGTTTAGGGATTAAGGGTTAAGGAGAAAGGGTGTAGGGTTTATGGATTATAGTTTATGGTTTAAGGGTGGAGCATGTAAGGTGTAGGGTTGAGGTTTGAGTGTTGAAGGTTTAAGGGTTTAAGGGTTGAGGGTTGATGGTAGAGGGTAGAGGGTTTAGGGTTTAGAGTTTAGGGATTAAGGGCTAAGGGTAGAGGGTTTAGGGTTTAGGGATTACAGTTTACAGTTTAAGGGTAGAGGATGTAGGGTTGAGGGTTGAGGGTTTTTTCAGTTTAAGGGTTCATTTTTAGGGTAGAGGGTAGAGGTTTTAGGGTTTAGGTTTTAGGGCTTAATGGTTTAAGGGTTTAGGGTTTAGGGTTTATGGTTTAAGGGTAGAGGGTAGAGGGTTAAGGGTGGAGGGTAGAGGATTTAGGGATTTAGGGTTTAATGGTTTAAGGGAATAAGGTTGAGGGTTGAGGGTAGAGTGTTTAGGGTTTAAGGGTTGAGGGTTGAGGGTAGAGGGTAGAGGGTAGAGGGGAGAGGGGTTTATGGTTTAGGGTTTAAGGGTTTAAGGGTAGAGGGTTTAGGTTTTTGGGTTGAGGGTTGAGGGTTGAGGGTAGAGTGTAGAGGGTTGAGGGTTGAGGGGTTAAGGGTAGATGGTAGGGGTTTTAGAGTTTAGGGTATAGGTTTTAAGGGTTTAGGATTTAGGTTTTAAGCGTTGAGGGTTTAAGGTAGAGGGTAGAGGGTAGAGGGTGGGGTAGAAGGTAGAGGGGTGTAGGGGTTGAAGGAGAGAGAGGGGGTTTGAGGGGTGTAAGAGTTTTAGGGTTTAGGGTTTAGGGTTTAAGGGTAGGGGTGTAGGGTCAAAAGAGAGGGGGTTGAGGGTTAAGGGTTAAGGAGTTTAAGGGTTGAGGTTGGAGGGTAGAGGGTTGAGGGTAGATGGTATAGGGTATAGAGGGTTGAGGGTTGAGGGTAGAGGTTTTTAGGGTTTTAGGGTTTAGGGTTTATGGTTTAAGGGTTTTAGGGTTTAGGGTTTAGGGTTTAAGGGTAGAGGGTGTAGGGCTGAGAGAGAGAGAGACATGGGGGTTGATGGTTTTATGGTTTATAGTTTATGGTTTAAGGGTTGAGGGTAGAGGGTTTAAGGTTTAGGGTTTAAGCATTTTAGGGTTGAGGATAAAGGGTAGAGGATTGAGGGTTGAGAGAGAGAGAGAGGGTTGAAGGTTTTAGGGTTGAGTGTTTAAGTGTTTATAGTTTATAGTTTAAGGGTAGATGGTAGAAAAATATATTTCACTCCAACCCCTCTCCCATTGTGAGGTCTTTCCCCAACCCTAATTGGATAACTCTCTATCCCTCTCAAGTCTCTATCACTCTTAGGTCTCAGTCCCTATAACACTACTAGGACTAATCTCTCTCACTCATATCCCCTCTCCCTCTATCTCAATTCTCACTCCCTTCTTATTGATATTGTGAAAGCATTTCAAAGCACCAAATATGGTGCTCGCCAAATTTGGCGCTCTCCAAAGTTGGCGAGTGTCAAATGTATTTTTTACCTTGAAACATTAAAATAGGTATTGACCCCATGATTTAGGCCCACATGCTTCTACTTTTTTCTGCTTCAGCACTTTATCTAACAAAGGAACATCTTTTTTATGTAGTTTACTCCCTTTTTTACCAATCTATGCTTGATCCATCACCTTTTTGCCACCAATTTGCATGCCATACAATGTAGATGAAGACATTTTGAAGTTTCTACATTATTTTACATTATCTTATGTAATATATTCATTTTGGTAATATTGAAATGTTTATATTTAGTATGTTTGTTTATTTTTGACAATAATCTAAATTCCTTTAATGATTTTATTAATCATAACAATTGGACATAGAATTCAACATTGAATTAGATGGGAGTTTCATAAAAAAGTTTAATTTTTATGAATTTGAAGAAAAAAATGAAAACCATGACATAATTTAGATGAATTCATGTTTAAAATTCTATAAATTACATAAAATTAACACAAATTTTCTTATGAATTCTATTTGGATTGCTTATAGTAGTCAATTTCTAGCATGCTTAGATAAAAAAATTCAACTTAACACAATATTTTTTTATTTTTTTTTATTTTGACAATTTATAGACCATTCATTTGATGATTTTATTGATCTTCATTATTACACATAGAATTGAACATTAAATTCATTATTACTGATGGTTGTGGGAAAAATTTTATTTCCAACTAATTTGGAAAACCTAAGAGTTTTTATCAATGTTAATGTGCAAGTTTAATTTGGAAAACCTAAGACCTTTACAAAGGGTCCCTATTGGTAACTCCTCAATCCCAAAACTCAAAAAAACCTCCAATTTCACCATTTATTTTTAGTGACGCTTTCGAAGACATCTAAACAAGAAACCCTCATTTTAGGTAATTTACAAGGGGGTTTATTGAAAAACTATATCCCAGACCTTGTATAGCCCAGCCAACACTTCAAAAACCCTTAATTATGTTTGCATATGCTTATAAGTTTATTCACCAGCCTCTATCATCAATATTTCACCAAACCCTAGTTCAAAACCTTCATTTTTAAGCTAAATTTACACAAAAACCTTCAGGACAAGAACAAAAAAAGTGTTCAAACATATTACTTGCTCTAAAAAACCATGTACAGACCTAAATCATGCCTTACTGAGCCAATCCACCAAGTTATAGAACAAAACAGTAGGTGGAATGGCTTAAAATGTCATTTCCCTACACTCAAAACCCTTAAAATAGGGTATATAGACCGGTCCTCTATAATTTAATTAATGTCATTTTTACAACCTTTCCTTTCCTATATTGCACAAACTCACCTATTCTTCCTTTTTTGTTTTTCAATAGAGGTTTCTTGACCTCAAAAAACCATTAGGCTTCTTTGGAACAACTTTTCCAAAACAAAGCACCTACGTTGTCATAGACCACAAATTAGGTCACTTTTACAAAGAGGGCCTATTGGAAACTCTTCCTCAATCCCAAAAATCAATGGGGCAAAAAAAAATAGTCAACAAAACCTCCAATTTCACCATTTATTTGCAGTGACACACTTTCAAAGAAATCTAAACAAGAAACCCTTGAGGGTTTATTGAAAAACTATATCCCAGACCTTGTCTAGCCTAGCCACTACTTCAAACACCCTTAATTATGTTTCCGTATGCTTATAATTTCATTCACCAGCCTCTATCATCAATATTTCACCAAACCCTAGTTGAAAACATCCATTTTCAAGCAAAATTTACACAAAAACATTCATGAAAACACCACAAAAAGCCTTCAAACATCTTCCCTAATCCAAAAAACCATGTACACACCTAAATAATTACATACTAAGCAATTCCATCAAGTTATAGAACAAAATAGTGGGTGGAATGGCTTAAAATGTCATTTTCATACACTCAAAACCCTTAAAACAGGGTATACAGACTGATCCTCTGTAATTTGACTCCAAAATGCACAAAAATAATTGAAATCAATCCAAAAAAAGTCTAAAATGGTGTTAGGACTACTACCCACAAGATTCACTCCATGAAAGATCAAAAATTTCTAGTACATAATAGTACAGATCAAAGAAACTTCAAAGTTTCTAGAAAATACACAAAAATATAGGGTATTTCAATTACTTCTCTTCTCAAAATTGCATGCCAACCTCTCCTTGAAAACCTTTTTCTAAATACCATTTTACCCTCCTTGACAAATTTTGTCTAAATTGACAACTTTTTGACATGATTTGCAAGTTTTACATTTGTTGGCCAAAATGACTCAAATAATCAAAAAATGCAATGTAATCAGCAATATGGATATGTTTGAAAAAATGCATTACAAGTTCTTTTCTTGTGGTATGGAGGTATATTATGTATTAAAATTTTTGTATCATATAGACATGTTTGATAATCCAAACAACTCGCTTCCTTCTTTCATAAAATGCAATGTAATTAGCATTATCAATATGTTTCATAAAATGCATTACAGTTTACTTTTGTTCTATGTGTGATTTTCAATATGCATCATTCAACATCATGCTGAGGAAAAGAAAAAAGCCTCTAACATCGGAAGAACATGTAGTAAAAAATGGAAGGAGAATAGAATAAAACATTGCAAATTGTGAAGCAAAAGAATTGCAGCCCATACAACTAGAAATTCCCGTGAAATCTTAGAGAGATGTAAAATTGGCAAAACAAAGGGCAGGAATGAGAAAAGTTCATGGAAAGACACAAATGGATCCCCAAGTTGGAGGCACATCATCAAACATAGGTTAAATTCAATGCACATCTCCAATTGAAGAAACACCAACAACAACGTGGTCTTCTAAGTACATTAGAAATCACATCTACAGTTGAAGACACATCATCAACAAAAGTGCATTTCAAAATTACATCAGCAAACACGCCTCTATTTGAAGTCACTCCACAAACGACATCTAAAGTTGGAGGTACAACATCGTTTACTTGTCATTCTCAAGGTATGTCATCAATTGCATTCGATTGAAGGTATGTGATCTATCCCTGATGTTGTTGACATTCCTAATGTTGAAAAAAATTACATTTGAGAACATCCCCTAGAGTTTTGCATAGAAAACATAGATTTTTTATTGATATTGATTTGAATGTTTTGAAATGGATGCCTAATAATATGTCAAAATGTACATGTCAAAGAGCTACACAAAGGATATGGGGTTTTTTTTTTTAGAAGTGAGGTCGAAAGATGCCAGCTATTTGTTGAAATGATGACACAACTCAAATTTAGGCCCACCATGAAGGCTCTTGGGCTGAGAGTTTTGAATGACTCAAGTGAAAATTCCATTGTAAAGAACTTGATGAGTGCATATGAGAGCATGGGTTCTACCTCACATACAAAGGATAGTTGTGCCACAATACGTGTGATGACAACAACACTATTAAGCATTCAAACAAGGAACAAGGTGAACCTTACAAAGACAAGTAAGTCTTTGAAATTAAGTAGATCACCTCTAATGAGAGCCAAAGGAAGGTGTGAAATATTGGAGGATCCAAATAGCAATGAGTTATGGGCATTCTCGGGTAGAGTGCCATGGAAAGATAAAATAATTGCTCAAGGATTGAGATCTTTAATAGTAGATTATTGGAAGGATAAAACAAGGACCTCTCCTAATCAAAGAGATGCTATAAGAAGGATAATTGGTAGTAAAATCCATGAGCCACATCCAAAGCATTATTTGGATACCACTCAAACCCAATTTTTTGCCAATTTTGTACAAAATTTTCTTGAAATTAAAATATGTCAAAGGTATTTTGAAATGCTAAAGCATTTTTATGTCAAAATAAATCACACATGCACTACTTGTTGTTGAAGAGTACATATTCAATTTTCTAAGAATTATATTGTTTATCAACATATATGTGCAGATATGCATACTAACAATGTGTTTGCAGGAATGTAACATAAGGCCTCCACCTAAATCCTCAAGGGAATTCTTATCTTCCATTTTATGTGAAAGAGAGGATGGTCAATTTTTTTACAATTCATGTGTAGATGGCACATGTGATCATTGTGGTGGAATGCAACATTTTCCAATTTTCCAACACATGGCTAGTACACACACAATTGGAGACAAAATTGTCAAATTTGGAAAATACAAGACAATGGCCTACAATCTAAAACATGGGAAAGAAGCAAAAAAGTTTGAATTGGTCAGTGATAAGATTCCAATATATGAGTTTATGGGAATTTTCCATGATCAGGTGGTGTATGAGTATGCAAGGCATACACATAGAGCTCAATGGTTGGACTCATAGTTCAAGTTATGCAAGGACACATTTCAACTTCACAACATTGTTTTAGTTGTCAACTTCACAAAGAACTAGACACTACAACCACAAAATGAGGTGCAATCATAGTACTACAACTCCACATAGGTTGCTATATTTGTGAATATAACATTCATTTATGCAAATGATAGTACAAAGGATAACAAGAAAGTATTGAGGGAGTATCACTTTTACATCAGTCATGATTGCACACATTCTAATGAGTTTGTGCAAGGTTTCTTTCAAATTTTCTATGCTAATCTAGCTAGCAGGGTCATATCATTTAGTCAACATATCATATGGTCATATAACTATACATCGAAATTCAAGAGTGACATAATTTTTTACTGGTTGAGGAGGATTCATAGGATCAGTGGTGTTCAACATATGTGGAACTTCTCAGAGGAAATGCATGGAAAGGGGGAGCATGATGGAGTAGGTGCATGTTTCAAAAGAGCCCTAGCATGAGAAGAGTTAAAGTACAAAGATGGTGTAAAGTTGATAGATGCAAGATCAATTGTCGAGTGGTGAAATCATGCAATGGGTTCAGGTATTCAAGGTAATTATTTAGCTCATAGTTTTTTTCATTTAGTAGATGATATTAACATTGCAAAATATGAGGATTGTTGTACACTAACAAGATCGATTGAGCTACACTCTTTTAGAAGCTCCAATGCAGGTACATGGACTATCCATACGCGAAAGATGGCATGCTTTTTTTTTACATGTACACTTCAAGCATGGAATGATTTAGAGTCAACGAAGTGGGTTGACGAATGGTCTATAAGAAGTCTAACCCCACTTGACACTTATCAGCTCTCAATGGCTCTACAAATCACAGAGATGCAATCATCCATTGACTTTAATCATGTATCTAACCTTGTAGAACCAGGTAATATATCTTACTTATAGGTTTTATTTTTATGTTCATTAAATACATCTAACAAGATTAACATATCAATGTAGGGCACATATATGTGGTGATTGGAGATGAAGAGAATGAAGAGATTATAGATTATTACCTACGTCATTGTATTGAGGCCAAAAAGAAATTGGAGGCCCCAGTTATAGATGGAGAAAACATAGAATATCCTACAGGTTCGATGGTTGTTACTGGAACATGGCTTAGAAGGTACCTAGTTAAGAATGTTGCAGTTTGGTTGCTTGAGGACTTCAACATGCATCAAAATATTCTTCACTAATCGAACCTTGTCATCACCACCAATGTTCATTTGATAAAATATAAGGTCAAACCTACGAACAAGAACTTGTGGAAAGTGTGTGAGTTTGACCATGAGGCAATACTTGACACAATAAAGAGTAGAGCAAACCTTGATGGTTCCCTTGATTGATTGGTAAGTATGTAGATTGAATTTTTAAATTCATGTTATTAATCATTTCTTTATTTCAAGTGTTTAAGTTTGATTGCATCAGGGTTTTCAAAATTGCATTAATGTAGATATGTAAAATGATGGTTATATGCTACTCTTTATTTGGTGCAGGGGCACCAAGCTTCAGTGGTTGTCATTAGGGTGATGAAGTCTTGTTTTGGCTTGGATAAGGTCATATAGACCATTTATTGATGTAATAAGTCTATTTTAGTGGTTATTAGTGAGTTAGAAGGTTTTAGTTTCAAATTTTCTAAATTAGTGCAAAGTGTCATTTTTCAAATTTTGAAGTGCAAGAAATGCATAGTGGGAAAGCTGAACGGTTAGGGAAGGCCAAAGGTCACTTGTGGCATTGGTTTTCAATAAATTCTTGATTAAGGGAGTTGAATATATGTATTTAAATCTTGAATGAAGGAGTGTGTGGAGAAGGGTAGAAGATTTTGTACAAGCATTGATCAATGAAGCTATGTTTTCTTTGTATACCTGAGTTTTTTTTCTCTTTTTCAGTGTTGTAGCAGTCAATTGCATGAGCTTGTACTGAAGGGAATTGAATAAAAGTGCATTGATTTGGGTAGAGGGATGTGTTATCCACTTTTTTGTTTGTTTGGCATTGAAATCCATCTTTTTTTGAGCTCTTAGGGTGGATTTTACTATAGGTGGGTCTGGAAGTCTAAATTTCTAGTTTTGAGGTCATCAAGTGATTTAATGGATCATTACACATAATGTATTTACTTTAGCTCAGTGGAATGAGTCCATTAGGTGGGTAATAGGTTAGAATATGATTCTTGGAGTAGGGGAGATCATTTTGGAGTGATGGCATGTAGCCTTGGGTGTAAAAATGTGTGATTTTGAGTGAATTTGAGTAGTGTTAGAGTGTGAATGGATGAAATCCTTTGGGGAAGCCATTTGTGAGAGTATTTTGAACATGTAAAAAAATAATATGGTATGTTTTGGGTGTTTGATGTGAGAGTTTATTGTGGGAAGAGTGATTTTCAATAAGTCTCCTTGGAAAACCTAGGTTTGGTGGCTGGAGAGTGAGGGTTTAGTGGATTGGTAGCTTGGTGAGTGGTTGTAGCTCTAAAAATTGTGAAATATTAAGGTTGGTAACCTATTTAATGACTTTCCATGGTGTTTGAATTGATTTCAAGTGTTTGGGAAGGTGTCTCTTTTGAAAAGAGACCTAATTGGCCTAGTTTCCCCTACAGTATAGTGGTATTTTAGAGAATACATTGAAAAACACAACTCCATGCCTCTTGTGACCATATGACCACTTAAAACACCCTTTTTTAAGCCTACACATGCTTAATAATCCTTAATATTATGCTTTCCCCAAACTTTACCCACTTTTCTTCTCTAAAACCTCAATTTTCCATTAAAAAATGCACTTCTCTCAACTAGGGCTTCATGCCCAAGCATACACATGACCTCGCTAGTCCTTGCAAACCTTCAAACACATCAAACCCCACCATATCTCACTAAAACCAACTAGTTCTAGGCTTCTTCAAAACAAATTCTTCAATTTCCTACTTCAACCCATGCTTTTTACGCCTAAATTCATGCATTATATATTTTCTTGTCATTTGAATTGCCATTAATGAAATTATATATTAACTTATATGTTTATCTTGTTTTCCTCTTGTACGAGTAGGCATTGGAACACATGAAGGAGTAGGTGTTGAAACTCCTTAGGGAGGAGGTGTCGAAACACCTAAAGGAGATAAAGAAAAAGAGATGCCTAAAGAGGTATGTGTTTATTTTATTTTGTGTTTGGTAAATATGTTCCTATTACCAAAAATTGTATGCTAACTTGTATCAATTTGATGTTTTTTTCCACATATATAGATTGACATTGTAAAAGATGGTATGATTGGTTCTTTGAGAGGGGCATATTCTCAGACTCATGATGGTTTGAAGAGATGTATATATGAGGTAATCAAGATCTCAATTTTAGAGTTCAATTATAATTCAATGTATATTGATATTGATGTTAATTATAATTTGATTTTAAATTATATAATATAACTAATCTCAATTGTGGTTTGAATTTTTCTTTTGTAGTTACCTTCAGAGCCAAAAAGTGCTTCAAAGAGGCTTCATTTTGATGGTCCACCAGTAGTTTAGGATAAGATAGACATTTTGGAATGTATATTTTGAATATATATCAAGATGGCATATGCCACATTTTGTAGAACTTTGTTTGAGTTGATGTTGATGCCATTTTTGTATATGGACATACACTTGATTATTAAATAATTTGATATATAGAAGTTGAGAATCAAAATAATTTGATCATGTGCATGTTTAAATTGTTCAAAAATTTAATCTTGAGTAATGGTTAAATATCAATGTACAATAGCATAAAAAATAATGGTTATATTATATAGTCGACAATAAAAAATAATGAATAATGGTTAAATTATATCACATATTGCTTAGTTATATTATGGTTAAATTATATTGTTTAAACAACTTTGAAGACAAGAACAATGGTAAAGTTTAACATTTTAACTTTAAATTTTAAATACACAAATGTCATTGTCTCACACTACATATTTCATATTGCATTATCATTACATATTGAAATTCAAAAAATATCATAGTTCTATGTTGATAAATATGCCAAAGTGATGCAGAGCAGGGTGGAAAACTCTCAACAAACCAACTACCCTTTAATCTTCCTTCTAGACGGAAAACACCATTGGACAGTCATGACTAGGGTAGATAAGCACTAAATCAACAATCATCTTCCAATGAAACACTCACCAGCACTCCAAAACTCAAAACCCTCACTTTTGACAAGTTTCAAGAGGGTTTAATGAAAACCTCACCTCCAGACCTCTCCTCACTCTTTCAATGCCTCCAACACCTTAAAATATGTCTAAACTTGCTTAATTAACTCTTACAAAGTGTTGCCCCAAGTTTTTTTCCATCACGACCTACTCTTCACTCCAAATTTCACTCAAAACACACATTCTTGACAACTAGGCATCATGCCCAAACCCCCAAAAGGCCACCCCCGCTCCTAAAATCATGCACACATGTCCCCTACACCTAATTATGCCATTCCACCAAGTTACAATAGAATACAAGGGGTGGAAAATACATTTGGTGGAAATTTCCACCCCACCCCTATGGAAAAAGCATGAATTTAGGCCTAGGAGGCATAGCTTGAAGTAGCATATTAAAGAAATAATTTGCAAGAAGGTTAGAACCTAGTTGTTTCAGTGTTATCAGGTGGAGTTTGATGTGATAGAAGGTCTAAAAAGGCATGTTAGGTCATTTGGATGTTTGGGCTTGAAGCCCTAGTTGAACCAAGAGTGAAAATAGGTGAAATTGAGAGGTTTTAAGAAGGAAATGTGTGAGAACTTTGGGGGCAGCATAATTTGAAGGTGAATTAAGTTTGTGCAGGGTGAAATAAGATTGTTTGAAAATATTTTAAGGTTGAATGAGGTATGGAGATGTTTTTTTCAATAAACACATGCTTATTTGGTGAAAAATGAGGGTTTCATGAAAGAGGGTCTTAGAAAGCAATTTTTGACTCAGTGGTTGAAGAATTTGTGGTTTTGGAGGTAGTTTGAGGACTTTCCAATGGTATTTTGAGTGGGAAGCAATATTGAAGGAGAGTTCCTTTATTAAAGTGGGCTAATTGGAGCCCCTTTTCGAGCGTTCAAGGTCAGTTTGATGGTATGGTTCCAAAGTAAGTACATGTGATTCTATGATATGTTTAAAATTTCCCTAATGGGTTCCTGAAATGATATTTTATTTGTGGCTTTGAGTGGTCTCTTCAAAGTTGTGAGAGGAAAACCTAGGTTGCACACCTACAAGACCGAACAGTGAAGTTGAGAAGAGTCACCCTTGTTAGGGTTTAAACGTTGGAAGTTTGATTTCTTCAATTGAATTTGAGTTTAGATAGTTGTGTACCTCTCTTTAATTGCATCACAAAGAACCTTATTCATGACGAAAAACATTAAGACACCCTAAGCACTAACTGGTGCAGGGGCACCAAGAGCATTTTATGCAAATGTTGACAACTGAGGTCTTTTGGTTGTTTAGGGGTGTTTGAGTCTTTTTTGTTCAAAAAATAAGGTCATTTAGACCATTTTATGATGTAAAGAGTCCTTTTATAGGTCTTTAGGTGGTTGGAAGGTCTAAGTTGAAAAATATTGCAAAAATTGGAAAATTATGTAAAAGTTGTCAAAATTGCAACTTATTGTCAAATGGTGGAATTTTCAGAGTCATCTTGTTGTAGTTCATGGGGAAAGAAGTTGGAAGTTATTTAGTTATGTTTAGGCATGGTCCTCTTTCAAACCCAAATGTGCAGAATCACTCTGAGCTACTTTCAACCGGCTGAATCCCTTAAGAGTCTAAAGTGCAAAATAACTGCAAACTTTAGCATGATGTTAATCAGATACCATGATGCTTAGAAATTTCTCATCTGAGCCTATGAGATCATGTTGAACCCTTATACAATAACCTCTCTCAGTTTTCGCTATCTCAGAGGTATTTTCCTGTGGTGGCGAGATTTCACTTGGGAAAAAAGTTGTCAAATGCAAGTAGAGCAAAGATGCAAAGTGGTGTAACTTTCATTCTACAACTCATGTGACCAAAATAACTATTCCAACACATCCAAGTGGGTACCTTTATGCTAGGAATGGTCATATTTCACACCCAAATGCATCGAACCGCTCTGACCCACATTCAATTGACTGAATCCCTTAAGAGTCTGAAGTGCAAAATGGCTGCAAACTTCAGCATGACGTTATTTGGACACCGTGATGCTTAGAAAACTTTTTTCTGATCCTATGGGTCATTTTTTTCCTCTCTACAATAACCTCTCTCTATTTTTTCTATCTCAGAGGTGTTTTCCTATGGTGGCGAGATTTTGCTTGGGGAAAAAAGTTGTCAAATGCAAGTAGTGCAAAGTTGCAAAGTGGTGCAACTTTCATTCTGACACTCATGTAACCAAAATACCTATTTCAATGCATCTGAGTTGGTATTTTTATGTTAGGAATGGTACTCTTTCACATCCAAATGCACTGAATCACTCTGAGCTACATTCAGTCGACTGAATCCCTTAAGAGTCCAAAGTGCAAAATGGCTGCAAACTTCAGCATCCTGTTACTCAGACACTGTGATGCTTAGAAACTTCTCACCTAAGCCCATGGGATTGTGTTGAGCCCCTCTACAATAATCTCTCTTGTTTTTCGCTCTCTCGGAGGCATTTTCCTGTGGTGGCTATTAGGGAAAAAGTTATCAAATGCAAGTAGTGCAAAGTTGCAAAGTGTTACAACTTTTTTTCTACAACTTATGTGACCAAACTAACTATTCCAACGCACCTGAGTGGGTATGTTTACACTTGGAATGGTCCTATTTCACACCCAAACATGCTGAATCACTCTAAGCTACATTCAACCGACTAAATCCCTTAAGATTTTGAAGGGTAAAATGGTTATAAACTTCAACATGATGTTATTCGGACACCATGACACTTAGAAACTTCTCATATAAGCCTATGGGATCAGATTGATCCCCTCTACAATAACCTCTCTCAATTTTTTCTATCTCAAAGGCATTTCCCTGTGGTGGTGAGATTTCGCTTGGGGAAAAAGTTGTTAAATGTAAGTAGTGCAAAGTTGCAAAGTGGTGCAACTTTCGTTTTGCAACTCATGTGACAAAAATAATTGTTCCAACGTGTTTGAGTGGGTACATTTATGTTAGGAATTCTCCTCTTTCACACCCAAACACACTGAATCACTTTGAGCTACGTTCAACCAACTAGATCCCTTAAGAGTCTAAAGTGCAAAATGGCTACAAACTTTAGTATGATGTTACTCGGACACCATGATGATTAGAAAATTCTCATCTAAGCCAATGGAATTTTGTTGTGCCCCTTTACAATAACCACTCTCGATTTTTTCTATCTCTAAGGTGTTTTCTTGTGGTGCCGATATTTCACCTAGGGAAAAAGTTGTCAAATGCAAGTAGAGCAAAGATGCAAAGTGGTGCAACTTTTATTTTGCAACTCGTGTGACCAAACTAACTATTCCAATGCATTTGAGTGGATAAATTTATGCTAGAAATGGTCCTCTCTCACACCCAAACATGTTGAATCACTCCAAGCTATGTTCAACTAGTTGAATCCCTTAAGAGTCCGAAGTGCAAAATGGATACAAACTTCAACATGACGTTACCCAGACACTGTGATGCTTAGAAAATTATCATTTGAGCCTATGGATTTTTTTTGTTCCCTTCTACAATAACCTATCTAAATTTTTGCTATATAAGAGGCCTTTTTTTGTGGTGGCAAGATTTCTCTTAGGGAAAATGTTGTCAAATGCAAGTAGTGCAAAGTTGTAAAATAGTGCAAATTTCGTTTTGCAACTTGTGTGACCAAAATAACTATTCCAATGCATCCAAGTGGGTATTTTTAAGCTAGGAATGGTCCTTGTTCACATCCAAATGAGACGAATCACTCTGAGCTACGTTCAACCGACTAAGTCCCTTAAGAGTCTGAAGTGCAAAATGGTTGCAAACTTCAGCATGACATTACTCAGACACTGTGACACTTAGAAACTTCTCATCTAAACCTATGGTATTTTTTTGTTCTCCTCTACAATAACTTCTCTCATTTTTCAATATCTTGGAGGCATTTTCGTATGGTGGTGAGACTTCACTTGTAGAAAAAGTTGTCAAATCCAAGTAGTGCAAAGTTACAAAGTGGTGCAACTTTCGTTCTGCAAATCATGTGACTAGACTAACTATTCCAACACATCTAAGTAGGTAAATTTACACTAGGAATGGTCCTCTTTCACACCCAAACATGACGAATCACTCTGAGCTATGTTCAACCGGTTGAATCCCTTAAGAGTCTAAAGTGCAAAATGACTACAAACTTCAACATGAAGTTACTCTAACACTGTGATGCTTAGAAAATTCTCGTCTAAGAATATAGTATCATGTTGTTCCCCTCTACAATAACCTCTCTCGGATTTTTCTATCTCAGAGACATTTTCCTGTGGTGGTGAAATTTCACTTAGGGAAAAAGTTGTCAAATGCAAGTAGTGCAAAGTTGCAAAGTGGTGCAACTTTCATTCTGCAACTCGTGTCACCAAACTAATTGTTCCAATGCATCCAAGTGGGTATTTTTACACTAGGAATGGTCCTCTTTCTCACCCAAACATGTTGAATTGCTTCGAGCTACATTCAACCAGTTGAATCCCTTAAGAGTTTGAAGTGCAAAATGGCTGCAAACTTTAGCATGACATTACTTAGACACCATGATGCTTAAAAAATTATTGTCTAAGCCTATGGGATCATTTTGTGGCCCTCTACAATAGCCTCTCTTAGTTTTCACTATCTCAGAGGCATTTTCCTATGGTGGCAAGATTTCACTTGGAGAAAAAGTTGTCAAATGAAAGTAGTGCAAAGTTGCAAAGTGGTAAAATTTTTGTTTTGCAACTCATGTGACCAAACTAACTATTCCAATGTGTCTAATTTGGTAATTTTACTCTATGCATGGTCCTCTTTCACACCCAAATGCGTTGAATCACTCTAAGCTATGTTCAACCAACTAAATCCCTTAAGAGTCTGAAGTGCAAAATGGCTGCAAACTTCAATATGTTATTACTCAGACACCATGATGCTTAGAAGCTTCTCATCTAAGCTTATGGGATCATGTTGTGCCCCTCTAAAATAATCTCTCTCAATTTTTTCTTGGAAGTAAAATAAGCATATAAGTCAAGAGCAGGTCCACCCAATCTTGGCAAAGCATAAGCAAAGTCCGCCATGCCCATGGTCAAGGAAAATGTCCAAGATGATGAAAAGCCTACTTGGGAAAGAAAATCTATGTCCAAACTACTTTCAAGTCGGCCCTTGGCTTGAATAATGCTTGTCCAAGACAAAGGTAAATTTTTCCCAACTCAAAGCATACATTGAAAGGACAACGTAAAGTCAGCCCAACTCAAAGCATACATGGCAAAGGCAACTTAAAGTCTACCCCAAGCTTAAAAAAGGAGATGACAAACATATCTTGAAGTATGACTTAGGCCAAGAAAGAAAATTTCAAGCACTTGATGAAGTCTTCCTTGCTTAATGACATGCACATGAAGAAGTTTTCCTAAGGTTGAAGTGAGGATGTCAATAATGAAGCCAAGTCCACCAAGAAGTGGCAAGACACAAGTAAATTCTGCCCAACCTTGTCAAAGCACAAGTAGATTCAGCCTAGCCAAGAGGAAGAAATAAAACTAAAAAATTGGCTAAGTATTGATACCTTTGGGAGAAAAACTAAAAAAAAATGCTAAGTGTTGATACCTTGGAGAATAAAATTTCAAAATTTGGTTAAGTGTCAAGGAAATTCCCTAAGCGATGGGCAACTCTACCCAACATGGCCAACCAATCATGAAAGTTTCAAAGTCTAAAATGAAGATGTCTTGCCAAGTCCAAAGTCTACCCAAGAATGGCCTACTAATAATGAAACCTAGTTAGCAAGGAAATCGGCTTGAAAATGAGGAAGTCCGTTCAAGCATAATAGAAAAATGGCATGAAATGTGCCAAAGTCTACCAAGGTTAGAAACAAACATGGTAAAATTTTCCAAGAGGAAACAAAAATATGGCTAAGTGTGGAATTTTCCTACAACAAAAGAATCAACTTTTTACTAGGTGTTGGAAACAAAATAGGAATGGGTATGTGTAGGATCATCATGGAAAAAACAAACCCTTAAGTGGTAAAAAATTCAGAAAAATCAGTGTTAGGCAACTTGACATAAAAATTTGAATAAGAAGTAGGTGTCTGTCTAACCACCCTAACCATAATAAAATGTTAATTATTTTTTATAAGATTTTATATATAAGTAGAGAACTCATGTCCAGATGTGATGCATATTTTTTTTGTAGTTTTTTTCCAAGTAATTAATTAATTATGAATTTTTTATTACAACTTTTAAAAATTATAAAAACTTGTATGTCTGACCACCTTAACTTGGTCAAAACTTCATGAAATTTAATTTTTCCTTTTTTATTCCTATATCATGTGAAGCATAGAATGTGATGCATGTTTCAGATTCAAAAAATGTGATACCATTTGAAAGTTATAGATGTTATTCAATCAGCCTATTGATCAGGACTTTAGTCATAATTCTAATAGAAAATTAATAATAATAATTTACTAAATTCAAATTAAAGAATAATTCATATAGGTGGAAAGCTGAGAATCTCCTCTAAAAACCCTTTTCGTTTCATCAATTTTGGGTAAAAAAAAGTCGTCAGCCACATACCCTACAAATACCCATAATATTGCCACTTTTTGGTCCATCATGATCTTGCACATACCTGAACAATGAAGAGGATGTTGGATATTATGGATATGGCTGCTGATATGTGGATTTCATTAATGTCAACACTATTAGTATTTGGTGTATTAGAGGCTATATATGTCGAGGATATGGAGAAAATTGAAAAAGGAAGTGTTCTAGGTTCCCACTAGAATTGTGCAGGTCATGAAGGAGATTTGTTTTGTACGTTGATTATTAGCTAATGTGGATTAAAGGGTTTATTTATGGATGTTTCTAGATCATCTAGTGGAAGTTTCAAAGGTCCATGTGAAGTTTTGAGTGTGTTGTGGTCTGACAATGTTTTTGTGGTCTCTGTCAGTGTTCCTGAATGAAGATTGTATGATTCTAGTAATATCAGTTGTTGTGGATGCTTCTTTGTTTCTTCTTTGTGTTTTCTGATGTCTCTAGATCATTCTCTATCTTTGTGGTACATCCAAACTACTCAGAGAGCTCGTGGTTGAAGATCTTTTCTTGTGCATGCATGTTTTTCATGTTCTTGGTCAACATGTTGGTGGTAACATGTTGTGGATCTTCGTGGTGAAATTAATTAAAGTATTTTTATGTCAGAGATATTAATTTGGGTCTCCACTATGTTGTGGCCAACCATGTGGTTTTGCATTGAAATTTTAATTGTAAATTTTGGTCGAGATTGAAAATATGTTTTATTTTTCTGGTCGATAAAGATGTGATGAAATCCTATGAATCGGATATATAAGGGTGATTGGTTGAGTGAAGTTAGTGTGTACATAAGTGTGAATGTATGCCGAAGAAAGTGTAAATGTGTGAATAGTGTCTCTATCATTCAATTACAGAGCAGAGAGTGAAGAAGTTTCAGGAAAGTGTAAAGAAGGTTTTTTGAGCTTAATTGGAACTATAATCAAGCTTGTGTAGAAGCTATTCTTTCAGTTCATACTCTGTCGATCTAATCCATATTTCTATATTGCTGGAAAGTGAGACCTCTTTTGTAATTGAGTAGTGAGCTCTATGAAGTGTGTTTGAATGCATGTGCATTCCCCTTATTATTTCTCTTTATACTTTTAATAGAGTATAATCTTGTGGACTAACATCCACCATAGATTTTCCCTTAACAAGGTTTCCATGTAAAGAAATATTTGTGTTATTTGTCTCTTTGATGTGTTAATTTCTTGTGGTTATTTGCTTATTCATCATATTTGAGTTTAAAGCTAAGATAAGTTAGGAATGTTGAATTTTTTGTCACAACTGATTCACCCCCCTCTCAGTTGTGTCTCCTTATTTTTCCAACAATTGGTATTAGAGCAGGTTCCTCTAAAGAAGTCTAAAAGCTTGAGGTGATATGAGATGGCAACAACATTCAAGAATGATAGTCCTAGATTTGATGGCACTAATTATTCAATGTGGAAATTTAGGATGCAATGTCACTTAAAGTGTATTGGTGAAGCTTTCTAGAAGATTACAAGAGATCCATATACTATTCCTCACAATGGTCCTTCCATTTCTGATGAGATCAATGATGCTAAAAATAATGTTAGGTCTATTGAAACCTTAGTGAGTGCTTTGATAGATTTAGAGATGGCTAATGTGTTGGGTCTGGAGAAATCTCATGAGATTTGGATGAAACTAGAAACTTTGTATGAAGGAGATGCATAGGTGAAGATGGCTAGGCGATAGAGCTTGAAAGGAAAGTATGAGAATTTGAAGATGGGCAAAGATGAAAATATCACTTCTTTTATGTAGAGAGTAAATGATATAGTAATGGGTATTAAAGGTTTCAGTGGTTCTGTGGATGAGGATGAAATTGTGGCTAAAGTACTCAAATCCTTACTTTACTCCTACAAGATGAAGGTTCATGCTATTGAAGAGTTCAGATTAGTAAACAAGATAACAAGAGACATGTTGATCAGGAAGCTTGCTTCTTTTGAAATAAGTGAATTTGGTGAATCTACACCAAAGACCGAGTCTGCATTCAAGGCTATTGTGTCTAGAAGTAATAGGAAAAGATATAATCCGGGAGAGAGTTCCAGAAAGATATCCAAGTATGATGAAGAACTGAAACATCTTGAAGATAAAGAAAGAGAGGTAGAAGAACTAGAAGCACTGATTGCTAAGCAAGAAGGTAGAGGAAAAAGTAAGTATAAAGATGTATTTCCTATTAAATATTTTTCATGTAGTAAAATAGGTCATTTTGCATCAAGATGTCCTGAAAGAGTTCCTTGATCTAAGCCAAAGAAGTCTAGATTCCAAAAGAGATGCTACTTTGGTAAAGAAGCAATGAATGATGATGAGTCTGATAAAGATAATAAAAAATAAGATGAATGGGCTTTCATTGCTACCATTGAAGATAATCTTGTGGCTACCGAATCTACTAAAGATGAAAAATATCTTGTAGCACAAGTTGAATAAAGGGATGAGTGGGTGATTGATAGTGGATGCTCACATCATATGACTGGTGATAAAATAAAATTTGTAAGTCTAGAAAAGTATGATGGTGGGGTTGTAAGATTTGGAGATAACAATGCTAGTGTGATTCATGGCAGATGATCTATTTGTCTTGGTGGTAAGGATCACACTGATGATGTTGTCTATATTGAAGGCCTGAAGCACAACTTGTTGAGTGTTGGAAAGATGGTTCACAAGGGATATGATCTCCAACTCAAATATGGAAGATGCAACATACATGGAAGTTATGGGGATATGATTGTAATAGGAAAACAAACAAAATGTAATATTTTTCATCTGAATACTACTAATAGAAGTTGTTTAATTTCTTAAGTAGATGAGAGCTAGTTGTGGCATATGAGGTTGTGTCATGTAAACTTTGACAACATTATCAAGATAAGTTCTACTCAAGTAGTAAGAGATCTGCCTAAGTTGGTGAAGCATGCTAATGCAATGTGCAAGGAATTTCAAATGGGTAAACAAACTAGAGTCTCTTTCTGGAGAAAACAATTTCATTCAAATAATTTGCTAGAATTTATACATACTAACCTTTGTGGTCCCTCCAAAGTCAGAAGTATTCATGGAGAATGGTATTTTATGCTGGTTATTAATGATTACTCTAGAATGATTTGGGATTCCTTTTTAAGAGAAAAATGTGAAGCATTGGAGAAGTTCAAAAGTTTCAAGGCTATGGCAGAAAATGAGAAAGGTTTGAAAATCAAGTGCCTAAGATCTGAAAAAGGTGGTGAATTTATTTCCAAGGAGTTCAACTGTTATTGTGAAGAACATGGTATTAAAAGATAGTTATCTGCTCCCCAAACCCCTCAAAAGAATGGATTTGCAGAAAGAAATAATAGAACAATTTTGGATGTTGCCATAACAATGATGATGGAAGGAAATGTATCTCAAATGTACTGGAGTGAAGTTGTAAGCACTACTATGTATATTTTGAATCATGTGAATGCTAATGGGAATTCTAGTAAGACTCCTTATGAGTTATGGTTTGGTCACAAGACTATTGTTAAGTAATTCAAGATCTTTGGAAGCAAGTGTTATATCAGGAGAGATGATGATATAGGAAAATTTGATGCAAGAAGTGATGAAGGAATCTTCCTAGGTTACTCCATGAAAAGAAAGGCCTACAAGTGCTATAAAAAAAGACCAAGAAAGATGGTTGAAAGTGAAAATGTCAGAGTTGATGAGAACTCTATCAAACCATCCAGACATTGTAGTTATGATTCAAATGAAGACATTACAAGCCAAGGGGAAATACTCAGAAACATAATCTACTTTAGATTATTCCATATGTTTCATTGAAGCAACCTCAGTTTGTTCCAGTAAATCAAGTCAGTTAGGAGACACAAACAAGTGCAAGTGTAGAAGATAGATCAGAAGAGGCAGATGTTCAAGAATGTCCCAAAACTCCAAGGTATGTAAAGTTGAATCATTTTGAAAGTCAAATCATAGGAGATAAGAGTAAAGGAGTGCAAACTAGAAGAAAACTTGTAGAAGAATACTGTTTGATTTCCAAGATTGAACCTAAAAATGTCACTGAAGCCCGTCAAGATGAACAGTGGTTGGAAGCTATGGAGGAAGAACTGACACAGATTGAAAAGAATGACACATGGATACTAGTTCCAAGGCCTAAAGACAAAAAAGTGATTGGTACTAAATGGGTGTTTAGAAATAAGCTGAATGAAGAAGGTGAAGTGTTATGGAATAAAGCAAGACTAGTATGTAAAGGGTATTCTCAAATTGAAGGTATTGATTTTGAAGAAATCTTTGTCCCTATTGCTAGGATTGAAGCTATTAGACTATTTCTTGCTTATGCTACACACAAGAACTATAAATTCTATCAAATGGATGTAAAGTTTGCATTTCTGAATGGAGAACTGGAAGAAGAAGTGTACATAGAATAGCCAGATGGATTTTAGCTAATAGAAAAAGAAGATATAGTCTGCATATTGAAGAAAGCTTTGTATAGACTTAAGCAAGCCCCTAGAGCTTAGTATGCTAGATTGGACAAATACCTATTGAAGCCTAGATTCACTAAAGGTATTGTTGATAGCAACTTATACTTCAAATTAGACATTAATAAGGAGTTAATTATAGAATTTTTTGTTGATGATATCATTTTTGGAGGAGATGCTAATCTATGCATGAAGTTTGTTGATGAGATAAATAATGAATTTGAGATGAGTATGATTGGAGAGGTGAAGTTCTTTTTGGGATTGCAAGTTACACAGTTGGACAAGGGGATTTTCATATCTCAGTCCAAATATGTGAAAGAACTATTGAAGAAGTTTGGAATGGATGACTCCAAACCTGTTGGTACCCCCATGGTGATCAAATGTAAGTTGACATAGAATGATGACTCTCCTAATTAAAATCAAACTAGATATAGGTCAATGATCGATGGATTGCTTTACTTGACTCAAACTAGACTAGACATTATGAATGTTGTATGTATGGTTGCTAGATTTCAAGCAGATCCAAAAGAAGCACATGTAGCTTTTTTGAAGATAATTTTTAGGTATCTAAAAGGAACAGTTGACTTTGGACGTTGGTATCCAATGGATGATGATCTCACTTTGTGTGCATATACTGATGTGGATTGGGATAGTGATGTAGATGACAGAAAAAGTACTAAGTGGTGGTGCTTTCTTCCTAGGGAATAAATTGGTGTCCTAGTTGAGAAAAAAGAAAAACTCAATTTCTCTATCTACTGTTGAAGAGGAATACATTACTACTGCCAATAATTGTACTCAAGTGATATGGATGAAATAGATGCTAAGAGATATTAGGGTGGTATATGAAGAACCTATTGCTATATACTATGACAATTCATGTGTGATAAATATCTCAAGGAATCTGGTGTTGAGGGAGAAATTGAATGCAAAAGAACTCAGATTGGAGTATGTGCCTACCAAATAATAGATTGTAGATAGCTTTACTAAACCATTTCTAAAGGATACTTTTGAGTATCTCAGAGGAATGCTAGGGGTAATCAACCCTCCTGATAAGAACTAAAATTTTCATTTGCTTGCATCAATCCATGAACTTCATTGCTATATTCTGATCTGGATTGATTTCCTATGGCTACTACTCAGGGGAAGTAGTCATATTTGTAGATATGTGGTTTAGATTTTGTATATGGGAAGGTCATTGTTACCCTTTCCATTGATTTCAAAGGGGGAGAAGTGTAATGTGAAAAATCCTTTCAAGAGGAAAAGTGCATAAGAAGTCAGTGTGTTGAGTTGATGGTATTTTTCACATCATGTGTTGCCATCACTACGAAAGGAGGAGATTGTTGGATATTGTGGATATGGTTATTGATATGTGGTTGTCATTGATGTCAACACTATTAGCATTTGGTGTATTAGAGGATGTATATGTCAAGGATATTGAGAAAATTGAGAAAGGAAGTGTCCTAGGTTCCCACTGGAACTATGCAGGTCATGAAGGTTCTTTGTTTTGTATGTTGATTATTAGCTAATGTGGATTAAAGGGTTTATTTCTTAATGTTTCTAGATCATCTAATGGAATTTTTAGAGGTCCACATGAAGTTTTGAGTGTGTTGTGGTCTGAGAGTGTTTTTGTGGTCTCTGTTAGTGTTCCTAAATGAATATTATGTGATTATGTTAATCTCAGTTGTTGCAGATGCTTCTCTATTGTTTCTTGTTTTTTTTTCCTAATGTCTCTAGATCATTCTATATCTTTTTGGTACATCCACACTACTCAAAGAGCTCATGGTTGAAGATCTTTTCTTGCACATGCTTGTTTTTCATGTTCTTGGCTGACATGTTGCTGGTAACATGTTGTGGATCTTTGTGGAGAAATTAATTAAATAATTTTTGTGTTGGAGATATTAATTTGGGTGTCCACTATGTTGTGGCTGACCTTGGTGGTTTTGCATTGGAAGTTTAATTGTAAATTTGGGCCGACATTGAAACTATGTTTTATTTTTCTGGCTGACTAAGATGTGATGAAATCCCATGAAGCAGATATATAAGGGAGATTGGTTGAGAAAAGTTAGTGTGTGCATAAGTGTGAATGTATGCTAGAGAAAGTGTAAATGTGTGAATAGTGTCTCTATCATTCGATTGTATAGCAGAGAGTGAAGAAGTTTGAGGAAAGTGTGAAGAAGGTTTTCTGAGCTTAATTGGAACTATAATTAGGCTTGTGTAGAAGCTATTCTTTTAGTTCATACTCTATGGATCTAATCCATATTTTTGTATTGTTGGACAATGAGTCCTCTTTTGTATTTGAGCAGTGCAGTCTAGGTAGTGTGCCTGAATGCATGTCCATTTTCCTTATTATTTCTCTTTTTTTAATAGAGCATAATCTTTTGGAATAACATCCACTATTTTTTTTCCCCTAATAGGGTTTCCACGTAAAAAAATATTAGTGTTATTTGTCTCTTTGATGTGTTAATTGCTTGTGGTTATTTGCTTATTCATCAAATCTGAGATTAAAGTTAAGATAAGTTAGGAAAGTTGAAGTTTCAGTCACAACTGATTCACCCCCCCTCTTAGTTGTGTGTCCTTATTTTTCCAACATAGGAATAAAGAGGAAAATTAAAAAGGAAATGAACAAAATTCTTGTCCAAGGATGGAGTCTGCCCTAATTAGCATAAGCCAAAATTAGAATTGAAGGAAAATCCAGAGGCAAAGTTCATTCGAGCATAGAGATGGCCAAAACCTTGGCTAAGTGTTGAATGGTCCATAGGAAAGTGTTACAAAATGAAATTGAATAGCCAAAATTTGGCTAAGTATGAGAAATACTTCAGAGAGAAAGTTCCAATTTCCTCCATTATGGTGAAAGCATAGGGGAGTTCTCCAAATTCAAGGAGCTTGAAGGAATTTTAAAGCAATCAGGAAATAAAAGTTTAATAACTTTAATTCTAGACATCTGCTCCAAGTGGAGACTTCCAGACCTCAAATGCAAGCACAAAGGACATAGTCATTAGCAAAGAAAAATATTCTAATGCAAGAATATGGAAAAGAAAAAGTGATCAAGAGGGACATCGAACACACTGAGATGGTGCCTCGTCATCTTCCAACCAATAAATTTTTTCCAAGCTAGCATGTCTAGGTTAAATGAACCTGACACTCCATAATGCAACAACTTTTTATTGTTGGTTTATATTTAGCAGAAGGACAAGTGTCTGAAAATGTAATTTTCTCGTTGGTCGATAGGTAGTTAGTTGTGACAAACCCTAATTAGTGTTTTATTTTGTAATCTTGGTCATTGATTCGAAATCAATCTTGGCCATTGAATTGTATTCGAGGAGTCTATAAATTGAGCTCACCCCTCACTTGTAAAATATGGGAGCATTCCTCACATACTACCATTTCACTACCTTGTCTCTACTTTTTCTTACTATTATGGTTTGATAGATTTTTTCCAAGCATCCATCACTTGTCTGAAAGCACTTGTTGTAGGCTCTTAGCCATAGTAGAAAGATAGTGAATTTTTTGATAAAATTATTTGGTAGACATGTATGAAAAATGTGGTAGCATAGACAAGGTAGTGAACTATTTGAAAAAATGCCTCAAATAAATGTGGTCTCATGGTGATGGAATGCCATGACAATCTAGGGAATTTTCTTTTCATTGCATTCCATCACCATGAGACCACATTTCTTTGAGGAATTTTTTCAAATAGTTCACTACCTTATCTATGCAATTGCTTACTATTATGCTTTGATGGATTTTTTCCAAGCATCCATATAGCTTGTTTGAAAGCACCTATTTTAGACTTTTAGCTATAGCAGCAAGGCAGTGAATTGATTGATAAAATGCTTTGGTAAACATGTATGAAAAATGTGACCAGTAGCATAGACAAGGCAATGAGCTGTTTGAAAAAAATTTCTCAAAGAAATGTGTCCTCTTGGTGATGGAATGCCATGACAAGCACATTGAGACCATATTTCTTTGAGGTAGTTTTTTGAACAGTTCATTGTCTTGTCTATTCTATTTCTTCTTATTATGTTTTGATAGATATTTTTGAAGCATCCATAGATTCTTAGAAAGAACCTATTTTAGTATTTTAGCCATAGTAGCAAGGTAGTGAAATGTTTGATAAAATGCTTTAGTAAACATGTACAAAAAATGTGATAGCATGGACAAGGCAACAAATTGTTTGAAAAAATGCCTTAAAGAAATGTGGTCTCATGGTGATGGAATGGCATGAAAATTGATAGCAATTTGCATGTCATGGCATTCCATCACCATGAGACCACATTTCTTTTAGGCATTTTTTTTTAGTAGTTCATTGCCTTGTCTACAGTATTGCTTGATATTATGCTTTTGATAGATTTTTTCCAAGCATCCATAACTTGTTCGAAGGAACTTATTTTATGATTTTAGCCATAGCAACAAGGCAGTGAACTGTTTGACAAAACAATTTGGTAGACATGTATGAAAAATGTGGTAATGTAGGCAAGGCAGTGAACTATTTTATAAAATATGTCAAAGAAATATGGCCTTATAGAATGCCATGATAAGAAAATACAATTGGAAGATGCCTCTACTTATTCGCTATGCAATGTGAAGTAATTGCATAACTACTTAGGTTGACTTTGTAAAAACTATATTGTAATTAAATTTTTTCCATCTATTAGCATCTAGTTATTAGTTATGTAGTGTGAAGTAATGCTTTGACTTTGAAAGATGTGCAATAAAATGTAATCAATGATATGAATATAAACTACAAAAAAATATTTTTTACAATTCATTGGTTAAAATATTTATTTTATTTTCTCTCTATATCTCTATATGCCATGGAAATACCTTTCAATTTCAAAATAAATAGATTTTATCTCTTGTTCTACAATTTTTTACCTTTTTTTTATATATGATTTTTCCCGACTTTTTAAAATACTCTTATGCTTTTGGTTTGTCAAAATTTTCCCCAAAAGATTTTTTCTACTATGCATTGGAAGCATGAAGCATACATGTGAATACATGCAATATACATGAAGTATACATGTGAATAAGTGAAGCATACATGCGAATAAGTGAGGCACAAGTAATTGAAGCATTCCAAAGGATACAAACCACCAAGAATGGATCTTATTTACACAATACACTTTAGATGGAGATTATTGAGAAATTGACAGTAACTAATCAAACATTAGATGTAAAAAAAATCCATGCCTACAACATTCAAGCATATGATTTACAAAATACACATGATAACATCATTCAAGAATGGAAGTAGAAAAATAAGATTTTTTTAATTAAAAAGTTGTAAGGCTATACAATGATATATATTGATAAAAGTATATACAATATATCCAAGAAAGCCATGCAGGCTTAATACAAAGGAGCCATATTATGGACATAAAATGTCATGTATATATTGATAGTACAAAACATATGTTCAAAATGCCACATAGGCATACAACAAACAACCCTAATACAGTCATTTCCCTCTAGAGGAAGGAAATAGATCCTGTGCTACCTTCGAAATTTAGCTAGATGGAGTGATTTTTGGTTCTTTGGTCTTTCGAACACGCTCTCTAGTCCTCCTCTCTTCACTCTAGACCTTTAATTGATACAATAAAATGTAAATATGTTAATACACAAAAATTGAATTGTGGAACAACATATAACAAAATATAAGCACTTACTGCATACAGATAGTCATCATTCACATTTACATCATTACCACGTCCACAATCTAGAGTGAAAACCACCTGTAGCAACCATCAAGATAGAAATTAAGCTACACAAAAGTATCATGAAAATTTTATATAATAGACCATAAGAGAAAATATAATGTCAAATCAACTAATTTGTTGCATACCGCTCTCAATGGATCATAACTGGCTATTGCTGCAGCAACTTCCTAGTCCAACGTGCCACCAACATCACTAGGGTTGTCTAATGTCAACATCTACAAATGGTAAATGAAAGAGTAAATGGTAGGGTGAATTATTAAATGTTAATGGGATGGGATTAGGAAGGAATAAAGGAACAAAAAGTGAATTAGGAGAAGATAATGTGACATGATCAAGGAATACAACTGCAATATTTGTGTTTCTCATCAAATTTTTTAATTTGTATATGCAAAATTATGAAAACTAGCTAGCATTGCTTGACAACACCATTATTGAATAAAGGATACCTAAGTGTAAGTTCTTTGAGGAAATGAATTGTGAGGTGTGGAGGTTGAAGGTCCACCAGAAAATTATTTGAAATCCAAAGCATGTTATGAGACAAACATTCAAATATAACATTCAACTATTCAAATGAAATAATAATATCTTTAATTTACTAGTTGCATACCTGTGGACTCAACGTCGAGAACGAATAAGGGTTTGTAGGAATGGGGCATGTCTCATAAACACTCTAACCCTAAAATTTCATTATATCAAAATTCTACTAATTTACTTATTCTTAAATTTCAAAATATAGTTTAATAAAAAACATTAAAAGAACTTGCTGAATTTTACCTGAGTGTCAATGCCAAATGTATCATTCAACAAATAATTTGTGAAAGCAATCACCTCTGCAACTGATGTAGGTTGTGTAGCTGCATCCTGAGCACTCTGATAATCGTACGTGCAAATTTCACCACAAGAACCATAATGGTGGGGTGGAGCTCAGGGCCTACACGTCTCCTCCACACCAAGCTCTATTAGAGGCCTCACACACTATAAAATGGTCTGGGTGAGTGATCCAATTGACTCCATCATGTCCACCTCTACACTATCCTTAACAATGGAAGGAATGATGACATGCTCCACCATGGGTCTGGGCAAGGGTCTCGGTGCCAACTGTGGATTACATCGTGCAACAGGTCTATCATGTGTGGAGCCCCCAGCTCTACCTCAAAATTCTAAGATGTCAAAATAATTTGGCATCTTATTGAGGATAAACTCACAATAGAGTTTCCTCAAAAAGTATTGTGGTACCTCATGGTTATTGCATGGAGGTTGGTCAAATACCATCCACCACCACTCCCAAAATTTAGTTTTAATTAACTCATGGTGGGACCAATGGATGGTGCACCTCTTACATGTATGAGACAAAGGTGAGTTGGTTTTTGGGTCTGTAAATAGGGCACAAAAGTCAGCTTTGCTAACTTTTGGTTTTTTAACATCTACATATGACAAACCACTAGCATAATATTGTCTCATCTCATGCCACTTATTTGACCAAAAAATTATTTTCTCGTTCATTTCTCCTACATGAGATACAATTGACTTCAATGATTCAGTAATCCCTCTCCTATAAGGGTGGGTTTCGACATGCTTGGTTAATCTTCCAATTAATTGTTCAATCTCTCTTTTATTATTTTCAATTTGATTTAGAATATTTTCTTGTGTTCCTTAAGGATTCCTATGAATTGATGGAGGGGTTTCAGGTTGCTCTTGTATACGAGGCTCTTCTTGAGGGGGTGACTGTGAATTCTCAATGTTTGGAGGTGGAGATTCATTCCTTGATAATTAGAACAAAATTTTAATATAAAAACCTATTTCAATCTACATTCTAAATCAAATCTGAAATAAATAGAATAAAAATACATACCTCTTTACAATCTTCAATGTCTCTGATGTGTTGGAAACATCCTTGTGAAAATTAGCAAGCTAAGGATGCAAATAATGGATGATATTTGGTGAGTACAAGTTGCAGACCTCAAATCCTCCAAGCCAAGCCATGGGTTGAAGTGAAATGATGATTTCATATTTTTTTGTTTTATTTTATTCAACTTTTTCATTTGGCACACGCCAAATTTGGTGTGTGCCAAATGGCCAATTTTAGCCTTTTTTGTGAATTTTTCCAGTTTGGCACCTAAATTGTGTCAGAGATTGGTGCACTTACCCTAAGAGTAGGCTAATCCATTATAGGCTCCTTTTCTTCCTGAGGGGGAGGAATGAAAGGAACTAAACAAGGTGGGTCAATCACTTTCTCTTTCACTTCATAAACTTGTTTAATTCGGGGAGGCAGAACGGGGTTGGTTTCATTATCTCTTGGGATTTGGATGAGGAAGGTGAATTATTTATTGTTGGTTGCTCAGAAGGTTGTAATTTTTGTTCAAGTATGGATTCAAGTTGAAGCATTGTCTCATCTAGGATAGGAGTGTTGGAAGTGGATGGGGACATGTGGCAAAGAGACAATTCGCCTATTCATTTGGCTTTGAACTTCTGATAGGTGATGAAAAATAATTCTTTGCGAGGGGTGATGGATTCCATAGGTTCAGGTCAGAAGGATTCCAAGGAAAAATTACCTTTAGAAGATAAGAGATGAAAGCAACTATGGTGTACAGTGAATATGTCATGGTTAGGAAGAAACTCCAAACATTTATGAATGACTGAAGAGACAACTTTCATCGAGCGAAGCGAAGGGTGACCTAGCCGCAGATGAAACTAATCTAACTATGGAATGATAGA
The DNA here is from genome assembly GCA_007258455.2 of Sequoia sempervirens. Lineage (NCBI taxonomy): Eukaryota > Viridiplantae > Streptophyta > Pinopsida > Cupressales > Cupressaceae > Sequoia > Sequoia sempervirens. Next base: position 838,923,908 of record VDFB02281492.1, on the reverse strand, counting down.
GAATGTTGCATCCAATGTTTTAGGTCCTATCTGTAATGGGAATACAATCAATCCGATCATAGGGCATGCAAAACCATGATGTGTTTTAATCCATGTTTTTGGTTTGTCATAATCATCCTGATAAATATCATGTTACAATACAAAAAATTATTCCATGATCACGTTCTCACCACAGGCAGGATCTATTAATATCCCATTGGTGGGCTTATCATAGATGTAGTCGGCTATGTAAAGAGGACCATAGGGAAGGTTTTTAAGTATATCATAAGAAGAAAAAGTAATATCAAGATATTTTTTCGTTTGGCTGAGGGATAACATCTATCATTCCCACCATTTCCTTAATAGGATTAACATGTGGAACATTTAGATTAATGTCATGTTGTTCATCATTTGTATCGACATTCATCACATCATTGTTTGAAGGTTAACTGGTTTTGACAAATGAAACATTTTGTTTAGGCATTAGGTTTGTAGGAATTTGTAAATTATGGTTGGGAGGGGTGATAGACTTAAATTTCCCTAATCATTGACACTCGCAATGGATAAATGACAAGAATAAATGAGGTCTTCCACTACGTGTTTGAGACGCTTGCATTGTACTGTGGCATGTCCAATTTGGCGATGAAAATGACAATAAGCTTTTTGTTTAAAGGTGGGGGGTAAATGTTTGGTAGGATCAAGTGGTTTGACTATAGGAAAAGTGATCATTTGTTGTTGTATTAGTTGATTCATTATGTTATGGAGGGTATCAAGTAAAGGGGTAAACTATCTCTCAGGGTCCCCATAGTTGAAGGGCACGGCTACTTTAGTATTTCCATTTGATTATGGGGTATGTGCAGGATCATCATGGAAAAAATATTTCCTTAAGTGGCAAAAAATTTAGAAAAATAAGAGTTAGGCAACTTGAGGTAAAAATTTGCATAAGTTATCTATATTATTTCAAAAATATGTAAGAATAGAATCTATAGAAAATTGAATGTAGTTTCTAAACTACTAGGTTTATTTTAAAAAAAAAATCTATTTGATGAATATTTGAAATTTCAATGTAGTAGTACTTAACTTTCAGGGAAAAATAAGAAGTAGGTGTCTCGACCACCCTAACTACAATAAAATGATAAAAAAAAATTATAATATTTTAGATATAAGTAGAGGACTCATGTCCAGATGTGATGCATATTTTTTTTTAATTTTTTTTGAAGGGAATAATTAATTTTGAATTTTTTATTACAACTTTTAAAAAATATAAAAACTTGTATGTTTGACTACCTTAACTTGGTCAAAACTTCAAGAAACTCTTTTTTTTTAATCCTATAGTATGCAAAGCATAGAATGTGACGCATGTTTTAGATTCAAAAAAGGTGATACTGTTTGAAAGCTATAGATGTTTTTCAATCAGCCTATCAATGAGGACTTTAGTCGTAATTCAAATAGAAAATGAATAATAATTATTTATTAAATTCAAAGTAAAGCATAATTTATATTGGTGGAAAGTTGAGAATATCCTTTAAAAACCCTTTTTGTTTCATCAATTATTGGTAAAAAAAAGTTGTCAACCACGTACCCTACACATACCCATCATATCCCCACTTTTTGGCCCATCATGATACTACACATACCCTATGAATGGGTTGAGTTAGTTTTGGAGGAGGGGGATTAAACTATAAGAAGCCTTTGTTTGGTTTTCAAAAGTTTTGTGAGTTGTTTTGGTTGTTTTTTGCAGACTTCTCAGCTCGACTAGAAGTGGATTTTGCATCACAACTGGTAACCGAGTTGTGATAGTCGCAAAGAGCTATGCATAAATGTATGAAAGAGGGAAATTTCATCATTTTGAATTTATCCTGAATGTGGGTTTGCATGTTTTCAATAAACATCTTTTGAAGATGTGTATTAGGAACCTTGACATCTAGTTGAGCATAAAATGACTGATAGCGTGAAATGAAATCAGTTATCTTTTCATTCATATTTTTTTTACACCTCATTAAATCAGCCATTTCCTTCTTGCGGGTCATATGGACTTGGAAATGGCTTATAAAGGCATCGACAAGTTTGTTAAATGATCAAATTGAATGACTAGATAGAGAGGAAAAGCACTCCAAGGCAATATCCTTTAAAGTCCTAGGAAACAATTTAGCTAATAGTTTAACATCAAGGACAAAATCACTACATAAAGCTATATAGGAATTGACATTATTATTAGGATCTCCCTTACCTCCATACTTCTCAAACCTAGAAATCTCAATTCCTTGTGGCATCGGGGTTCTTAATATTTCCAAAGAGAGTGGGCTACTACAGATATAGTATGTAGGTGGTGCATTTTGGCTTTGGTTTATGGCGGATATTTTTTGTTGCATGGAAGAAACAGTGTGGAAGAGTTGTGTGATGAGAGGGCTAGTGTAAGTGGTATGAGGTGAAAGAGAGAATGGTGATGGAGTGTAGATAGTGTTAGGACAAGTGAAAGGGGACACTAATAGGGGTGAAGGTGGTGGAGGATGGAATGTTCAATGCCACAAAAAAACTAGGAATGCTAGTTGGAATAGTGAAAGGAGTCACATGGCTAACTTCTTTCATGATTTTTGTAACTTGAGGAGTGGTATAGGTGGGTATGGATGCTATGGTTGAAGGAGGAATATGAGATCCTCCTTGGCTAACCATAGCATTTGCTGGTTGAGATGTGCTAAAGGTGGAAGAAGCATGTTTTTGGTATTTCTCAACAATTTGTTTCATAACATCTAAGCCCTCATCTCTTTCAAGTATTTGATGGATGTTTTCTATAGTAGGAATCGTAGTGGTTGAAATGTTTTCAAGATACAAGTTATGTTGGAGATGTACTAAATCCTCATGAATGTTAACTACTTTGTCTTGCGAGAGAGAATTAATGTTTGTGTCAACATGTATTGTAGGGGAAGGAAAGGTGTACTAGTGGTAGTATCCATGCCTAATGCACCATTGTCAATACTAGGAGAGGAGCCATGGATAACCCAAGGTCTACAGTGAATGCGCTATTGTGGGAAGCTACAAGTCGGGAACTTCTTCTCACTAAAGTATTATCAATAGGGCACCAAACACTCATACAAATACCAGAAGAGGTGGGGTGGATGAAAATGCAATGAAATATAGGAATAAGAAAATGAAAATAACATAAATTATGTAAACTAAAATAGGAATGCAATATCAGAAAATAGAAATGCAGAAATTACTCTGAAAATGACAGAAAATAGTGTGTGTATAAAGTGCAACTGGATTGATTCACCCAGGGTGGAAAATGAGTCCAGAGGTGATTTTTTTTTTGTGAATTTTTAGAAATTTTAAAGTGATTTTTATTCAATGTAATTAGATTTCCACAATCCATATGAATTTGAATCTATTGCTTCAGGATTTGATTGTGTGGACTCTTTTTTCATCAATGTTTCGGATCACACACAGTGAGCCATCATCATGATGGAGAGTTGAAAAAGATCACTAGTTTTCCAAAGTGATTTTTATTCTTTTCTGATGCAGAACTAGGATGCAAATGTGTAATTTGAGTTTTTGTAATGTTTTGAAGTGCAAAAAAGAAATCTATATGAGATATTCACTAATGTAATGTTGAAAACCCTAGGATGCAAAACAATCCAAAAGCTAATGTAATTGAGTCCTAGGATGTAAATGCAATGCAAATCAGAAAGATAATGTTCAATATTCAAGTTCACCAAAATGAACCATAGATTTTTGGGATGTGAAATGCTACAACTCTTTTGCTCAATTAGGGTTTTTCACCTATAGGAAAAGATAGATGTCACACCAAAATATAGGTGGTTCACTCAAAATAATGCTAGTAAAATGAAATTATGCCTAAATGAAATGATCTAGATGCAAAAAACTGATAAAATTGATTGATTATTTATGCTAAACCTAAGAAATATGAAGTCTTTGAAAACATAGTGTTGTATGCAAAGATGAACTACAAACATGAATAAATGAAAACAAAATTTAAAGAAACTAAATAGAGTGCACTTGGAGGTAGAATGCTGATTTTGGAATGTTCTGGAATCTTATAGAAATCACTGTTGATGACCAGTGGGACTCATTCGCCACTGATGGCGAATTAGTCCTTCTTCTAGTAAACTTTACTAAAACTAGTTTTTGAGTGTTGGGAACTAAAAACTGAATAAATCAACTTTTCTAGCCTGGTAGTGGGACTCATTCACCACTAATGGTGAATCAGTCCTCCTCCAAAAATCTACAAATTTTGAAGTCAACTTTGTGGGTCCAGATCTCCAATTGTCTTCTTGTTGGGTTGATGGAACCAAATCTATAGAAAATGGGCTGAATTTTGCCTCCAAGCTTCAATTAGGGTTTGGTTGACTTGAATAGCTTTGATGAATTTTTGACCACTTTTCAACACCTATTTCTTTGAAAAATATGCTTATAAGACCTGCAAACACACATGCAAAGAGGGAAAAATTGTTAAGGGTTAGAGTATAGGGATTTTCATTGGTCAAATCCCACTTTGTTAATCAAACCCCTGATAAAGAAATGAAATGAAAACAAGAAACAAATGATGAATAAAAAACATGCAAGTGTCCTAAAGTCACTAAACCCTTGTTGTTAAAGTCTTAAGATATATCAATGGTTGCTCGAAGATGCTTGATAATTGCTTGATTGAATGATGAAAATGCTTGAATGCTTAAGTGTATGAGATGATTAAGTGAATAAGATGAATGCGGGTTAAAATAGATAGAAAAAAACTTATTTATACACACTTATGCCCTAATTTCACAAAAATGCATCACAAGCTAACATAAGGTCTTAATGAATAAAAACCTGAAAGAAATTTGAATTTATTTTTAATTTTGTGTCAAGAGGGACTCATTTTCCACCCATGGCGAATGGGTGTCAAGAATTAAGTTGTATTTAATGATATTTGTTAGGTTTACATTAAAAAATACACTTAGTTATGACCTGTAAGTGCATAAAGGGGCTAAATAAAGCATAAGAAAGGTGTAATTGGTGATTACAAGCCTAGAAAAGCATGAATGTTTGTTACAAGACTTTACAACACTTTAGAATAAGACTTGGTAATGGATTAAAAAGGAATATTTAGATGAGTTATAATGAGAAGAGTCTAGAAAAGTGTAGAAATGTGTTACAACACTTCACAACACCTTCATAAGACATCATAAAATCTTAATAATTTGAATATTCAAGACCTAATGTGAATGTATAAGTTACATTGCAACATTAAATCTAAGCAAATTAATCCAAGCATCATAGGAAAAAGACCTAAATGACCATGAAAATGTCAAAGATCCATTTTTCTATGGTACACACACTCGAAAAAAATATTTGGTTTGGTGTTGTCTTTGTTTAGCTTGGTACAGATCATCGTTCACACATGGCTTTATGAATGTAGAGGTAAGACCACTTTTAAGGAGCATGAGAAGATTATAATGCACATATATGAGAATATTCTACACTTAGCCAACACAATAAGATTAAAACTAGAGAAATGAGATGACAAAATTTAAATATTAAATTTTACATTTTAACCATGTCCAATGATCGAATTTAGAATAACTATGGATTCAATAGAGCCAACATTATATCCAAAAATAATTGTGGAGAGAAAAAAGTATGTGACAATCGAAATCGACAAGAAGAAAATAACTATAAGTATACTGGTATGAAAAAATAGAGATATCTATATGTAGATCAACACATGACCTCATAAATACATGTGGAAAATGCATATACACACATACACACTCACACACACATATAAACATTCAAATCTATATGCATATGCACATACAAATGCATTACAAACACATATATCTACACAAATATGCATCAAGATGTTGTATGCATTCAAAAAATTCAATTGGATGCATATATGTTTATGTATATACATATGTAGATGTTGAACCATAGATTTTTGGCTCTCTAGGACTTTCTAGCACTTCTAGTGTTGTTTACCTAAAACGAGAAAGGAAGGGCCATAGAATCTAGCTACTTCACTCAAATTAGGAAATGTGTGATGTAATTAGGACTAAATGGAATGATATGAATGCAACTAAACAATGAAATTGAGAGATTATGAATGCAAAACCTAAGATTAATGGAATGTTTGAACACACAATGTGATATGCAAACAATGAGCTATGAATGAATCAATGCAAAACATAAGAGAAGAAGGTTGAATTAGAGTGAACCTAGAAGTCTAATGAGGAATTTGGAATATTTTTAGTGTTGTCTCGAATCACAGAAAATCACTAGTGGGACTCATTCGCCACTGATGGCGAATTAATCCTGCTTCTGGTAAAAAATGTTGGGAATAGATTTCTGAGTGTTGAGATTCAAAATCTGACAAAACCTAGATTTATAGCCTTAAGGTGGGACTCATTCACCACTGGTGGTGAATTTTTCCTCTCCCAAAATTATGAGAAATCAGGAGACAACTCTGCAACACCAGATCTAAGGATATCTACTTGTTGGGTTGTCGAAGTCAATTTTGTAGGAAATGGATAGAAAGTCTTCTCCAAGCTTGAAATAAGATGTAGTTGACTTGAAACACCTAGTTGACTTCTTCTCCACTTTTCAACACCTAAATTCTTGTTAAACCTGCATATAAATGTCTACAAATACACATGAAAGAAGGGAAAAATGGTTGAGGGTTAGCAAATACAGGTTTCCCTTGGTCAAACCTCACTTTGTTAATCAAACCCTTAATGAAATAATGAAATGAAAGAGAATGATAATCAAATAACATGCACATGGTATCAACTTACCAGACCCTTATTGAAGAAAATATGAAGATATATCAATGTCTGCCTTTGAATTCTTGATCAATGCTTGATTTAAGGTTGTAATATACTTGAATGAAAAGATTGCTTGGATGTGATGTATGATTGTAGGAGATGTAAAATGAAGTGAAAATCACTTATTTATACAATCTTCTGCCTTAGTAACCCATTAATACCTCATCACTGGCCAACATCAAGTGATTTTGAATAAAAACCCAAAAGAAAATTTAAAATATTTTGAATTTGGAGCCAAAGGGGACTCATTCACCACCCATGGTGAATGGATCCCACCTTAGACATGAATGTGAGTGTCAGGAATTAAGTCACATTTAATGTTGTTTGTTTGGTTTACATTCAAAAATGCACTTAATTAAAGATTATAAGGGCATAAAGGGGTCAAATAAGTCATAAGAAAGGTGTAAATAGTGGAATTATGCCTAGAATAGTGTGAAGTCTTGTTACAAGACTTTACAACACTTCAAAATAGGACTTGATGATGAATAAAAAGGTGATTTTTAGGTGAATTGTAATGAATAGAGTCTAGAAAAGTGTAGAAATGTTTTACAAAACTTCACAACACCTTCACAAGACATCATTATTTTCATTTTAAGGACCTAATGTGCATGTTCAAGCATCATTAAATCAATGAATCAAAGAAAAATAGACCAAACATCAAGGGGAATGGCCTAAAAGACCATGAAAATGAAAAATGACTAGTTTTTCAACGGTGCAAAGGTATACATGCATATAACCATGTCCACAAGTATATATAAGAATAGTTGTAAATACTGATACATGTGTTCAATAGGGAAACATAAGTTTATACCCAAACACCATAAAATGAAATGAGGGACATACACTGAAAGTGAAACAAAACTATAAGAAACATAAACAATACAAAACAAAAGAAGTATATTTTTTTTTGTTAAACATTATTTAAGTTACAGTCCATTGTCTTAATATATAACCAGTTATACAAGAAACAAAGAAACAAGATTAGAAACCAAAGGTCTTCTGATGTGACGGGCATACCAAGAAAGGAAAAGGAAATAGAAGTCCAGTCAATGCAAACTACAAAAAATATCCAAAGTCACAATCAGACATGGTTGTCTAGAATTTAGGGAAGTACTAATATTATCTCTATAGAGTCTTCCTTGATAGATGATATTGCATACAAATTTGAGAGCAACAACTTGCACTCGGCTTCAAATTTAATTCTTGTAACTTTGACTATTGTTGTTTTAAAGCTTGTTTTTGAATTATAGGCCTAATTTTTAATAATAATAGTGAAAAAAAAAGAGTGTAGATGACACCATTGATGACAAATTAAGGAGTCATTATAGCCGAAGACTCATATTGCAACATATAAAGCTCTTTTGCTGACATCTTCAATAAGATTTTTATAGCCTCATCAAAAGTAGTAGCCTAAATCTTTCCCATGTGGTCTTCCATCTTTAGCTACAACAAATACCAGAAGTCACAATCACACACCATTATCTTGAATTTAGGGTAGTACCACATATTATTGGCAAAATCTTCATACTTTTTTCTTGCATTATTTTCCATTGGCCTGCAAGGGACATGCAGTGTAACAGAATGCATTAGTTTTAATATATTTCATTGTTGCCTTGATAGTAGCCTACAAAGTTTCTAGCAAGGAAAGACAATGATTGGACAAGATATATCCAATAGTGACTTTTTCATTGGCCAAAGCAACCTTTCAAGGCACTGTCTAAGAGGGTTCAATGGCAGGTGGCTCAACATGCCCTCATTGCATCAAGGCCTGTGATTCTAGGATGTCAAGATTTATGTATAGAATAATCCCTATAGATGTATTCATAATAGATCCATTGAAATATCCAACACAACCATTTTTAACAGTAAGAATGGAAACTAAACTAGTAATGCACAACGTTTCCAACTCCTGACCCTTTGCTTCCCAATTTGGGCAAAAATAATTAACATCAATGCAAGAGGATGAAAAATCATTAAGTTTCATAGTTCTTTGAATCGTTTTAGATTGATCCTTTATTTGAATAGTTGATACCTTTCCTACATGCACCACAATCCCAATAATATCAATCAAAGTGTTATTGCTATAGTTTACAATTTCATTTATTGAGATGAATTTAAATACTTTGTCTAGAACAAAGGTCTCATCATCACAACACTTCAATATCGAGTTTTGATCCAAAATAATTTCCATGTGGTTGTTCAAATTATTCAATTTCTTATCCACTTGTTTGACTGAGCCTTTTCAACACAATAAGTGTGGCCTGCCTGTACCCTATCATAATGCAATTCTTCTATGGCATTAAAGCAAGTCATTCATATTTTTTTTCCCTCACTTTCAATAATGTCAAAGATGAATACTTGGCCCTCAAGTCCCTCTTTATTGTAGTGGTACATATCCGTTTTAGTTTTCACCTGACCTTTTATTTTCCATTTGGTTTGGTAAATATTTAAGCCTTTAACAAGACTGATATTTGAAGGAGCACTATGGTATGTTAGGGATGTATGAATCCCAAATTTTGATCCTTGTTTGGATGGGGAAGGTGACTCTGAGCCTACCATTTGTTCTTCTTGATCCTTAAATAGATATCTAGGTGTTCCAATTAACAATTTGACATTTTGACATCTAAGGACAATATAACAATCACCCTAGAACTAGACCAAGTTCAAATCCCACAAAAAAGAAATCATACAACAACAAGTGCAAGTAGTGCAAAATAATAGCCAACCTTGATAACTGCAGCTTCCTACAAACATAGTTTTTCAAGCACAAGATGGAACCTATTTTCAATGCCACTGCAAAACAAAGGTCATTGCATTTTGTAGGAAAAATTCCTATCTGCATGTGGGTTCCATCAGAGAGGACAAATTTGTAATGGTCAACCATGCTTTGATCACCACCTATTTTCTAAAAAGATATCAGCTCAAGAACCAAAGATGGGACAACATCTCTAGCATCAATAGATTGGATTGCATGCTCTATCAAGGTTGGTCGTACATTTGAATGGTACAAGGAAGTTTTGCTCAGCTAAGACAAAGCAATGATATGTTCAAGACTAGGACATGACTCTAAAAGAAAAAGCGGGGGAAAAAGGCAAGGTAAAATGAATCAATTATTGCTATCTAATATGCAGACACATAGATAATTATACATGGTTATAGGATCACAACGACTTTAAAATTGCATATAATAAATGAATATGAAAGGAGGGAAAGGTCAAGCAAGAAGCAAACAAGACTATATTTTTCATTGAATATAAACAAGGAAGAACATAGCAATGTTGACACATCTCAAAACTGCAACCCTTTTTTTCTAACACATAGGCCACTCCAAAATGGCTAGCAAACCAAAAGGAAAAGGAAACATAAAGAGATGAAATATAAATTAGTTAGACTTTATATTACAAGGACTATTAATTCAAATGAAGCATATTCAAAATTTGTTGGATGCACAAAGCAAAGAGCCAATATAATTCTCGGTAGCAAAAAGGAAACAAAGAACAAACCTACGAGATTCGTGCCTTAGGGTTGTCAGTAGCCTAGAGAGAGCCAGAGTCCATCGACATTGCTCGGGCTGCTCTTTAAAAAGCTAAGAGCTGCAACATTGATGACTGACTATGAGCTCTATGCCACAACAACATGAGGGACAAATGTTCATTTAAAGAAACAAAGGATGACGAGAACCCCGACCAAAACACATACATGAAACATAGAACACTATTAAAATGACAACCATCAAGTTCTTCAAAACACAACATTATCTCTCAATATTTTTGTAGAGACATTAAAAATATGTGGGAAAATAAATAATAAAAAAAGCCTTCAATGTTTCATATAACACTTGATATGTAGTTTATCATTCCAAATTTTTTATTTGAATTTTTTATGTTTCAAATTTTTTGTAGACATTAACCATATGAGGAAAATAAGTAATAGAAAGATATCAACTCAAGAACCAAAGATGGGACAACATCTCTAGCATCAATAGATCGGATCGCATGCTCTATCAAGGTTGTTCGTACATTTGAATCCTACAAGGAATTTTTGCTCAGCTAAGACAAAGTAATGATATATTCAAGACTAGGACACAACTCTAAAAGAAAAAGTGGGGGAAAAAGGAAAGACAAAACGAATCAATTATTGCTATCTGATATATAGACACATAGATAATTATACATGGTTATAGGATCACAACAACTTTAAAATTTCATATAATAAATGAATATGAAAGGAGGGAAAGGTCAACCAAGAAGAAAACAAGACTATATTTTTTATTGAATATAAACAAGGAAGAACATAGCAATATTGACACATCTCAAAACTGCAACCCTTTTTTTCTAACACATAGGCCACTCCCAAATGGCTAGCAAACCAAAAGGAAAAGGACACATAAAGAGATGAAATATAAATTAGTTAGACTTTATATTACAAGGACTATTAATTCAAATGAAGCATATTCAAAATTTGTTGTATGCACATGAAAAAGAGCCAATACAATTCTCGGTAGCAAAAAGGAAACAAGGAACAAACCTACGAGATTCGTGCCTTAGGGTTGTCAGTAGCCTAGGGGGAGCTAGAGTCCATCGAAATTGCTCGCGCTGCTCTTTAAAAAGCTAAGAGCTGAAACATTAACGACTGACTATGAGCTCTATGCCACAACAACATGAGGGACAAATGTTCATTTAAAGCAACAAAGGCTGACGAGAACCCCGACCAAAACACATACATGAAATATAGAACACTAATAAACTAACAACCATCAAGATCTTCAAAACACAACATTATCTCTCAATATTTTTGTAGAGACATTAAAAATATGCGGGAAAATAAATAATAAAAAAAAAGGCTTCAATGTTTCATATAACACTTGATATGTAGTTTATCATTCCAAATTTTTTATTTGAATTTTTTATGTTTCAATTTTTTTTTAGAGACATTAACCATATGAGGGAAAATAAGTAATAAAAAAAGGCTTCAATGTTTCATATAACACTTAATATACATTTTATCATTCCAAGAATGCCCTATTGAGGCTCAAACAATTAACTATTTTCCCAAAAAGAAAAAAAATAGGGAAGAGAATATATGAATTTTGTTTACATCTACTTTGACATACATACATATCTACACATAGGAGAATAAAATGAAACACAACAAAAAAAAACAAGGCATGCTATCCACCTAGCCATATTATGTCATGAAGTGTCATAGGCTCTTACCAAACTATAGCAAGATGGAGAGAAAGCAGTCTTTTCTTGCCACTCATTTTATTTTTCCTACGTGCAGATATCTACTTATGTGAAATTAGATGTAGAAAATATTATTATATACAGACAATATTCATATACAGCATGCAACCCATTGTGTGTTTTTTTTGCATGGGTTTGTTACTGTGAATTATTCTATTTTCTAGTTTATTTCCTTTGAAACATTTTTTTTGGATTTTTACAATGGCTAGACAAAGAAGGAAGCTCAAAGAAAGCAAGTAGGAAGAGGTACATTTGGAAAAACCTATATAGATCATTTTTAAAATAGTCTATGTTCTTGCAAAACAACCAGCCAAGAACATACATTGTCCATCACTGTGATCAATGGTGGAATCAATGTTACATATAACACTTAAAATATAGCTTATCATTCCAAGAATGTCCCAACAGAATAAACATAGGGATCAGAATGTATCAATGTTCTTTGCATCTACTATGACATGCATACATATCTGCACATAGGGGGAATACATTGTCCATCACTGTGATCAATGATGGCATCAATGTTCCATATAACACTTAAAATACAACTTATCATTCCAAGAATGTCTCAGTATGTATCAATGTTGTTTAGATCTATAATGACATACATACATATTTGCACATATGGGAAATAAAATGAAACACAACAAAACAAGGCAATGTTCATCTCTACCATCAATGGTGGCATCAATGTTCCATATAACATTTAAAATATAGATTATTATTCCCTACATGCAAATATATATGTATCTATTGTTTTGTGGCGATGGTTTCCATGCAATAAAATGTTATACAGTTTATGTTGTTTTCCATAAGGCATTGTTGATTGTTGTTCTCTAGATTTTTCTATATTGTTTCATTTTCGATAAGGTAGTGTTGAAACAAGAATTTGTTTGTGTGCATGGTTTTTTTTGCATGGGGTTTGTTACTATGAATTCTTTTGTTTTGTGGGTTTTTTCATCTAGGTCACTATTAAAACTTCAAATTTTCCTTGTGTGTAACTATATTTGATTCAAACAATTTTAGATTGCAAATATTCTCAATTGTAACTACAGATCTCCACAATGCTAAATAGCTTCACGATCACATGTTTGGAATGGTGTACGAGTTGCAACTATATTCTATTTATATACAAGGTAAGGCTATGTGTCCTTTATTCCATCAACAATGCCTTAGGGAAAACAACATAAACTATATAACATCAACTAATTTATTGTGTTGCAACAATTACCACAAAACAGAAGCCATAAATGAAACTATATTGGTTTTAATAGTGAACCAGATGAAAAAACCCATAAAATAGAAGAATTCATAGTAACAAACCCATGCAAACAAACAAAAAAAAACCCACACACAAACAAATTTATTTGCCAACAGTGCCTTGTCGAAAATAACATAAACTATTTTATTGCCTTCCAACCATCACCACTATATGGAAACCATAAATGAAATAATATAGCTATTGCCTTGCAACCATCATGACTACATGAGAACCATAAATGAAACAATATTGGTAAAGCCATAGAATAACAAACAACAATTCCTTATGGAAAATAACATAAATTGCTAGAGAACAATAATCAACAATTCCTTATGGAAAACAACATAAATTGTATAACATTAACTATTTTATTGCATTGCAACCATCACCACAAAACATAAGCCATAAATGAAAAAATATTGGTTTCAACAGTGACCTAGATGGAAAACCCACAAAATAGAAGAATTCACAGTAACAAACCCATGCAAAACCATCACCACAAAATGTGAACCATAAATGAAAAAATATTGGTTTCAACAGTGACCCAGATGAAAAAACCCACAAAACAGAAGAATTCATAGTAACAAACCAATGCAAAAACAATAATATTGCCTTGCATCCATCGTGACTACATGGAAACCATAAATGAAACAATATTGGTAAAGCCACAAAACAACAATCAAGAATACCCTATGGAAAATAGAAGTACTCTACAAAGGGTTTTTTCAACATGCACCTCTTCCCACTTTCTTGAAACATGTTTCCCGAATGCACCTCTTCACGCTTGCTTTCTCTCAGCTCCCTTCTTTTTCCAATGATTGCAAAAAATTGGGGAAAAAATTATCAGAGCCGAGACTTTTGTATTGCTTTTGCAGCCATCGCCCCATGAAAAAAACATAAAATAACCTTTAACCACCTTCACAGAAGCTCAACAACAGAGGATCCAACTTGCACCTTCACAGAAGCTTTCCCTCCTTGCTCAGAGCTCTAATAGTAGGTAAAGCCATAGAATGACACCCAACAATGCCTTATCAAAAATTGCATAGACATTTGCTATGTTTTCTGAGGTTTTAAATGGAAAGTATTATTACAACCATCACCACTACACAAAAACCATACAACCATTAATGTTGATGCCAATCAACATTTAATTTCACTCGCATTCTCTATCGATGTCCCAAACGCTTTAGTAAAAAAATTAAAAAATCCCCCACCTTCTAAAAAATCCACCACCTTTATTCCAACTGGGAGCCAAACACTCGAAGGGTTAAAAACTGGGAAGGCTGGAAATAATTCCTTGAAAAGTGCACACATATAGCCTATCAACTAATTACAATATTTTATAATAAAATGACCTCTTTTATTTTTATTTTATTTTTTATATTTTTTAAATGATTCAATAAAATAAAATAATCAAACGAATATTTTTTTAAAGTTTCCTATTGATTTAATTCCCTTGATTTAATAGCTAAGCTACACAAGGAACAAAATGTGATAGTATATACATTAATAAAACAAGATAGTAGTTAACAATTGAGAAACTATGGAAAAATAACTACATGAAGTATAAATACATAACTGTTGTGTGATTATTAATATAATATGCCAAAATTACCCCCCTTATTATATTGTTCCTCTAATGTACCCATGAAACATCAAATTTCACCTCACTAAGGGACCCCTCTTAAGGCTTACCTAACAAAACTTAAGGATTAGAAAATAAATGTACATTATTGAGAATATCTTCCTTTAAAGAAAAAAATCCTAAATCAAGTAGAATTTCATCAAGTTATCTCATGACCCTTGGAAGGATGTATGTTTGAGTTGAATTCCCAAGCTCTTGAACTACAATTTTTCTAAACTCTTGAATCATTAATTCCTAAATTATTCAACAACAATCCATGTTTTGCTACAATAGAGCTCCATAAAGTTGTTTGATGACCCTCAGAGGGGTATAATTCATGATCATAGTCTTGTAAACTCACTGGAAAATAGTCCATATTCAATTCAACACCAGAATCCTTACCTATCTCTAAAAAAACTTCACAATATGTGTATTCCTAATATCCATTAGCACCAAAAAGTGAAAGTAATAAATAAATAAATAATGATTCTCATGCAAAGCACCATCTCAAAACAATATGCTAGCTTCATATGATAGAAATTCCTCTAGCCTTTGATTCCACTTGCTAAAGATCCTTTTATGAATCCTTTTATTAATTAAATTTAATTATCTTTTATTAATGCTAAAGATCCCATTGAATCCCATGCTATTAAACTTTCTATAATGAGCTGCTAAATCATATTTTAGTGCTATTTCTTATCACCTATGAAGGCCACTATACATCATAGAATAGTCACACACCTCATGCAATTTTTTTTAGCATTTCATCAACTTTGGTACCATATGAAGGTTAGTATTTGATTGATCCATTCAATGGTTTGTAGATAAATCAATAAAAGGAAAAAATGTGTACATAATAGTTGACTAACTAGGAAAATATAACTACATGAAGTATAAATACATAACCATTTTACAGTTACTAATGTAATACACTAACATCAAGGTTATGTATATCTCTTCAATTATTGTAAGTTCAAAATAAAACAAGCAAAATCATCCCACTAGATCAAAATTTATGACCCCTGGGATTTTGTGTAGGAAATGCATAAAGCTTTTGGATGCATTAAAGAGCTATAAATGGGAGTTACATCTATCATCAAACTTATGATGTATATTATATAACACATCATAAGTCATCTTTTATTGGGTTATAATTTGGGTGTCATTCTTGGGTTGTTTTACCTCATGGTTTTCAAAATAGGATTCGATGGTTCTACATTTTGTATATCCTATAAATTAGTTGCTTGAGATAGAGGGTGTTTATATAGTTTTTTGAAAGTGTATTATAATCATGATTTACTAAATAATACATTGATCTTATTTAAAGTGTGGGGATTTTGACCTGAAAAGGTTTTCCCTATGTACATCTATATTGTGTTATTTATTATTTATTTTTTACTTAAATCTGTTTCTACATTTTTAGAATGATAAAATGTTGAATTTTCATAACACTCTCCTCAAAATATTATTGTAGGAAGAATTTACACACACCCTAATTACTTTCGCATATTAGACATTTGAGGAAAAGTATGTATAGTGAAATACTAAAAATTTTGTTTGATTTATGCACAAGAAATAAAGAAAGGAATTTATTATGTAGGGTTAAAAAAATATATCTTTTAAACTTTCTCCTTGACTTTGTTCCATGATGAGATGATCAAAAGCTTGTGGAGTAGTGGGATTTAGTTATGTCTACAAATTTCATCTTATAGCGTGGTTGATTATGATAACTTTGAAGGATGTGTGGAAGATATTAAATTTCTTGATGCAAGGGAAATATATCAGACACAAGAAAGACACAAAAACAATGTTAACATTAGGGCCATATGGATATTAAATGAGATCACTATGTTATTAGTAACAAGGTTACAAGATAGATTTTTATTGAGATATTTTGTAGGGAGTTGTGGGGTCAATGGAAGGATTTGGGTCTACTTTTTGGAAAAAAAAAAAGTGTTTATCCTAAAAATCAATTTTTTTTCACAATTAGAGTAAAATTTGGAACACTTCCATATATAATCTTAATAGTGTATAGTAATATGAAATTTATTATTTTAGGTATTTTTCAAACATGTCACCTATTCTAATACCCAAATGATACAAGTTGATTTTAATAGGAATGTACAAAACCCACTTTTTAAAAGTCATTTTTATAGGTCCATAACATGCATGTGTAAAACAAACATAATTTGACATAAATAAAAGTATTTTTTAATTAATTTTGGGAAAACATGTGTAGTATAGTCAAATTTGATGAGGTTTTTTAAATAATTTTTCCAAAAATTTATTCTTTTTTTTTTTTTTATTGTTCCTAATTGTAGTTTTTGAAAATCCATCGAGTATAGGCAACATAAATTGAGCTAAACTAATTTTTTTTATGAATTAAATTTTCCATTCTGTAAATAATTGTGTTTAGATTTATGACATAATTTTTTAAATATAAACTTAAATAATTAAAAGCTATTAAAAATTAATAAATTAAACATTTAGAGTTTATGGACCGATTTCCTCATAAATTAATTAACAAATATAAATATAGTTCCAATTATTAAAAGATAATATATTTAAAAACTAGACATCATTAATTTTGTCAAAAAATTGGAAAAAAGGTCATCATCCATATTGTTAAGGTTAGTTTTTCCCTTTGTTATTTTTTTGAAATGAGCACCCAATTTTGTTGGCATTTTTTCGAGTCTAAAACTTCCCCTAAAAGTGAACCCAAATTATTACGCTTATCTTGTACCATGTGTGTACGAATGAATTTTAGTTTTGATTGCTATTATATTAAAACTTGACAAAAAATGGTGTCATTTTTAGATATAATATGGTGCATTTGATTAGGGTAATGGAACACGAGAATAAAAATTGTCCTAGGTATAGTGTATGTTTTCCCCTTTTATCATGATAATAATCAATTTATATGTCAACATGGGAGAAACACAATGGTGAGGAAATTATAAAAGTGTTGGTATTTTGATGACCTATTCAATGTGAGATCGTTTGGTCCACCTAAAAAATGATAGATAATGTTCCCCATTATTTGTGATAATATTATAGATGAGAAACATTATATATGATATTTCTCATCTTCTTTCAAAATTGGAGGATATATTGTACACTAATTTTGGAACCATATATTTGACATATATATTATGGGTACTCCATCTTGATTTTAGTAGAATTGCCTAACTATATCTAATAGTTTCATAATAGTATAAATAAAATTTAGCATACATGTGAGGAGAATGCCATATTTTTTATATTTTTTCTTTAATATTATACTTATATAGTTTCTATTTTTGTAGGGTGTTCCTCCATAGCATCCCATATGAAGAAGGCATGTTAGATTAACACTATGTGTATGAACTATTCTTATATCATATTTGAAACTTGATTGCTAACTATTGACAAGGAGAAGGATGTGTTGATAAATGAGATTACTTATGATGATTCTAATATGATGGATATGGGAAGGGAGTGGTAAATAAAAGGTTTATCAATCATAATTATATCTTTTGGATTTATAAAGTGGAGATGGTAAAAAATATGTCTCCATTACTTGGGAGGGAGAAGATGGAGGGAAGCATGGCTCAATGATTATGGAGGAGGAGATGGATAGGAGGAAAAAGTATATTCCAATCACCTTTTATCATAGAATCATTGTAGTACATTGGTGATAAGGATTAGGATCTAGGGGATCTAGTTATATAATAAGTATAAAAATTACTTATTTTGAATGTAATTTATATTAATTCAATCCAGGTATATAATTTTTAGGTATCAAGCATCACTAAGTCAATTATTTTGGTTTTCTATTATGGATAATTGACATATGGTGTTCTTTTTGGTTTAGTTGATATGACTGAGCATGCTCAATAGAAGGTGGGGTACTTTACCCCATTACTAAATCAAGTAAATTTGGCTTGGGAAATAGATATGGCATGTATGATGGAGCTTGAGGAGTTGAAGAGAGATTAAGATGAGAAGAAATAGATAATAGAGGAGCACTAGGCTACTAGCTAGATTCCTCAAAATTTATGTAATGGTATTTGGGTGTCATTATTGTTATATAGGATTTCATTATAGAGAAAGAATGCTAGACTATCTAAATAAATTATTTGACTAGATGGAGAATAAATCATATTTTTCATATTACATAGGATCCATTCACCATGTCTAGAGAGATGTATTTCCTTTATAGAGGAAGGAAGAAAGAATCAAGAAGATAATTCTCTTAACTTTCCACCCTAGATGAATCATTATACTTGTATTGTTTACATATATAATAGATGTGTATGTTTTTATTCATTCTTGAAATTGCATATTCATAATTATGTTATAATGAACATGCTTGGATGAACTTGTATACATATTTTTATGATATGAAAGAATAATTGATCTATTATAATACGCCACATAGGCTAGCCGTAAGTAAATAACACTACTTTATTAATAATCAATAAAAATATTAAATGAGATGTATATATATATATATATATATATATATATATATATATATATATATTTGACAAAAATAGGCCCCCCCTAACATAGCCTTGATTTAGTGTTGTAACATGTCTAACATATTCACATTAGGTCTTGGGTGCTAGTGAAATAAATGAACTTATTGATGCCTTTTTTAGAGTGTTGTTAAATGTTGTAACATACTTTCACACTTTCTAGGGTTTTATTAAATAATTAGGCTTCTTTACATGATCTAATTGGCCTTATTTTACATCCCAAAGCCTCATTTAATGCATATTTTTGAGGATAATCTTGACACAAATCAACACCCAATCATAATTTAGGTGTTTTCAGCTTGTGTGGCCCAGATTTAGTGATCTAGGACTCATTCACCACCTTGGATGAATGAGTCCCACCTAGGGTTTTTGGTCCCGAACCAAGTTTCACACCTTTATAATAATTTTTGAAAATAGTCCCATAAATTATGCCTAATGGGACTCATTCACCAACTTGGGAAAATGTGTCCCGTGTAGCCCAAAATCAATTTGTATTGTTGTAATTTCAGGAATTCTTGCATAATTAAGTATAAATAAAAGTTTCTTTCACTCATTTTACACCTATCAAGTTGAATGAGCATCCTTATAGAAAGTTTGAGTTCACAAGAGTATTCATTTTTTTACAATAGCATTCAAGGAAAGATTATCAAGCATTCTAGAGCTTTATTCAAGCATCAAGCATCATGGCAAAGTCTTCATGCATCATGTTTATTTTTGAGCTAAAAATTGTGATGTAGGGTTTCATGATTCAAGCTAGCATTTCATTCAAGATCTACCACATTCAAGAAAGAGTCAAGATCTACATCCATTAGATCCATCTCATACATGTTTGCAGAATTTCATTGTTAGGATTTGGTGAGTTACATCATATTTTCTTCATTCATCATTCTCCATTCATATTTCAATCTATTTAAAGGTTTGATTACCAAAATGGGGTTTGACCAAGGGAAACCCCTATCCACTAAAAAAACAACATTTTCCCCTCTCTTTGGTGTGTGATTTGTAGGTTTAGATTGAAGACACATTGAAGACCAGGTTTGAAGAAAGTGTCAAAGTGCCTAAAGTTGTTAAAGTTGTCATCAAGCATTGGAGAGAATTGGAGAACACCTTTAGGTTGATTTATAGAGATTCAGAACCAAAAACATGAAGAAGCAAATTGAGTAGACTGAGGAGATCAGATTCAGAACTTGAAGTTTTGGAAAACCCAAACTAGATTGATTTGCCACTTCCATCGAATGAGTCCCAGTTTAGGTCAAAATTTAGATTTTTACAAATTCAGATACCCATTTTCCAGATCCCTATTCCCACACAAAAACCCAGGTTTGGTACTAATTCACCTAGCTTGATGAATGAGTCCCACTTAGCATTAAACTCAGGATTTCCAACATTTCAAACCTCCTTCTAGTCATCTTTAAATTTCTAGGTGCACACATTCCATCCTATAGCTTTATGTTTTGTTTCATTTACATTTTTAGGTCATTTTGTGAAGCTTTGCATTGAATTAGGGTTTAGCATTGCATCATACATTACATATTTTTTTTCCAAGCCCTAGCTTGGTGGTGAACCCCCCATTAGTCTACAATTAACCCATAGATAGCCCTATTGCAAGATCTCTTTCTCCTTTGCATTGAGATCTCTAGGGTTACCCTTGAATGAAATTGGAAAGTGGGTGTGCTCTATGTCCTAAACCATATGATAACATCCTAACCCATTTTATTTCATTTAAATATATATATATAGGTACAACCAGTTTACCCATGTCCAACCTCGAGGGGTTGCAAAATGGGATACCAACATTCCTATTTCCAAACTATCCTTGGAAAATTATCCATTCAGAGTACGATAGGGAAGCATCTTTAATTGTAAACTAATAATCAGTGATGCAAAATTTAGTTCTAGGGCCAAAGTACATACATTGTCCCTTTTCTTTCTCTGAGTTTGAAGATACCAAATATTTGGTTAAGTCCTATGACAAAGGTCTTTTAGCGGGCTTCAACTTAGAATATTAGTCTTTTGACGCAGATGCTTTGACTTTGGGTGCCATAGTAATAGATTTTGTGCAAACTAGGGTTTACTACTCTAGAAATTGCAAACTTACAACTATGGTATAGGTTGATGCAATGCAATAACATGACTAAATTGGCTAATCGTTCAAATTGAACATAAAAACTTAAAAGAAATGCAATGAAACCAGAAACCCTAATGACAAAATGATAGAATGAGAACTTACAACAAATTGTTAAATAGTTGAGAAGTAGGATATAAATTTTACTTATTGGATTTGTGTACGCTTGAAAACCCTAATTGTTGTAGTCAAACGAGCTTGAAAATTTTATGGAGAACTCCTTAGATGCATTAAATGCTTTAACAATTTAAAATTATACTTTAAAGCAAGTCTTTTGGCTTTAAAACATACCAAAATTGGAAATTGGGTAGCTCTACATCATATCCTCCATTATGGTTCGCTCATGCATACCAGAATGGCTGATACGACTCATTTTACCTCAATCTTGAACTTTGAATTTTAATTGTCTATCTTACTGTGAGATGGCCAAACAAATGGCTTAGATTAGTTCAAATAATTTTACAAATGGCTCTCTCCATTTACCAACCGAAAAATGCCATGTGGATTTATCTTTGTGTCACTCCATGGGTTCCACCATCTATACAAGCGTTGAAATTGTGTACGTGTCAACCTCCTCTCTTCCCCTCTGGGTTGAAAGTGTGTGAATCCTATGACAACAAGGAGGTGGGGAACGGTTAAGATTTGTTTGTCAGAAACTATAGTAACCATTGATTTGAAGTCCTTTAGTCATCGGTGCCTTCGAGCAGTTGTAGGACCTACCAAAAGGGTGGCTAGGTGTCACCTTCTCGCTATCCCATCGGATCGTTAATTTGATTAATTTAATCTTGCGGGATGGAGGGGAACCAATAGAAAGTAGTCAATGGGACTTGTCAAGCATAAAAAAAGGATTTTAATAAGCACTTGCACTTATTAGATGACTTAAAAGGGGTCGCCTACCTAGGTTTATAACATGAACGATATTGAGTGAATATTAAAACCCAAACTTAGGGAAAGAGAAATAATTAAAGAATTTTATGACCAACATAAGACAGGAAAATATTTATAAGGATTCTATGGGTAGCAATTGGGAACACTAGGCTCAAGGGGCTGGTGAATAAACAGACGAAAAGGCATAAGATATCACTTAAGAGAATGAGAATGGTTAAAACCTGATCAAGTTTGAATTAGATTATTAGAATTTAGGTAAAAGGAAAAGAAACCTAGGGCTTTTGAGAGGGTTTAGAACACACATAAACCCTAGAAAATAAGAACGACTAGAACCCTAAGCCTTATAACACTTTCCAAATCAATAGAGCACCCAGATCTGAAAGACAACTAGATTTATGCATCTTTTGGGATGCCTACTATAAGCTATTTGATAACACATTGTAATGTAGGAAAATGAATACCCTTGAATTTTCAAACTTTTTTGGGCCCACCTTGCTTAATTTATCCTTATTTATGTATTAATTGGTCCTATTTTGCATCCACAAGCCTAATAAATTATATCTTTTTATGGCTAATCTTGACAAACATCAAAGGGGAAATGATAATTTAATTATGCTAGCTATGTGTCCGCCGTTTTTAAATGTGCCTTAATTGGGCCGCATTTTGGAGTCTATGCCTCGAGTTTCATGCTTCAGGACTAACACACCACCTCAAGCATCTTAGTCCCCCTTTGGTTATTTTTGGGATTTAGCCTCCTTTAATTAATGATTTCATATGTCAGCTTGTTGTGGTGTAAGCATGGATAAGTATAAATACAAGGTTATTTCATTCATATTTTCATCTAGCAATCTAACAAGAAATATAAAAATATCCAAGCATTAAACCATTCAAGAATTCAAGAGAATTTCATCAAGAATTTGGAGCCATCATCAAAATTCAAGCATCACATCAAGGATATTCTTGTGTCATTTATGTTTTTGAGCTACCATTTGTGATGTAGGGTTTTGATTCAAGTAAAAAGTTCAAGTCAAGATCTATCAAGCATTCCTTCAATTTAATATCTACATTCAAGCTATCCATTTCACACAAGTTTGAAAACTTCATAACAAGGGTTTGGTGAGTTGCAACATACATTTTGTTCATTCATCATTTCCCTTCATTATTCTATTACATTCCAAGATTTAATTACCAACAAGGGGTTTGACCAAGGCAAACCCCCCTTTACTAACAATCAACAATTTTTTCCTCTCTTGCATGTTTGTGTTTGTATATTTAGGGTGAAGATCATTTGAAGTGCAAAGTTGCAAAGTTGAAAAGTTGCATTGCAAAGTTATCATCTTCACAGAAACTCACCTATAGGCCAGATTTGGATGTTTTAGAACCTGAGGTCAGAGAAGAAGGAAGTTTATACATTAAGCCTCAGGATCACATTTAGATATTTTATAAATTCAAGACACTCGACTAAGTCGATAGTAAGGGCATATTATTCCTCCCAAGGGTATTTTGCAAAGATTCTTTCAAAAAAAAAATTGACATCTAAAGATTTTGCATTTCTCTCCAAAAACGGTAGCAGGACTAACACAACAATAAGGGCATCTTAGTCCTCCCTAGCATATTTTGACAGTATTTTTGCATTTCCAGAATCCTCATCACATTCCCATACTTCCTAGATACACACATCCTAACTTTCTGTTACTTAATTTTGTCATTTGCACTCATTATTTAGATTGCATTATTAGGTTTTGTAAGTTGAATGTTAAGTTGTCTTTTCCAATCTTTTGCTTGGTGGTGAACCCTTCAAAACCTAAAACATTCCCCTCTAGGTCTTCCTTGTTGAGAATTGACTCACCTTTGTGTTGATAGTCAATCCAATTTGGGATCCTAGGGCATATTTAAATGATAATAGGAGAAGAGTGGTGTTATATGACCTAGGCCATAAAGCACCTTATTCCCCTATTATTCACATATATAGGATATTAGGAAATGTTGTAATTTTTCTTTTTAATAACAAAAGATGTCTCAAATACTTAAGTGTATTTCTTTAATTTTGAATATAATATTGACCTATATTTCTCTCTAGTATTGTATTCACTATCATCCAACTCAAAATAATCAATGGTTATTTATAAGTTATGGATGTTGAATTGTTAGCTTCTATTCAAGGAATGAATTAATACTCCTTTCAATTATTTATCAAATATTGTGTGAATGGAAATGCAATAGGAATTTATAAGTAGTGTGATAAGTTTTTTTCTTTATAAATGATGTAGATTAACATATAAAATTCAATACCATAGAATACAATATAAAAAATGAAATATTAAAATTTAATGGAATACAATATAAAATATAAAATATGACAATTTCATGGAATACAATATAAAATATCATCAACTACAATTCAGAACATGATTCATGAAGTGCAATGATTCATAATTACATTGAATACAATATAAAACACCATCAAATAGTTTGGAAAATGATTCATGAAGTGCAGTATAAATACCTAAAATCTACTAATTCACTTCCATTTCTCAAATGGAGTCATGGTCCTGAAAGTGACATTCAACTTGAGATAAAGTAAAAGAGTCATCTTGATTCTAAGTCTGCTCTTTATTTTCTTCGGATTGCGTCTCAAATTCAACATTCGTTGTGTCACTGTCATTTGTCCCACTACCACTGCCATTGCCACCAGTACCAACATTTGGAATTGGAGTGTTGCACAACCCTCTTCTTTCGCTTGTGGACCTCCAAATTGTTAGTTCCCTTTCAAAATGATTTTTTTGACATTATATGGAGTTCTTTTCATCCTCAAGAAATTTTCCAAATTCTTATATAGTTTGTTTCTTAACTTTGATTTCAAAAATGCCAATGAATTGAAAACTCTCTCATCCTCCACCAACCCCAATATCATTGTTTGACATAAATCAACAAGTTTGAAATATTTTGATATTGTACCATGTGATATTTCACTTTGACCTAAGTTTGTCCAAACCTTTGTTATTGATCCCGATTCAAATACCTTCTCCGTGCCCATGGAATCATATTGGTCCTTCATAGTTATTTCAAAATTCTTGCATTATTGTCTAAGATTATCCACATTTAAAAGTCCTTCTATTGTCTACTCATTGTATGTTACACTTTTCAAAAAAAAATCGATCAAAATATTTAATTTATCATGAAAATATTTTTGGTTATCTTGGTTACCCAAAATTGAGGATACACAATACCCATGGCTTCAAGTATTTCATGTCGAGTGAATCTTTCATAAATCTCCGAGGCAAGACATTTTTCAATTTCCTTCAAATTATCACTAATAGATTTAACAATATCGTTAAAGGGTATGTACATGATCATCATGGAAAAAATAGGCCCTTAAGTGGCGAAAAATTCAAAAAAATTAGAGTTAGGCAACTTGACATTAAAATTTGAATAATTTATCTATATTATTTAAAAAATATGTGGGAGAATAGAATTTTGTAGCAAATTGAATTTAGTTTCTAAACTACTAGGTTTGTTTAAAAAAAAGTCTATTTATGAAAATTTGAAATTTCAAACAAGAGTAATTTAAATTTCAGAAAATAGTAGTAGGTGTCCACCGGACCACCCTAACCACAATAAAATGATAATATTTCTTTAGAATATTTTAGATATAAGTAGAGGACTCATGTCCCGATGTGATGCATATTTTTTTGTATTTTTTTTTCCAAGTAAATAATTAATTATGAATTTTTTATTACAATTTTAAAAAAATATAAAAACTCACATGTCTAACCACCTTAACTTGGTCAAATCTCCATGAAATTCAATTTTTCTTTTTTTAATCCTATAGTATGCGAAGCATAGAATGTGACGCATGTTTTGGATTCAAAAAATGTGATACCCTTTCAAAGCTATAAATTTTTTCAATCAACCTATCAATCAGGAATTTTGTCATAATTCGAATCGAAAATGAATAATAATTACTTATTAAATTCAAAGTAAAGCATAATTTATATTGGTGGAAAGTTGAGAATATCCTTTAAAAACCCTTTTCATTTCATCAATTTTGGGTAAAAGAAAAGTCGTCAGTGACATACGCATCATATTGTCACTTTTTGGCCCATCATGATCTTGCACATACCCTAAAATCTTTCTTTCTAACAAGTACTTCTCTGATAGAGCGCCTGGCTATCTTACAATGGTACATTGGTATCTCATATCCATGTACACAGGTACATAAGTTCTTGCTTGCATTAAACTATAAATATTTATCAAGCTTATTCAAATCAGTAATTTTCTGCCACATGAAAAAAATTGGGCTTTCTTGTGTTCGATCAAGATATAGACGATCAAGGTCCATGTATGTATGTCTACATAGCTTGTCATAGTCATAAATATACATAGTTCTATTCTGGGATTTCTTCACAAGATTGTTCATTTCATCTAGCATGGGGAGAAGACTAGCTAAAGTCAAGAGTGTCTCTATATCACTTAACCTATGTAAGAGGTAAAGAGATTTTTCTACCATGTTGTGATGCCCGTACATTACTCCAATCAAGGACTAATATTGTAAAAGAACTCATTGCATTGGTCCATGCAGGGAGATCAACCTGGTATCAAAATCCTTGTGAAGCTTGTTTGTTGCTATTATTCCCTCAACAAAAAATTTAAAAAAAAAAAAAAGAATTAGACTTCAGCAAAATTATGTAGAGCTCACTGGCTAGATTTTCAACTTTTGATATTGTAGAAACTTGCTTTACACTTTAATGCTAAATTCATTTTGTGGGCCATGCAGTGAATGCAAAGCATGTATGGTGAACAAGTAGTTTGTAACTTTGTGCAAACACTGGTCCTTTGACCTTGCATCACTGTAGCTCCATCAGCTCCTACACACACCAACTTTTTGACAATTGTCAACTCTTCCATACTTGCAATTTCATTCAAATATTTCTTGACTAGTTCAGATAGATTTTGTGATGTTGAATTGTCCTTCATTTTATGAAAATAGAGAATATGAGCTTGGTGGAGATGTTGTTTTGTAGTATACACATTAATACAGACCCAAGAAGTATTGTCTACTACAATAAATTCATCTAAAGATAATGCAATGAAGTTTGACTCTTTTACTTTCTCCTTTAAATCTTACTTTCCCCCTACAACAATACTATTTCTTAATTCCCATCCAACGTTTATTGACCAATGTAAGCTAGGAAAGTGAGGAACGCCCATAAAGAATAATAAATTAAAATATTCTAGGTAGTCTATCATAGGATGCCCTATAGAAAAAATATGAAAAACAACACTCATCTGAATAGATTTTGACAGATGTGCTCCTTCCATTTCTTTTCCAAATTGAGCCTCAAGCGTACCTTGACATGCAAAAAGCTTCGACATTCTTTGCTTATTCTCTTCATATTCTATGACATACTTAACATGAAGACATTCTTCCTTTGATTTCCATCGTACGACTAGTTGTTCCTTTACGTTTATGATTTGTTTTTCATAAACTTTACCAATATGCTTTTCTATAGTGTCAAGCTTTAGCTGCAACTTCTTTTCTCTTTTACATTTCCAACTATAAACCATACACATACATTCTGTTGCAGTTTCAACATTGTTTTCTTTCCCCACTATTATGATGAATGGGTACTTTAACAACCAAACTGGGCTGGAAAAATTCCTTTTCATTTCCCATCCGCCAGCCTAATTCTTATTTTCCTTTTATTTACTTGCTACCAACATCATCCCAATCCAAGTCAATTATATTATTTCTACAACTGTGGTATCCTCCTTAGAACATCTCTCTGGCATTGCCTTTGTCATTTGACTCATTTAACTCAATGGAAATCTCTCTCACACCTTGACCTTCCTAAGTGAGGTGGCCAGGAATGCCTCTTCATTAATATTTGCGGAAGAGTTGATGATGTACATCCATCTTCATTTGATGGACGTAAGCATTGCAAAATTCTGTATAAGACCAGATGGTACTTCTACATTTTGGGCATTTTGATGGCCTCCCAGTCCCTTCACCACCCTAAGGAGTCTTACCCTTGCTGCTCAACATATTGATCTCTCACTTTGAATAAAAGTTGGAAAAAAAAAATCTTCTTGTTTAAGGAAAGAGAATATAGATCCCATTCCCTACTCAATATCATCTTTAAGATTGAAGCAAGAATGGAAAAGAGATAAAGAAATCTTATAACACTATGAAGAAGTGATCACTCACCTTTAAGTTTAGGTTTTTGCTAACTTGCTAATTGTTAATGCAGGAATGCTTGTGTTGTAAGTTTGTAACTTGCCTACAATCAACTTTAAGGTTCCAAGTCCAAATTACAAATTGAGAACTAAACAAAATGTGTAAGAATAAATGACAGTTTTGATTGTATTTATATCAATCCATATTTGGCAAATTCCAAGGGATTTTTAAATGGTATATTAAAAATTTGGCAAATCCCGCATGCTTAAACAACGATACATTGCAATATTCAAGGTGATTATGGCCCTATGATTAGCAGGAAGGTCTCATGACAATTTGCAAAATGTTTTTGCAAATGTAATTATTTTTTAATGTTATTAGTGAAATGGGTCCACATAAGCAACTATTTGTAAATTTTAATTGGTACAATGGTTCTTCACAAGCAACTATTTGTAAATTTTAATTGGTGAAATGGGTCTTGATAAAATGTTGTTTTAATAGTATTTGCAAATATGTAGGTGTTTTATTACATTCTTCCGTGATTTCAAGAAAAAATATTAATCAATTCATTTGAAACACATAGTTTGTTATGGAATTTTTTTTGCTTAAATATGCCTCATAAAAAATTGATGGCGAATGTACATGTATTGGACCGATAATTCATAAAATCAAAGTGATTTGGACACCCTGTTGGGTGTGATTAATTTGCCAATTTTGACTTGGCTAATTTCTAAAATTCGCCAATTGGTGAAGATTTGCCCCTAAAGTTTTCCCTACTTAGGTGAAATGAAATTCAAAAGTTGTCCATGGAATGACCTATGATCACTATGCAAAAAGTAATTATTTGGCCATATGACATGAGAAATTTTGAAAGTATTAACTATATAATTTTTTACTCCTATAACTAATATATTTTGAGTTTCAAAATTTAGTGTTGAACACTCTGTGTGATGCATTTCCTTCTCAAGTCAAGAAAACCTAAAATATTCTATGAAATAAAATTTATGGAAGATGAGAGTTGAGAGGAATGTCATCCTCCTCTATATCATAAATTGTTCCTTAAATGTTGTTGAATAATCCCTAATGTTTAAGTGCCACCATGTATACAGATGAAAACCCAACAAATGCCTTCTTCTTGGCTAGGACAAATTCACCTCACATTGTCTCACAAGCTAGACTATGAGAGCATGAGAGGCAAGAGGAGAAGTTTCTTGAGTAATCACGGATGATGAAATAATGCTAGAAAGAAGCAACATTCTACTAAATTTTTATTTGTTCAATACTTATGAAAAATTTCCTATGGGTTAAGAATCAACTAGATCTTTTGCCTGATTAGGATTTGAAACCTTAGGTACAATGGCCAATGATTTAGGATTGACATCTTTAGCTTTAGAGTTACAAATTTATTTTATTTCTAACCATAATTTACCCATCATCCTTTTTTTGAGGTGGAGATTGGCATTGATGACAAGTGTTGGGTAAACCAAAATAAATGACCCTTTGGGTAAGGCTCTAAATTCCTTTTTGGAAATTGACTAATTCCTAAAAGTCTTAAGATACGTCAACATCAATACAAAGTATTTTATGAGGCCATGATTAAAGAATCATTATTTCTCAAGATGAGCGACTTTTCTCAATAATGCTACAATATGGCATGGGAAGTGCTAGATTGACAAGGGGAGATTAGGGAATCCAACCTAGACTAAAACTTGGAGAGAACATTCCTCATAAAGAATAAAGTCTTTAGTCCACATGATAAAGACTAACATAGACGAGTGAATGTAGTAAGGGCCATGTTAAAAAATTGGCATTAACAAACTTGACATCAACAACATAGGAAATAAAGAAAACCTTAGTAAGGTTTCAAATAGCCTCCATGCAAACCCTATGAGGAACCTAGGTGGAGTTGACTCAAGTTCTTAGTATGTTTTTAAATGGAATTCTACAAAAAAAATACTCGAAAAGAGTATAGTTTTCTATCCATGTGCATGTATTTCTAAATCATTAATAAACAAAACAATGTTTGTGACAATAGAATCACCTCAGAAACCACTTTTGTTATAAACTTACAAAAATGTTTCAAAATCATTTTCTTACACTTCTAAACCAATGACCTAGTATCGAATGCTAAACTACTCTAATTAGGAACCATTTGAATAAGGAAAAAATGCCAAAATACAACCATTTATATTTTTTAATTTTATAACAAATATAATACCTATATACGGCGAGAGGACCATCAAAAAAATATAAAAGAGGCTGCTTCTAAATGTGTACGTAAATATTCTCGTGACAACTTGAGAGCAGGTCCCTCTATCCAGATTATCAACAACCAATAAAGGTTGAATTGATGTCCATATCCATATCATTCATTAATGGTATCAGTCAGTCATGAATTAGTTAATGTAGAAACTCATGTAGGCCCAAAATGAAATTGTAGTCAATCCTAATCATCAGGTCAAGGCATTGAGTAGCACCGCCGCGGCCCGCACTAATGTAATCAAACAATTTGATAGTACCACACAAACCAAAGGGCAACACAGCACATAGCAGTACTCATATTTCCAAATCTGAAAGATAGAAATTCTATTCAAAGAGCTTTGATTACAATCGATTGAATTCGGAATGAATGCTCAATATGTCCGAAGAATTACACTAGTACATAAAGAGGGAGTTTTAAGACATTAATTTAAGACAAAATATTAATTTTGTCTTAAATATATATTTTATATTTAAATTATATTTTTAATTTTTTAATTGTCTTAAATTAAGACAATAAAGAAAATACTTTTTTAAAATAAATTTTGTATTTCCCTCTCCTCACTCATTTTCCCTCCCCATGCATCTTCCTCAACATGCATTTTCCTCATCAGAGGGGAAAACAGAACGGAGCAGTAATGAAGGCACTGGTTTGGCTTGGTTCAGAGGGCAAGGCATCATGGCAGGGACATGCTGGAGTATACAACAGTTGGAGTTTATTCCTCTCTGGTTTTGGCTGTTCTTGTGTGTTATATCCACAGCTCTGCCATTTATCCAGGCCGAGTGGATGCTGGCAAAGGTTGTGGAGTCTTAACCCGCGTGGTACAAATTTTGCTGAATCTTGAGGTAAGTTCCTGGCCACGGTTTTAGCGAGTTTTATTCTGTCTTGCTTATGAAACCTGTACATGGCCGATGTCCTTATTTGTTGTGTTTTATTTCATTCTAAAATGAATGTGTTGTTATCTGTTAATGAACGCGTGGGTTTTTCTTTTCATGGATGGCTGTTTATTGTCCTTTTTTTCTTCCTTCACGAATTTGCACACCCTGGCACAAATTTGTCATTTTGGTAGAGGTAGGCAGGTCACAGACAAAAGTTTTGGGGTTTCTTTTCACTTGTCAATTGCTTGGTTTGAAAATTTCTAAAGCCTTTCAATAGACCCACCTCTTGTTCATTGTTAGAATTATTCCCAACTGCTACCCATCGCATTAACTTCCCAATAACATTTTCACACTCCACCGTATTCTTCTCTCAGTAGCGATGGAAAAAAAGTCTTATACTTCTTTCACAGGCAACTATACTGTGCACACATAATCTCTGTTTTTAAATTTTCTCTATGCTAGAAAAGACTTGGCATTAGGATGTTTTTTTTATCCCTCCTTTTTACTTGGCATATACATAGTCTTCAAGCAGTTTTGTGGTTTTAAAGCTGTATGTTCTTGAAAAATAGGGAGCTGCAAGTATTGTTGTGACAATAGGCCCTTTATGAATGTAATGTCTGTGAATGAAATGGATGGATGCTCTGCTGTAGCAACATCTTGATTTTGTAATTGTTTTGAGCAGCAAACAGTACAAGGGATTGCGATAGGTTATTTTTTAGGGTGAACAAAGAGCAGCAGCTCTGTTTATATTATCATTTTTTTATGTTTTGAAATATATGCAAATACATATAATTTTGTGTTCATCCTCTATTTTATTCTTGTTTCTTTTGCACTCTATTTTTGGGTTTATTTTACCCTCTTCCTCTACCCTTCACACATAACTTGCAATCATTGCAGTTTTGAGACCACTTTTTATGAGGCATTCTATCAAACAGTTTGCGCTCCTAGTAAGGCATTATGTTTTTTGATTGCATTAGATCTCCTAATAAGCACACCTTGTGCTAAATTGTCTGAACGGTTTACCATTCTATAGGCAGTAATGCATTAAGACATTTGAACCTGATTTTTGATTGAAAAGAAAATTTCCTTTTGTGTATTCTTTTGTATCAAAATCAGTTGGGAATCAATAGTAGTTAAGAGCATATATATGTTATTGCCTTTTGGTTGTGGTATATTTCATATGGAAGGACCATGGTGTAGTTCATCAACTTCTTCATATTTTCCCTTGATATTTTCTTTTTACCTGGCACTTTCTGGTATGTCATAGGTTTCTTAGTATATTTGAAGCAAGAAATGGGATACCAGGGTTGCTGTTGTTCAGGCTATTAGTGCCATTGCAAAAAATATTAAATTTGTATATGTGACAGACATTACAGTTGATAGTGAATCTGAGTTGTTAAAGTTGGGAATTACTGAGAATGTTAAAGACCTAACTATAGCAAGTTGGAATCTAGCACAAAATTCTTCAATACTTCTTTCTTTTGGAAGGTATCGGGTATGTTAACCTTCTCAAGTTATTTAATTTTGAAATAAAATAGAAAAAATATATTGATAATATTTATTTTTTGTTATCATGAACTGGACATATCAGGCCTAACCTTATATTTGATAACCTTTGGGATGTATTGCAGCTTTGACATTAATAAAGCTCTAGAATTTGGAGCTTCGTTGCTTGCATCAGGAGGACAGGTTGCAATCTAGTTCATATTTTTAAAACTCCATATCTAGTTAATGTTGGTTATGGTGTTTGAGTTATTTATTAATTCAAATTTTACCTTATAAATTTTTGTTCATGAAAACAAATTTGATTTGAGAACATGCAGCTATGGAGCTTGTTTGTCAAATTTGTTAAGAGTAGGACATAGGGATGAGGATAAAATTCTTTTCATCCCGTGTATGTTGGTATCCATATTACAAAGATGAGAATAATAATTCTAGTTCTCTTGTTAATCCATGTCCTTGTCATGAAATGTCACATTTTTACCATGCAAAACTATCAGACGATATTCAAAATTTCCTCTAGAATCTTGTTGAAATTTTTCTATAGGATCATCAATGTCTTACAAATTATATACCTACATCCTTCTGCTTAAGAATTTTGAAGGAAAACATCAACTAAGTGTGGATTTTAAAACTTCGTGTGGGTTTTATCAAAGTATCAGGCCAACTCAGATGTGCATGTCCCTTAATATAGGTATTGCTTTTCCACATCCAAGTTTAAGCTACATACAATTAACATGTATTAACCATAGCTTTGTTTTTTAATTACATTTAAGCTGTTGTATTACGCTTGTACCTATCTTGGAATATTTGTTAATGCTTTTGGATGGCAATTTAATATTCATATGCATTTCCTACCGTTTTGCAGATATGTCTTCAACTACTTTTATTGAGCCACTCCCTGTGATTGATTTTGTTGCAAAAATTTTAAATAAGAACGTGGTAACAATGCCATTGTCTGATGATGATCGCATAAAGGTATTCTTCCTATCCTTGAACCTGTTCATTAGGTCTGATGATTTTATTTTTGTTTCTGGATAATGGAGTATTCATATTTTCTAGGGTTCATATGTTGGATGCAATAACTTATAAATATCAAACTATAATAATAGTGACATTAATCATTGTTTAGAGCTTTCTCCATGTGGTTTGGAAGGGATTATTGAAAACTTCACCTTTTTCCTAGAATATTCTTTTATGACTTTCCAATATAGTTAAACCTTAATGATGGAGCTCGATTTAAAGGAGTTCATGGATTGTGATGTTTCATAGAGACCATCTTACCAATTTAGAACATATGATCACATTGGTTTCAGTTTAAACAAGGTCACTATTCAATGCGATCATTTTTCCATTTAAAACCAACTGGGCCCAAACATTATCTTATGAAGTTGATTCAATGATCCTTCAATGCCTGACCATGTATACATTGTCTGCCATTGGCTATTTTGCATAACTGTTATAATATTGTCTAGTAGGACTCTCACATGTTAGCCAATGGAAAGCTACCTACATCTTTGATGTCAAGCCTTGAATTAATTGTTTGTTTGTTAACAAGGGTTCAATTACATGGGATTTCACTAAATATTATAAAGGGAATTTATGCTTCATGAAAAAAATGGAATATGACAAATGGAACAAAGGATAGTTGAACTAATTAAATAATTGATGGATGTGAAGTTTAAAAAAGATGCTTATATAGTTGGCTTCCCAAGTAAACATACCAAGAGGAGAGTCACTTGATGATTATAAGAAAATTCTAGGAGAGGTTAAATTTTATAATCTACAGAATTGGAGAAGGATACATTTTCTCCAAAGAAACATTCCATGTTTGGAGTCAAGATAAACACAAATGAAGGCCATGGTAAACAATTTAATAATTGTTTTTATTTAAAAATAATTGAGCTTGCTCACATGGTTGGAAGTCAGCAAGCTGCCCTCTCAAAGAGCCCACCACGTTCAATTCCTGTTGGGGCACCGTCAGCATATTCTGAAACTTGATACATAAACCTTTTATGTAGTTTAATTTGCATTAAGCATGGATGATGCAAAATCCAATGCTTCACCAACCTTATCACAAGTGTTGAAGCTTCATGGCTTCTTTGAACCAAAAATTTACTGCCTTTACTTATTTCTATTCGACTTTACTTATTTCTATTCAATGCTTTAGCTCTTCTACGGGCACAAGAAACACATGTTACAGTTTTAGAGATTATTACAATAAAATATTAAAATGTATCAAAATACTTGAAATATACTTATCATGTTCCTCATTTGAAATTTAAAATTTATAGCAGTGCCCTCAGTGCAATGAGAAGTTTAGCTCTCTTGGTTATATTCAATGATCCTTAATTGCATCTTACAGAATATACTACAATAACAAAGATTATCTCCCACTGCATATCCTAATTCATATATGTTTACCAAATATCCCTGCAAACCAAATCTATCCCTATGGATATCGATGCAGCCTTCGATTTAGTATGCTTACATCTGCAACTTATTGGGACTACTTTTTAGATGAACTCCATTAATGTTGAAGTTGCAAACTCCCTTGAAGCATCAAAAGCCAATTTTCATGTTTGCTTTACCTCGTGTTTATTTAGTTGCCACCATTAAAAAATTCATTTTCTATTTAAAATTTTAAGACAGACAAATTAAATAAGGTTTGTTAAATTGTGTATAAATTTTTAAATTTGAAGCTTTTCAATTTTGTGCTTTAAATTTTTTTTATTCAACCAACCAGCCTACTTATGGTTTTTAACTTTTGGGTAACTCTGTGGCCTTTGTGTTAATAAGATTAAAAAGGAATTGTGAGGTGTAAAAGTAGAAGTGACACATAGGTTAAATGTGCGTTGAAAGTACCACATTTATGGATTGACATCACAACCCACCCGGGAGCTAAGGTAGTGTTTTTTTAATCTTCTAAACTTGAACATTTTATTGCACTTAAAATATTTTCTTTAGATGCATGTGTTAATGGCTCTATTATTATTTATCTTAGCTATTTCATGTTTATACCCATTGTTTAAGATCTTTGTTTTAGTCTATAGAGGGATTCAAAACTTACTTGTTTATGCTTGGAATTTGCATAAAAATAAGAATGTTTGTTACTTTCTTTGAAATGATATGTTTTCCAAACCAAATTTGATTGAAATCCAAATTATTTTGGTTTGAAAAGGTTTCCAGTGGATGAGAAATCAACAATGAAATCAGTAGTTGAATATTTCCAAGAAATGTATGGCTGTAAAATTCAGCATACCCATCTTCCATGTCTTCAAGTTGGAAATACAAAAAAGGAAAACTATCTGCCAATGGAGGTAGAGCTATACATTAATTCAAACTAACCTAGTTCTCTTTCAACAAATATATGTGATCAATATCTTTATGTGCATGATTTAAGTATTAACTTCAACTTCTATGGAAATACACAGGCTTGTAAGATTGTGGAAGGGAAGAGATATTCAAAGCGGTTGAATGAGAAACAAATTACTAATCTATTGAAAGTTACATGTCAACAGCCCCAGGAAAGGGAAATGGATATCTTACAGGTTTCTATCTTTTAAGAATTAAACAAGAAGATAGTCTTTGCTTAATTTTTGTAGTTGTCTTGCTTGTCTGTTGCTAATTTTCTTTTCTGTTTGTTTGTTGATGTAATGGGTATTACAAAGTGTGTTGTGGGGATGGGGTGGGGTGGATCTCGGTTGTGGGAGGAGTGTCTATTTATTTTTCTATTGATACACACTCATCCTCTAAAAGTATACTCATGATAAGGTGTAGGTTGTCCTATTAATTTTGATTCTTGAGTAAGGGATAGACCCTGAGATCTTATTAATGTGGCCAACACAAAGTCTTTGGTACCTAAGGTGTAAAGTGCTTTTGTGCAGACTGTTTACCATATTGATTATGATCAACATCCTTATGCAAAATAATTTGATATAAAAATTAGTGACAAGATTGCCTCTGTAGATGCTTGAATACTCCCTACTCCATGGGTAAAGACCTTGTTCTTTGTATAGATGAAACTTGCACAATGAGTATATATTTTTGATTGTGTAAAATAGTCACATTTTATAATACTTTGGATTCTATGTAATGAATTAATTTCCATGTGTAGTTGAAATATCATGATAATGGTAAGGAAAAAAATTTCCTACCTCAATTTGGTCAGAGGAACATGATGAATAAGGTAAATAACATTTCTTTCTCAAATGATTAGGTTTTATTTATGGTTTCTAGCTTGATTGATAAAAAACAGGGAGAATAGATTGTATTAGATAAAATAGATAGTAGCTTAATGTATTATAAGGAGATGTGCAACTTTTTCTAATTAATATTTTCCTACTACTAAATAAAACATAAAATGGTGAATGGAGGAATAGTTAACCATTGGGCTTGCATCAACTTTTCATGAAGTGTTCAAGAGAGCATTGCCTGTGGGTTTTGACATGAGTTGGCTTAGATGTGCCAAATCACTAGCATGGTAGGAATATGTAGGAAGTGATTTGTTTGTTTATATTTTTTTTCTCAGACTTGCAAAATTGTTTTCTAGTTGATCTAATCTTATACTGAAGTATAGAAAATGGAAATTTAATTATATTTTGTCATTTTGTTGTAGGTGTTCAACCTTGAACCTGTAACTCCAATCTACATTGCATGGCCTAAACAGGCTCAGAGGTGATGAACAGGCTCAGAGGCAAGGAATTGGAGTTACTCATAGTCATTTTTCCTAACAACAATGGCTCAATGTATGGTGTGTATTATTCTAAATCTGGTACTTCCAATGTATTAGGTTTATTAAATTCAGCCCCAATCTAGTTCTACAGAACCTTTATTAAGTGCACCTGGAGCTCTTTAAGTAGTTCACTTCTGATTATTTGAGTAGAAAAACCATCGTACTGAGAGTGTTTTAACACAAGTACCTTAATGCTGACATGAATGCAGGAGATTTGAAAAGAATATGTGAAACATATCTTGGAATAATATCTCAGTGTTGTTTGACAAAGCATATTTTTGAAATAAGCAAACAATACCTGGCTAATGTCTCTATAAAGATCAATGCAAAGGTAAGTTTTGCAATTTTTAAGTACATTGATAAAAGCTCGTCAGGGTCAGTTTGATTCATTTTTCGTAATACTTTAATTTAAATTGCTTTTGGAATTGTAAATGGGGCATTCATATATTTTCATAGAGCTGGGAGCTATGCCACTATTCATAATTCAATGCTTTCCCTTTGAATTATGGTAATTATATGCTTTTTCATGTTTGTTGCAGATGGGTGAGAGAAACATTGTGCTTTTGGATGCTCTTAGTTAGAGGATACCTTTAGGATTTAGTGAGTGATATACCAACCATTATTTTTGGGGTAGATGTTTCTCATCCAAAGAATGGGGAGGAATCCAATCCTTCTACAATAGCTGTAAATTTAAGAATTCTTCTTTGTTATTTGTTATTTTGAGGCCAAATTTGTGGAATACAATTCAATTAAGAATTTCGATATGTTGTCAAAATAGAATAAATGAAATTTTGTGTAGGAATAGGTGTTGCAGTTTTGACATTGCTTGATAGGTGGTGACATGGAAAATTTATTTTTTGTAATGGATTGTAATGAGGATAATACTGAAGTTGGATGTCGTGTTTAATTTTTCTCTTGAACTTTCAGGTTGTTGCTTCTAATTCTAAGGGTAGGCCTGAAGTCATGAAGTATGCAGGTTTGGTTTGTGCTCTAGCACACTAGAAAGAATTGATTCAAGATCTGTTTAAGACTTGGCAGGATCCTGTGAGAGGCATTGTAACTGGAGGCATGCTAAAGTAAGTATTCTTTTGCATTTCCATCTCTTGATCTTAAAGGATTTAGTAGAGACTAAAAATTGAGTCCATATGTAATAGATTATGCCATTTCAATATTTTATAATAGACAATAGACATCACAACTAAGGTGTAGAAAATTTTGAATTAGTGCTAACTACTCTGTTAGATTTAGTGACTGAATTTATTACTCTTCCCCATTGTTTAAACACCTTTGATTGTAATGAAAAATAATCTGTGTCTGTGAGAGAGAGAGAGAGAAAGTGAGGGTGGGTGATGGACTCTGCTGACCATCAGAATTACATCCATAGAAGACATTGCAATCTCTTCTCTTCTTGAGCAAAGTAAAGTAAACACATTTAACATGGGGTGGTTGGAGGGAGCTCTTAATTTCCGTTTGAAAGGCAACAGGGCAGAAGCCTACTAGAATCACATTTTATAGGTAATTAGTGATTTTGTTGTTATCAGTAGGAACAAAATATCTCATTTTTCACCTGACCATAACATGACTGACATTTGACAATAGATGGCGTTAGTGACTGCCAGTTTTATCAAGTCCTTCTCTATGAGTTAGATGCAATCCACAAGGTGAATCTTCTATTGGGCATGAATACCCTTTTTGAAAGTTGTAGTAACCATTCTTACCTCTCTAGATGTGTAATTGAACTGATTTATCTAATGATTTTTTCTAGGCTTGTGCATCACTTGAGCCAAATTATCACCCCCCTGTAACATTTGCGGTTGTATAAAAATGCCACCATATGAGGTTATTTGCTCACAACCATAGGAACAAGAACACCACTGATAGGAGTGGAAACATCTTTCCAGGTAAGGGGTAGACACTATTTATGCTTTTATTTTTCTTGTAAAATAGTTGACACATTACACTACCAGGCACCATGGTGGATTCTAAGATTTGTCATCCAAATTAATTTGATTTTTTCCTATGTAGTCATGTTGGTATTCAGGTATACAGTGGACTTAAATTATAATGAATCATCTTTAGTCTGTAGTCTATGTCCAAGCAACTGATGGTGGCCTATGAATTGTTTGCTTCTCAGGGACAAGTAGGCTTGCTCACTACCATGTTCTTTGGGATGAAAACAATTTCACATGTTTCTAAGGTTCTGCTCGTTATAGTATCAAAACTTGTATCAATATCCAGAAAACGTTCAAAGGTAGTATCACTCATCTAAGGAAGACTAATCTATGAGAGATACATGACAGTTCTCTTTGGTAAGAGAGTTCATTTGGGGTTGTAGAAAGGGGTCTGTTCTATATGATATAAATCATTAGTAGGGTTTACTGTAACAATCAGTGAGATTTTTCCTTGCCATTTTGTCTCACTGTCAATGTCAAGGGTAGAAGTATCTTACAAAGAAAGCCTTTTATCTATTGTCTAAGCCATCAAGGAAACTATGGTTTTGTCTATTCCAATACAAATGTTCCACATGGTAAGAGGTAACAATAAAGATTGTTAAAATCTCATGTAGCAAGGGTTTCCAAGCATAGTTGAAGATGCAGCACTGTCAATCAGTGGTTAAAGTGACAATACCAAAACACAGTCTACATGGTTATTATATTACGAGCCATGTGGAGAAGGACGAGAAATTGAGAAACATTGATCATAGTCAAAGGATGGGTTTCAGAAGATAAAGCATGACTAACACAGACAAATCCATCATAGTTTTGTTGGCATATCATAGTCTTTTCTTCAAGCCAAAAATGAGGACAGTCTAAAGGAACCATGACGATCTTATGTTTGATTTTTAGTCTCAAGGCAAGACAGTCATCTAGGGTAGTTGATTGTGTTTCCATAGAGATCACTTCCATCAATGCAACATGATAAGGAATATCAACTGCAAGATAAAGAAAATAAGGACAGCCAATAACCATGGGACACCTAATAACATTAAAAGATAAGAGATTGCAAGCCCATGACTGTACAAGATTGTTAAAGACACCAATAAGAGAAGGGATAGTTTCAAGTGATGAACACTGTCATGGTGCAGTCATACACAAGAAAAGGACTAGTCTAAAAAGAGATGGTGGTAGTCTACAATAAGGCCATCAAATTCAAGTATTTAAGGGACAGTCTCAATCAAAGAAGGCAGTCATAGGCATAAAAAAAAATAGTCACAAATGATAAACTCAAGGGTAGTCACTACAAAGGGTAAATGGAAGTATAGCTTACTGCCCATGAGTCATGACAGTCCTAGCCAAGATGGTGTGCTACATGTCTAAATTCTTGTATGTGTGGTTTTGCTAATTCAATGAGCAGAACAGTTTGAGTGCATGAACACAAGAGTGTTAAGTAAAAGGAGTAGTTTCAATCATAAAGTTATAGTTATTCCAATGAAGTATTATGACAAGATTGAGAAAGCAATGGAGGACAATGATGAATGGGTAAATCTAGTGCACAGAGCATGAAGACACAGAAAATAATGGTCCTTAAGCCTTGACAAGGGGATAGTTATGTATTAGTGTACTATGGAATGTGCAATGGGGTTATCATAGACTGTGACCTTGTAGTAGTGTGCTTCAAATAAAGTCTAAATGGCCGAGTCAACCTTTGAAATCCTGGCTATGAGATAATGCACTGTGTAGACCATGACAGTCCTAATAATTGTGGATAGAGGACTTTTTTTTTTTTTTTAATTCCCTGGATAGTCATGTCCTCTATAACATTCCTAGAAACCATTGGAATGACTATCATGAGGACCTTCATCAGCAAAGGGATAAATTTTAGTGACAACACATACCTCAAGCTGTAGTGGAGGGCATAAGTTCATGCAATATCCTTTGAGGAGGTGATGGTTATGAGAGTAGAGATGTTTGACAAGGTTAATAAAGTCATAGTTAAAAGAAGTGTAATCTCCTACTTGAGTGACAATCATCATGAGGCTTTTGTAATTTGAAAGAAAGATTTGGGGATAGTGAGGTTAAAAGGACAGTCTTGTATGACAGAGTAGCTATTTTAAGAGTGAATGGGTCATGAGAGACCATGGTTTTTGTGATAGCCTCAATACTTACATAGGGGACTAATAAGGGTTTGATGAAACATCTAGAACAATTTTGCTAAGTATGCATAGTCACCAAAAAGTTATTATGAAGGGACAACAGTACAAGTCAAAAAGACACCTACAGGGATGTCATCACTGTAGTAGTCATTTTCCTTTAGAAAGATCTTGTGAAGAGAAATTGTAACATATGTTTCAGAATGACTAGCATTAACTTTTAGTCTAAATTTCTCTCTTGCTGTGTGGTAATTTCTCTTCATGTTATATTAGAATGGGAGCAGGTTGGGTGTCATTTATTATTGTTGGATAGGAAGTGGTCTTGATTT
Source organism: Sequoia sempervirens (assembly GCA_007258455.2). Lineage (NCBI taxonomy): Eukaryota > Viridiplantae > Streptophyta > Pinopsida > Cupressales > Cupressaceae > Sequoia > Sequoia sempervirens. Next base: position 838,881,477 of record VDFB02281492.1, on the reverse strand, counting down.
ACTAATTAATGTTGTGAAAAGGCTGCTAGGTGCTTAGGTTTGTCCATTAATCTCTTCTTGGAGATAAGAAGATTGTCGATGGTTGGAAAACACTGCAAGGTAATTCAATGTTTGAATTGGGTGTGGGATGACGTAATCTTTTTAGGTTGTCAAAGTTTGACTTTGAACTAGTGTAATGATTCTTATTCTCATGATAATATGTTTTGATATGTTGTTAAGACTACAAATTTCTTGGTTGGATGTAATGTACAAGGAATTCATTGCAGAAGTTGTATGGTTATTTTGTGAATATCTTTATGATGATCAGGTTATGAGTAAATTTACCTGTTTGTTTTAGATATGGATTTTTATTGAAATTCAAAGGATTGTTTTCTATAGGAATTCGGTGAAATATATGAAGTTCAAGAAAATTTGGAACTACCTTTAGAATAGTTTGAATGAGTTGTAGAACTCTATCGAGGTGGAGAAGTTACTAGTGTAGCTAACCAATGCCAACTTAAAGTTGCACAGTTTGCAGCCTAGCTTGAGTAGTAAGTTAATATGAAAGAAAATATTTGTAAAAGTTTTTTGGGATCACATATTTTCACTTTTGGGCTATCAAATGACCATAGTGTAGTGGCTACATATAGCTGGATATTTTTTTGGGGTTTGATTTGTAGATTTATTATTTTCAGTTCATGTGTAGAGACTTGTGGATTTGTGGTTCTTTAAATGAATAATGCAAATGGATTTACTTGTTAAATCTAATATTGTTTGCTTGTAGGAAAAATTTTCTTTCACCCTATTGATTATCTTAAAGGAAGAATTCAACTCTCTCCAAAATTGTATCAAAATCTTGAAAGGTTGAGCTATGCTCAAAGACGATTTGGAAATCCTATCATTCATCAATAACAAAGTACATGATTTAGTGGATTGTTACAATGAAAGATTATCAACCTTTGAGAGGACTAGACACAAGCACACAAGAAGAAGAATGTTCCCACTTTGAAACAAAATTGTCCAATCTAGACAATTGAGTCAACTCTTTGTCAAGCTACCTTTCCATGCTCGAAAGAGTTATGCCGATAGTTGAGTATATTCCACTAAGTTTTAGGAAAATAATAACATTTTCTCTTTCGTAGAAATGAACCATTTTCTCACGCCATGTTATGATGTACATGTTGCTCATGATTGTATGAATAGTTTTATAAACTATAAATAAAAAATACTTATTGGTATTAACTTTATGAATTTGGATCATGATGCATTATTTTCTTTATTTTTTTATGAACATTATGCTTTGTGTATTTGACAACTGTTCATTTCCCCCAGCTTCAAAATCATTGATAATTTATGTCATAATTTTCCATCGCATTTGGAAAAATAAAAAATAAAAACTCCAACCAATAGGAGGACGACGAGAATTTGAAAACATTGAATGTTGAAAACCAAACTAAAAAAATATTTAAAATAAATTGTTTATTTTTTTAATATATTTTTACATATTGTCTCTACAGAGACAATGTCTTTTATCCCAACTATTGTCTCTAAAGAGACAAAAGTGAAATTGTCTCTAAAGAGACAAAAATACTTCTATTTCATATTGTCTTTATAGAGAAAATTTTTAAGACAATACTTTAAGAAACTCGCTTAAAGACAATACTTGAGACAATACACAATTTTTTTTTTGTCTCAAGTTAAGACAATTTACTCAAAAATTGTCTTAAATATTGTCTTAAACCGCCCCTCAATGTAGTAGTGTTATTATCTTTGAAAGAATCCTCTACTTGTGTAACATGTGACATCACCAGCTTATAATAAAAAATGATACCCAATTTTAAGGGCACTCAAAACTTGATTTATGATGGAATTGCTAAAGATTTAATTTAGAGTCATTTCTATGGAGGATCTCCCATTCGATTTTTTATTTTTTATGGTTAAGTATTATTATATCACTTTCTTTTGTCTAATATTTTAAAATTTAGACAAAATATTAGTGATTACAAATAATGTATTTGTAATTTTGTATCAACAAAATAAATGTGGTAACATTTGATAGGTCTATTTAACCAATCTACTTCATAGATTTCATTTTTTTAATTGTCAATTTAATAAATTTTATAGGATAATTATCATTTTGTTTTCAGCATTTAGTTTTTTCTAATATTATATGTAGTAGAATTTTAGAAGTTTTGAAGCAGATTTTGGATTTTGATGCTAGAAAAAATATTTGATTCATTTGTGTTGCACAACCTTTTACAGCTTTCTATAGGGATTTAGAAATTTGGAGTTTTTGTTGGTGTACATTTTTATATGATTTGAAAGAGGTTTTAGGGAGAAAATTGTTGTTTTCTTAATCATAAATTTGTCTAGATTTGGACAAGTTTGTCTTGACATATTTTTTCTATATGTGAAAGGTTTATATATATATTCAGTGAAGAGTTTGTGTAAAATGTGATTAATATTATAGATTTTTTAGGTTTTCATAGATGTTAGGTATCACTTTTAAATTTTGGACATTTAGGAATCTAAAGAGGTTAGAAGTTTGGCCTAGATGTTTGCTTGTCTGAGCTTTGTTCATTTATTCTTTTGTGAAGATTTTATGGGCTTGTGTGAGGAGAGCCTCAACATTTTAGTTCAAATGTAGTGAAAATATAATTAGTGTAAGTGTCTAGGAGAAGCTTGCATTATGGCCACAATAATGGTTATGAAGGAAAGTTGTACAATTGATAGATTTGGAGCTACCAATCAAATTCATGAAATTATAATGGTGGAGTTTCATATCATCAATTTAATCAACACTCAAATAATAGAGTTAGAAAGAGGGCTATAAAGGAAGACTGCCACATTATTGTTGTACATGTTAGAAGGCACATTACAATTTGAATCATTTTTTATAATACACACGTCCTATGGCTCACCTACAATGTTGAAGGTAATATTAATAAAGTTCTTCTTTTCTTATGAATTTATTTATTTATTTAGTACTCTTAAATATGATATGAGATTAAGGATACATTAGTTTGTAGGACCTATCAATGTTTATCTACTTGTTTCAATTGGATGTTTTTATATGTGTTTGATTTAAAAGTAAATTATCCTAGTTTTATTCTTTTTTTAGATTTATAAGTTCTCAAGTGATGTGGATCCCTCTGGTCTACTTTTAATCTACTCTTAGATTTAGATATTTTATTGGAAAATTAGGAGCAAAGAAAAGAAGTTAGAATCATTGAGCACTTGATTTAGATGGCAGGTTTCTCTTAAAGAAAATTTCTAGGTGGTTTGATTTTCTTTGCAATGTTTGAATGCCTTTTTTTTTTATTCAATGATAGGTATGATATTTACAAGATTGATTACAAAGATAAAAATAGTGATAACGATAAAATATTACCGATGTGTGATGTAGAGAATGTATATGATAAAAAAATTATATTACTTTGACAAACTAGTCACTACTTTTATGAAGCATTTTAACATTAGTATGTAATTCAAAATAAATGTAAATAATTTCACCAAGTGTGCCTTAAGAAATTAAACTCTAAATAATTATGTCATTCACTAAATAAATCATTATATAAGAGATTAAAACAACATTTTATGATGATGATCTTAAAAGCATGTTAATTGAAGAACTTTCTATTATTAAAAGTATTGTATAGATGAGTAATTTACCTTATTTTAGAGATATGTGCACTAAAAGAATGTTGAGGTCAAATTCCTTGCATCTTGTTGGAGTTATACTAATTATATAAATTTTGTATCTCATTTCCCCTTGATAATTATGTGTTTTTCTTTATTGACCTACTAGTTTACTTTTTTTAATATAAATCAATCTTTTGATTCACCTCTGAGAAGCCATGTCTTTCTTATTTAAGTGTAATAAGTGGTAGTAAAGCTGCTACAAAATATTGTAGATCTACGTAAGGGTTTTATAATTATATCTATGGTACAAAATTATTTAAGTTTCTTGAAGACTCTTATTGGTTATGACAAGATTAATTTATGCTTCTACAAGATATTTTTATATGACTATGCCTACTTTTAGTTCAAGGATTTATGTTTCTTTTATTATATGGGAATAGAATATTTGCAATAAAACATAGATGTTTTCTAGTATAGGATTCATCAATTTTCTATAGGACTTCCTTTCAACTCCTTGGGGTTGTCAAGTTTTATATGTTTCTTTAGAATAGGTAACAAGGACTATGTATTTATGCTTTAGAAATATTATGTGGTATTTTCTTACATCAAGATTGTGTATTACACAAAAAAGATTAAGTTGCAAAAACATATTTTATTTCCTTTAGTATTCTAAATTATATTCGAATATTTCTCCTCAGAATTTTATGGTAGGTACCTTCTTTTTAATAGTGGTTTGAAGTTGTCCTAATTTTTTTAAGAAAATAATCGCCCAATCATGACTCTTTATTATTATTGAAAAATTTTCATTCAATAATTTTTTACTAAGTGTTAGATGTTTTTTATATTCTGTGTTATATTTTCCACCACTTCTTAGCCTTTCCTTTATTCGTGGTTGATTTTTTATCTCTACAATCACCTCATTTACTATTTAGAACTTAGATTTGGAGTCATTATTATTTACTTAAATCAAATCATTCATACTTTGAATGGATGGTTTTTACATTGGTAAAATGGGTTTTGAAAGGGTTTGGAACCTTGTACAATAGATTAGCCATTAGGAAAATTAAACAAGTGTCATGAATTATGGGACCAACCAAACCTAACAAAATAAAATAATTCAAAGAATACTATGGTCTTCTCTTGATAATATCATACCTAACCATATTCAATATCACACCCTTCAATCTAGTGTTAGATTGGGAAATAGATTTGGGATGACCTTTCTTCCACCTTTATACAATAATCCATGCAACAATATCATTCTAATCTATATAAGAGGCTGAAGAGGGAGGATATTCCTCCATATATGGTCAAACAAGGTGCATTAAAAAAAATGGTATGTTGAGGTGGGATAGACACACATCAACTAGACACCACTAGATTAAGATAAATTGAACTTAAAGTGATGCAGTGAACCTCCACTATATTAAAAGGTTGAAGTTTTTCTAAAGGTAAACTCCTAGAAAGATGAGTGATCAAAGAAGGGGGTTGATCTCCCATGAAAGTCAAGAGAACAAAAGGTGTTGGTGATATCATATAAACACTAGGATTAATAGAACCATTATCTTAAGAGAAGCTAACCTCTTATGACTCAAAAGCATGAATAGTCAAGTAATCTTCATAAGCATTCTTTAATCATGTCACATCACTGGTGTTCCAAGAAAGAGATAATCAGTAGCTAGGATTTTGATTGTAAAGTAGCATCTACATATAAAGAGAACACCATCATACTCAAGTAGTTGATTCCAAGGTCTATCTGCTAGAATCAAAACTACATCATCGTGAAAAAACTTTCAGATGTTAATATCGAGTAGTATGTAATAAAAAATATAGTATTCCATATAAGATTTTTTGGAATTTACCTTCAATAAACATTCAATATATTTTCCTATGGCTTCATAGCTTGATTCCTCCCTAAATCATAAGGGAAGATTCAAAGGATGAACCCAAATAGGTATTAAAATAAGAGGTTCAAAGAGGGGGTGGATGGAGGTGGATGGAGGTTTGACTTGCAAACAATTCTCACCCTCCAACCACAACCTACCATCAAGCACCAAATCCATGTTCTTTGAATACTTAAAAAATACAATGATTAAAACTCTAGGACATGGGAAAAGGTCTATGTTTTCTAAAACAATAGGCTTCCATGACTCCATGACCCAATTGTGGAGATATTGGAATGGATAATTTTGATTAGATTAAATTCTTGAATTGCTAGTACCCATACACAAAACAACCATAAAGGCCTAATGAGGGGGCTCACGAGAAGTGAGACACCTAGAAACAAAAAAGAGAAGCAACTACAAAATGAGCAACAACAAAAAATTAAAGAGAGCATAGGACTGAACCAATAGGGGGCTAGACCAACTACTAGTCTCCCAGAAGCTTAAGGCCACTAATAGTCTACCACTCTTTACCTGAGAATTGATGTTTCTCCTAGAAGGAAAAAAGGCCCTTGTGAGTGGATTGGGTCTCCTCATTACTGGGCGTGGTAGAGATGCCCCCTTTCCTATCTTTTTTTCTCGGAGTGAGTAGAATCTTGACTATCCTCACCAGTCCTTTGTTATCTTGGAATGGATAGGTGTGTTCCTAGGCAACATGATAAATTTTCACTTTCTTGTTTCTATTGAAAGGATATAGAAATTCCCTTGGAAAAACTTATTTCTATGTTAAAAAGAGCTCTCCATTGGTAAATTATTGAAGGAAAAGAAAAGGGAATATTTTTCTTTATTTTGAAAAATGTAGAGAGGATGGTAAGACGTAGTAATATCCAGAGGAGAGAAGACCCCTATATTTGAAGATGGGAAGAAATTTTAGTAATGGATTTGTAATAATATGTTGTAATTAGAAGGTGAGGTAAGAAGATATAATAAGTATGAAATTCTTACGTAGAAGAATCTTCTTTTTGTAATAATTTTTTAACTAGTTATATGAATTTAATAAAATTTATTATTTTTTAATTATATTTTCATTGTCGATGAGTTTTATTGGTTTGATTATGTAGGATAGTAGATTGGGTTGCCCATTATCTAGACTACATCAATACTTCATCCATGTCCATTTCTAAGAGATCACAATAGTATACATTTTACTCCCATATAGGCTTAGATAGATGGGCGAGAAAATTTATGTATTTTCACACCTTTTTTGAAATTAAATTGTTATTTTTTATTTTTTTATAACATTTCAATCGAGTTGATAAAATATTAAGACACTAGTTATTTGATCACACTGAAGAATCCAAACATGTTATCTTTAACCTTGCATAAAGGATGTATATATATATATATATAATTTTAGGAATCACTAACAAGTGTGGATATCATGAATAAAAGAATAGAAAGAACTAGTATGTAGGTGTTATAGAAATTATATAAAACATAGGTTATAAATATGCTTAAGGAAAGTATATGAATATGGCAATGTTATATTAGGATATATGGAGGACTTGGAAATCCAAGACTAATATGAATAGGATACTAAACTATCATGGTGGGAACTAAAATGTTTTAACATAGTAGTAATGGGATGAAGAAGGTGAGTAGTAGTGCATTAAAGGGATATGTAAAAGTGAAGTTAGTTAGTAGTACATAGAGGATAATGTTTGATATAATTCATAGCATTCTTAATGCATAAGTTAAGGATAATAGTACATAGATATATAATGATGTAATATGCTTGTAGTGATAAGTGATCATAATGTAAGATCGATTATGGAAAAAATAGAAAAAAATAAATATTGAGGCAATAAATAAAAATATTTGATTATTTATTGAATCTAACGATCAAATTAACTCAATTGTTGAGTGTTTAATTTCATTTATATTCCATGTTTAATTTTACTCGCAAGTTAATCATATAACCAAAATACACATCTGAAATGGATATAAACTAAATAAAATCTATGCTTGTGATTGGGTACTTTCTATTTAGCCTGATTTGGTCAAAGAAATGGAGAGGCGTTATTTGATCATGGAAACATAGTAGATTGCTTACTTCGTAAGGAAGCAAGACCAGTCATCTTGTCGAATGTTTTTAATAATTAATTTTTATCAGTACATTTCTTTATACAAGGAATAATGCACACCATGTTCATAAAGTAATTCCAAATGGATTACATCGAGCTACGAAACCAGGAGGAGGAAAGCGATCACACTTCGGAATCAAGCGATGAAATCATATATTAGCCTGGAAAGTGTTATTCGGGATACTTCTCGCAAGCCGACTTCTTTAGGATCCGCTCTGGAGGTAAAGGATCACCTTAACGCTTTCATAACGCTTTATGTGGATCAAAATCCTCCGGTGTCGTCTTAAAGAATCTCTTAACCCACTCTGCTTCTCTCCGTTTCTCTTGCTCCTATGGGAAATAATAATTCTTCTGCGCAGTCTTTGTTGATCCCAAATATAATTGGATATGATGTCTTTCTAAATCACCGCGGAACAGACGCGAAGGATACGGTGGCAAGCCTTATCTTTCATGATGTTAAGAAGAGGGGCTTCAAGGTCTTCCTTGACAAGTATTCGATTGAAGTAGGGAAGAAAATACCTGAAATGATAGAAAAGGCCATAGCCTCGGCCTTCGTTCATGTAGTTATTTTTTCTGCTAATTACGCAGACTCCGAGTGGTGCTTGGCAGAGCTCTGCTTAATCCTCAAAACCGGGGCGCCCATTGTTCCTGTGTTCTGGGGAATACAGCCTTCCGAGCTTCTTACGGAAGACAAAGGCGGGATGTATGCTAAAGCTTTCAAGATACATTCTGATGGTGGAAAAATCAAGCCTCAAATAGTTGAGGAATGGAAATTGGCGCTCCGTGATGTGTCAGATATTAAGGGCCTGAATTTTCTGGGGTAAAGTGCCATCCGTTTAGTTTTGTTCGTTTGGGATGATATTATACATTCACATTAATTTATGTGTTGTTTAACGAGATTCGTGTTATCACATTTTTTAAAAGCTAGTGAAGATGGATTGTAGTGTGCAAATTAATTCAATGCAGCAGGTTGCAAGTTCAGTCTTCCGTGTTTATCGGCAGGGTTTTAGTGTATATTTATTAACTATTTTATTTTACAGCAAAAATCAATCAGGATTAAGCAATAGCTCTATGACATCAAAACTTTTAGAGAATTGATTTTCCGTTATTTCATTTTTTTCGTTTTGCTTCGTTCTTCTAAAATAATCTAAATACAGGATTATTACCTGTAAGCTTTAAGAATTAATCGCAAGAAGTAGATTTCGAAATTTATGTTTAGTACGTGAAATCAAAATTCAGATTACAAAGACAATCTCTTTAAGTCCCATCAGTTATCAATTCTTTAAAAAATTTAGTTATCTCCAATCGTTAACTTTGTTGTAGAAATAGCAAAGTTCCATCTGGCCCATCTTATCAGCTTGATACATTAGATTACATACTATAAATAGCTGAATTTGAATTCACCGTGTGTTTCAGGGACGAAGGAGAGCTATTAGAGCTAGTTGCAAAGAGCGTAACAGAACATTTGCAGAGGGTGAAATCGCAAGTAAAGCAGCTGAAATGTAAACTCTAGAACAGGAAATTTCTGAAACATTGTCCTTTATAAATTTTATGACTCCACTCTTGTTGTTAAGATACTAAATGTTTTTTCCTATGTACTGATGATATGCATATAAGAAGTTTGATGTTAATGATAATTATATGGATAGAATGATTTTATGGACATAAGAAGTTTCCTGTATATGATAATGATACGGATATAAAAGCTTTAACGACAATTTCGATGTCCAGAACTAAGTATAAACTACAATTTGTTTTTGGTATACATTCTACTCTTCAATGCATGGATTATATAAATTGGTTAATAGTAGCACTGATGAGAAATATTTGAAGGATCCATAAACGCCACCGTCTATTTATTGGTTGTCTATCTCATAGGGCTTTCCGGTCGATCTGTTAAACATTTGATATCAACTTATATTTCATAGACAAAAGGTGGCGGTAGTTTCCGTAGCGTGGGCTTTGAATGGGAGAAGCAGCAAAATGAAATCTTTATCATTTCTCGGGTGCAAACTGTATTCTTTTCATTATTTTATTCATTTCACTGACTTGTACATTTTTAACAACATATCAAACTTTTGATACTCAGAAGAATATCCGTTGTCTGCCTATGATTGATTCCTTCTAATACCATTACACTGATAATGAAATCTTCTTACAAGAACTGTGACTTTCGGAAAACAATGTAAACATAATTATCACGGCTTTTTCCAGAGACATCCATTATCAATATATATCGTAGCTACACGTCTATATCATGAATGTCAAAGAGAAGGCAGTTACAGTTAGAATTTTTTGTGTCGTGCTGTATTTAGCCAAAAAACACAAAGGCTTAAGCTGTGCATGTGAGAAAGCATGGTGATACCAGGAAACTTTCTTAGTATATAGTTGGTAATTAATTATCTTGTATACTGGTATTTATGGATCTTTACTTTACGGGGTTCTGTTAGTGAAGGTTTTCAATTCATAATCGGAGCCTTAGTCTTGACAATTAGTTGAAGTTCATTCAATCACCTAGCCGATTGTGCAGAATTGGCTGAAAATTTGACGTCTATGTAGACAGTTGCGGAATGAATGGCTTCCTCTAGCAGATGAGATATGCAGTTCTTGCTTTGAATCGAATCCGAGTGCAGCAAAAGCTTTAATCTCTTGTTCTGAAGGCTACAGAGATGAACCCAGTCTTGTATAACTAATCTTGATAGAAGGTGGTGATAAAGTGAATAATCTCATTAAAAAATTAAAAAGTGATAAATTAGTCTGTAATTTGGATGCGGAATATAAAGGCTCGAAGGTTATTGATTTTTAAGCTGAGAGTTTTTAGAGGAATATTATTGTTGTATTTTAACTCTAGAACTATTAGATAAATTAAAAGACATGAAAGTTAAAAGGATTGTGTGAAACCTTGATAAATGAAGAAGAAACTTATAAGAAACTAAAAAGTAAGATAAATAATGATGGACAAGTTTTAGTGGCCAAAGGGAAACATAATTTTTTCAATCAAATGAAATCCACAGTGTTCTAAGTAAGGACAAGAAAAAAAGCTCGCATCAGGAACAGAACCACATAGACCAGAAACAAACAATTATAATTCCAAGACAGCAATAATCAAAGGCATGTAAAGTTTCAATATATTTTGTTATAATTATGGAAAAGGACAGTAATGGAATTTGTGTCAGAAAAGGAGCATATTTTGAAACAACCAAGGAATCAATCAAATGTTACGCAATAAGATAATGATAAAAAAATATTTTATTAGCATATTAATTTTGATTTTAGATGGGTTATTAAATGATGCATTGTATATTGATATAAGATCAAGTTAACAAATGCATTGTAATAATACAAGAAGAAAGACGTCCTAAAAAGGTTATTTTAGGAGATAATATTTCACTAAGTATTAAAGGTGTTGAGATGATTCTCATGACTACAAATGATGGAAAAATGTAAGAAATTAGAGATGTAATTCTTCCATCAAATTTGAGAAGAATTGTATTTCAATCTTATTAGAGGAGAATAAATTGTTATAAAGTTAAATTATATTCTAATAAATGTTTATTGAAGATGTTAAGTGTGTATAATGTAGTGAATATAGAAACAATAAAAAATGGGTTACATTAATTTGATTTAGGAGTTATATATAACACAACTTGCATACAATTGCATAGTTCTACATGTGAATTATGACATTAAAGGTTTGGGAATTTAAGTGATCAATGTTTGGATTTAATGTAAGAAAGGATCAGGTGTTTGGTATTCAATGAATAAAGCCACATACAAGCGTTTTTATACATTGTATTGTTGAAAAGTATAATAGGGATCCACTTAAGAGAAGAATAATAAGAGAAAAAAAACCTCTTAATATTATACATGGTTAATTATTTGGGCCTATGAATCATTAATCACAAGTAGTAAAATATCTTTTGACCTTTATAGATGATTATTCCAAAAAAAATATTGTTGAATTCCTTAAACATAAGGATGAATTCTTTAGGAAATTTTAAAATTTCAAGGCTCTAGTTGAAATCAGCCCAATAGAAAAATTAAGAAGTTAGACATGATAATGGTGGAGAATATGTTAGTAATAATTTTAAAATATTTTATGAAGTATATTTTATATAGAAGGAGATTACTGAAATATACAATCCTCAACACAATATAATGGATCGAAAAAAATATTGGCTGAAATGGATGGTTGTATAATTAAATAATTTATTATTATTATTATCTCTTTAAGAAGAATTAGCAAAAATTAAATTACATATTTGTAAACAAAGATTTTGGCAACCAAATGCTTTCTAGCCCTTCTAGGGTTTTTCGCCTAAAAGGGGAAAGGTGGGCCAAAATGCACTGTAAATATTCAAAGATTAATGTAAAATGGATGCAATATGCCTAGATGATATGATATAACTACAAAAAATGAACAAAATATATTGATTATGAATGAAAAACTAACAAATAAGAAGTGTTTGAAAACACAGTGTTGAATGCAAACATGTACTAAAAATATGAACTAACAAAGACAAAAATTAATGAAACTGAATAAGGTGCACCTGGAGGCTGAAAGATGATGTTGAAAGATTCTGGAATGCTATAGAGATCAGTGTTGAAATCCACTAGGATTCATTCACCACATATGGTGAATTAGTCTCGTTTTTGGTAAAAACTACCAAAACAGGTTTCGGGATGTCAGGAACAGAGAACTTCTAAAAAACACTTTTTCCATCTTAACAGTGGGACTCATTCACCATAGATGGTGAATTAGTCCACCTGCAAAATTTTGAAAATTCAAAGGTCAATTCTATGGGTCCTAGTTTGCACTTTTCTACCTGACAGTTTCTCGGATCTAAATCTGGAAAATCTGAAGGGAAAGTGGTCTTGAAGCTTCAAATAGGGTTATATTGACTTTGATGGCTTTGATAACTTTACAATACCTTTTTGACACCTTTCTCTTTGACAAATATTCCTACAAGACCTGCAAACATACATGCAAAAAGGGAAAAAGTGTTAAGGGTTAGAGTATAGGGGTTTGCCTTGGTCAAATCCCAATTTTGTAATAAAACCCCTGATAAAGAAATGAAACAAAGAGGAAATGATGAAAAAATAACATGCAATGTCATAAACTCACCAAATGCTTGATGTTGAAATCTGAAGATATGTGGCTCCAAGATGCTTGAATGCTTGATTGAATGATGAAAATGCTAAAATGCTATGATGAATGTATCAACACTTGAATGAATGCGTGAATGGATGAATGGGGGTTAAAATGAATAGAAAATCATATATTTATACACAATTATTCCCTAATTTCCTGAAAATACATCACATGCCGACCTTAGGTCTTTAGGAATAAAAACCTACCAGTAATTTAAATTTATTTTTATTTATGTGCCAAGAGGGACTCATTCACCCCTAGTGGCGAATGGGTCCACTCAAGGCATGTGAATATCATACTTGGATATCTTTCTAGAACTCTCTCCTAGACTATATCTTTGCCTGTTACTTCCAGATATAGTGGCCTTGAATGCAGATCTAGTCTTCGGTGTAGATTCATCAAATTCACTTATTTCAAAAGCAACAATTTTCCCAATCAAAGTGTCTCTTCTCTTTTTGTTTACTGATCTAAACTCTTCAATAGCATGAACCTTCATTTTTTAGGAAGGAGGCAAGGATCTAAGTACTTTAGCCACAATTTCATCCTCATCCACGGAACCACTAGAACATGTAATACCCATCACTATTTCATTTACTCTCTACATAAAAGAAGTGATATTTTCATCCTCACCCATCTTCAAATTCTTATACTTTACTTTCAAGCTTTGTAGCTTAGCCATCTTCACCTATGCATCTCCTTCATACAAAGTTTCTAGTTTCATCCAAATCTCATGAGTTGTCTGCAATCCTAGCACATTAGCCATTTTTGAATCTATCAGAGCACTCACCAAGGCTTCAATAGCCTTAATATTATTTTTAGCATCTTTGATCTCATAAGCAGTGGAGGGACCATTCTGAGGAATAGTCTATGGATCTCTTGTAATCTTCCAGAAAGCTTCACCAATACACCTTAAGTGACATTGCATCCTAACTTTCCACATTGAGTAGTTGGTGCCATAAAATCTTGGACTATCCTTCTTGAGTTTTTCCATCTTGGATCACCTCAAGCTTTTAGAATCCCTTAGAGGAACTTGCTCTGATACCAATTGTTGGAAAAAAAAGGACACACTACTGAGAGGACGGGTGAATTAGTTGTGACAGAAACTTAAAATTTTCTTACTTAACTCAACTTAATCTTAGATCTGATGAATAAGCAATTAACACATCAGAGAGACAAAGAACACCAATATTTTTTATGCGGAAATCCTATTAGGGGAAAAACCATGGTGGATGTTAGTCCACAAGATTATACTCTATTAAAAGTATAATGAGAAATAATAAGGGGAATGCACATGCATTCAGGCACACTACCTAGAGCTCCCTACTCAAATGAAAAAGAGGACTAACTATCCAACAATACAAAAATATGGATTAGATCCATAGAGTATGAACTAAAAGAATAACTTCTACACAAGCCTAATTATAGTTCCAATTAAGCACATAAAACCTTCTTCACACTTCGCTCAAACATGTTCACTCTCTACTTTGCAATCGAATGATAGAAACACTATTCACACATTTATACTTTCTCTGGCATACATTCACACTTATGCACACACTAACTTACCTCAACCAATCACTCTTATATATATGCAACATGAGATTTCATCACAACTTAGTCGGCCAGAAAAATAAAACATATTTTCAATGTCAGCCCAAATTCACAAATAAATTTCCAATGCAAATTCACCACGGTCGACCACAACATAGTGGAGACCAAAATTAACATCTTCAATAAAAAAATACTTTAATTAATTTCACCACGAAGATCCACAAGACACTACCACCAACATGTCAGCCAAGAATATGAAAACCCGAACATGTTGAAAAAGATCCTCAACCATGAGTTGTTCGATTAATGTGGACATACCACAAAGATAGAGAATGATCAAGAGACATAAAAAAACACCAAGAAACAATAGAGAAGCATCCACAACAACTGGGATTTCCAGAATAACACGATCTTCATTTAGGAACACTGACAGAGACCACAAAAACACTGTCAGATCACAACACAAAGAAAACTTCACACAGACCTCTGAAATTTCTAGTAGATGATCTAGAAACATTCAGCAATAGACCCTTTCATCCAAACTAGCTAAAATTTAATGTACAAAATCAAGAAACCTTCATGAATTGCACAGCTCCACTAGGAACCTAGAATAATCCTTCTTACAATTTTCTTAATATCCTTGACATATAAAGTAACTGATATACCCAATGCTAATAGTGTTGACATCAATGACAACCACATATCAGCAACTATGTCCAAAACATCCAACAATGATATGATAAGAAGGCTCAATTTGGTTGTCTGTTTTGTTGAAGGTATCATTTTGATGTGCCATAATATCGACCCTAAGAGGAGAGGCAATATGTTCATCACATGTCATAATTGGATTTGGAAAGATAGCTTCATCACTCATAGGAGAGGCATCAAGAGAAGGATAAATAGGAGTTGTGTGGTTACTAATGTTTGGTCTTTTTGGTTCAAAGAGATCTTCCATCACAATATATTCTAACACTAAACTATCTTCTTCATGTGTAGAGAAGATATTAGGAGAAGAAAAGGGTTGATTGTCATGATTCTCGATACTAGGTAAGGTAGGAGAAATGATTGCAGATTCATGTGTCATAATGTCATTGCAAGGGGGAGGAGGAGGAAGAAAAGCAAGAATTGCATGATATTAAATGATTGTGTCTTCTTTCATCAGAATACCATCATCACCAATGGGAGAGATATCAGGAGAATAAAAATTATGATTATCATGATTATCAATGCATGCATCCTTTCCTATCAAACATTTAGTGGATGAGCTAGGAGAGATGAAGTCTCTAAGGGATTCATCTAACATGTCTAATTCATCACTACAAAAAGGTTTGGGGAATAAGTTATCATCAATTTGTTTAGGCTTCTCATGACAAGCTTTAGAGGATGAAAAGAGTGAGATAAACTATTGAAGAACTTCATCTAACTTGTCTACATCACCACTACTAAGAGGCTTAGATGAGAGGGTTGTTCGAAATTGAATCATTTTTTTAATTGGATCGTTTGATGTTTTTTGTTTTTTGTTTTCATTTGCTAATGAATATGAAGTAATTGATCTAGGAACTAAGGCTAACAATGAAAATTGCAAAATTCTAAGTGCCATGAATGTAAACAATACTTATTTTGAATGATTTAAATGTAAGAGAAGCTATGCAACTATAAAATGCAATGTAAAGACATAGGATGAAATGTAACTTTTCAGATTTCAAAGTAATTTACTGATGACATTATGCAATAATCTGAAAGATCATGAAAGATTGGAAATGCAAATGTGAATTTTAACCATGCATGAAATGAGCTAATATAAGCTAAATCTAATGAAATGCATGATACAAAAATGCAGCCAACTGATACAAATAACTAATGGCAGAAAACAAAAGCATAAAAACAGGGTTTTCAACTTTGTGAAAGGAAATTTCAAGGGTCAAAATGGATTGATTCACACAAGGTGGCGAATGAGTCCCAATATGAACTTTTTTTTAGAATTTTCAGAAAATTTTGAGGGATTTTTATAGATTCTAAGTGCTATGATGCATACCTAAGTTAAAAATGCAGAATTTCAGAAAATTGAAATGGATTTAGATGCTAGCAATGCAACCTAAATGCACTTTTTATGAATGCAAAATTTGAAACCTAGCATGCAAATTAATCCATGAAAACCATAATGCAAAGTCAATGCAAGGCTAGATTGATGATGAAGGGCTCCAAAATCAAACAAGAAAGTGCTATAAAAGTAGGCTCACCAAAATTTAATAAAGATTTTGGCTTCCTAATCCTTTCTAGCACTTCTAGGGTTTTTCACCTAAAAGGAGAAATAAGGGCCAAAATGGGCAAAGTTACACTCAAATTCAATGCAATATGGATGAAATGTGTCTAGATGAGCTAAAAAAAAATGTGAATAACTAAAGAAAGGTATTTTTTATTGAATGAAAACTAAAGAAATGCACCTTGTTTGAAAACATATTGTGTAATGCAAAAACACCTAGAAATGAATGCAAACCTGAAACATAAATGGATGAAACTGGAAGTGTGCACCTGAGATATGGATGGAGATTGGAAATGAATTCTGGAATGCTACTGATGCTTATATTTAGGCCTCATGGGACTCATTTTCCATTCTAGGTGAATCAGTCCCAATTTTGTAAAATTGTTCTAGAACCTGTTTCAAACAAAAGGGTATCTAAAAATGTACAAAACCAAAAATTGACCTAGAAGTGGGACTCATTTTCTGCCCATGGTGAATGAGTCCACTTTTGAATTTATGAATATTCAATGGTGGAATCCAAAGCTTTTGATCTACACTTTGGCTTTCTATAGGTGTCTACTTCCAAAACTCTGATTTCTGAAGCTAAAAGTGATTTTTTGTTGATATTTTGCCTTGGTCAATAGGAAGATGTCTTCAAAAAATTTACAACTTTACCTTCAATGATTTCCAAGCCTCCAAGATACATAAATCTACAAACACACAAGACAAGAAGGGAAAATGTTGAATGTTAGGGCATGGGGGTTTTCCTTGGTCAAACCCCTTTTAGGTAATTAAACCAAATGAAGAAAAGAATGTAATGAAGCATGTAATAATGGAGTTGATTACCTTGCCATGAAGATTGATCTTGAATGTCTGCAACAAAACATGAAAATTTTTCCCTTGAATTTCTTAGGAAGCAATCTTGGTGACATACAATGATGAAACCCTAACTTGCTTGAATTGGGATGGAAAAATGATGGATGAATAATGAAGAATGATTAATAAACTGAATGGGGAGATGTAAAATGAGGAAAAAATACACTTATTTATAAACACTTGTGCCCTAATTACCCAATGATACCTCATCACAGGCTGACATAAGGTATTTTTAAATAAAAATATGAAAGAAAATTTTAATTATTTTGAATTTGGAGCCAAGAGGGACTCACTCGCCACCCATGGAAAATGGGTCCCACCTTGGGCATGCAAGTGGGTGTCAGGAATTAAGTCACATTTAGTGTTGTTTTTTGGGTTTACAATAAAAAATACACTTAATTGTGGCTTATAAGGGCACAAAGGGGTCAAATAAAGCATAAGAATAGTGTAAATAGTGAAATTAAGCCTAGAAAAGCATGGAATCTTGTTACAAGACTTTACAACACTTTAAAATAGGACTTGATGATGAATAAAAAGGTAATATTTAAATGAATTATAATGAGAAGAATCAAGAAATGTGTTACAACACCTTTAGAAGACATTAGTAAATGCATTTTATAAGGGTCCAAGACCTAGTGTGGATGCATAAAATGCCTCACAAAGCTAAATCAAGGCCTCATTAACTCCAATTTATCATGAATTATTCCCATCTCAAGCAAGAGGTCATTTATTCTATGCCACATTTTTGTATTCTCTTATAGACATTACCCTAGATTGGTATTTTTCTTTGTTGGATAACTCTTTTTTTGTTTCATTAGCTAGTGAATCAGTTCCTTAGAAAATTCTAGGCTAATATTCAGCTAAAGATGGTATTCGATGATCTCGTCTAATGTAAGCAGGGAGAGCAGGAAAAAGGTTACTAATTTCATTGGTCATTATCAAGTGTTGTTTTCTTAGATTTCTTACCCCTTGCTTGATTTCGATGCCGAAAAGGTCTTCATTGGGAATCTACAAAGGTTTTTTCAAGAATTTTTTTTCTTAATGAAGTACCCTTCCTTCGTGCATCTATGTGCAACATTATGTGAGTATCAAAATATGACTACTTAGTTTGGGGATTCATCCTCATTCTCTCATCCAAATAATCAGTCAATAATGTTGATTTTTTTTCATCATAAACATGGTCTTTGTTCCTTAAGAAAAAGTATAGGGCACAAGAGAACTTTTAAAAAATTATCTAAATCCTATACTATTATTCTATAAAAGATATCAAAGGATAAAATTATAAATTTCCAAAAAATTGACCTCTCTCAGAGACATATTCATAATGATACAATGCACAATAGTTTTGTTAGTTCCATCTATTACAAAAACATGATACCGAGTGGTGTGTTTTCCTACGTCATGAGATTTAGGATCACATCAATGATGGGACTATCCTCTTAATAGTGTTAGTGTTGTAGCGGTGGGAGATATTTTCTCCTAATTATATCTTGCTCAAGGCAGGTTGGCCTTCATCTTTTATAAATAAAATATAATTTTTCTAGGTCAGCCCTAGAGAGAAAGCTGCCTAGTTTGGTATTTATAGAGGATGGATTCCTCTCATTTTTTCATCAAATCAATTCACTCTCCAATTCGCATGTTCAGCAATAGCAACAGTTTATCTTCGAGCAACAGTTTTGATTCTAAGAAGAAGTGCCATTTTTTGTATTTTGCTTCAAGGAGAAGTGTCTCCATTCATTGTATTAGACTTGGCTTTGTGTAGGACCTGATTCTATATGTAGTTTTTGCACTTATTATGATAATATATAAGGGAATATTCCTTCTTAGGTTTTTCTCCCTCAAGTGTGTTGAATGGTGCAAAATGAAGACTTGAATTGTTTTTGCAGTGGACCATGTATTGCATTATTCAAATGAGCAGTTTCAGATCAAGTTTTTTGAGCTAGTGTGTGATTTGAGCCTTTGAAGTTTATTTCCAAGCTTGCTAAGCAAACATAGCAAGGATATTGTTGATATTCCTTGCACTATTAAAGGAGAATTAATGCTACATATGAGAAGATCTAAAAGGAAATATAAGAGAAGAATTGAAGAGGATTTAAGTGCAACATTTAAGGAGATTATGATTTCAACAAGATATAAGTTCTATTATTCCTTCACATTTTTCTATCTAATGATATTTTCCATATGACTACATGCTTCATTTGTATCAGGGGTGGTTTGATTTTATGAGCTATTATTAAACTCCTTAAAATGCAAGATGGATCAAGGAGAAAAATGATTGGTCGCGCCCACAAAAGGATATGAAAATCATGGAAAAACCTATCCTAGGAATTGGACATTCCAGCAGGCGACTAATATCTCTTCATGGTCATTCATTTACTTGTCAAACTAGGGAACGTATACTTTGAATGGAGCAGCACTATATGTGCACTAAGAACTAGTTTCAGTCACAACCTAACAAAAACAAATACTTGGAAAGAATTCTACCTATGTTACAGGAAGGTAATGCAAAGTTCTCAAAACTCAACCATAATTTAACCAAAGAAAAAATCATAATAGCTACGACTGAGAAACAAACTATGAACTGGCCTTATGCTGCAGGAACAATATAAGACTGAGTTTGTACAAAAACTTCAAAGATGAAATCTAACTGATGATCAACAGAAAAGGAACAACTAAATAACTATAGATACTTACTAAGTGGGCCCCCTTAGCAAGCATCAACTAATTATGCAAGTACTGAACTCAGAACTTCATCAAACTTTATTCATAAACTCATAATGGTATACATTGTTCTGTTCATATGAAAACTAACAACAAACTCTGTCTCTTGTCATATAGATTCTACTTTTTATTATCACACTGACTCTTACATGATATCTTTCTATCTCCCTATGCTTGCTCACTCGTGTAGGAGGAACACTTTATTTTAAATCAGGAAAAAAACTAACTAACTAACCCCTAACAGAGAAAGACATGGATGTGAAATATATCCTAAAATTGAGGAACAGACTTCATAAATGAGTTTATCTGTTCAACCCGATCCAGAGAGAGAATCTAGAGCTCCACTCTTTCCAGATTGACTGACATTAAAAATCCTTCCCAATAGTTTCGGTCAAAGAGTCTTCACCAGAGCTTCCTTCAAGTTGTGCAGAAAATGGACTTTATTGCAAGGCCGAGATCGGCTACGCTTGACTCGATCATACTTTCTTCAACAACCTGCGAAACACAAGGTAATAGATGCGAAAGAAAAGATGCATGGCACATACATAATATCCATTCATTAATCACATATTTAAATGTATTTCATCATTCAAAAACTACATGCGTTATACCAGTCATTTAGGGAGTCAAACGGGGTAATAAATATAGATATGTCAACATGATAGGCTGCAAGAACATGAAAGTGTATTGCCACATAATATCCCCCAATAAAAGGTTTCTTAAAGAGTTTAAACAACCATGAACAACAAAACTAAAGGTTTTAAAAGTACACCATGATATCCAAATCATGAGCATATTTTGGGCTCATCATTTTCCCCCTACTTAACCCAATTCTGGTCCTCCAACATTAAATTTTTTGGTGGTCTCTCTGAAATCAGTGGTTGCAGCATGACTCTGAAATGAGGTTCCAAATTTGTAATAAAATCCTCTGAAACTGTGCCACCTTTCATACCTACGAGCTTCTATATCTTCATTAATATTGGTAGCTTGGTAAGGATAAAGGGGCTACATTAGCACAAGAGGTCTAAATGTTAATGGCAACTATAATTCAAACCTCTTTTGAAGGCCCAATTGTATGTATCTGCTTGATCATTTGAGAGCTACCGTAAAATTCAGGGGACTGTGAGGCCCTCATATCTTCTTAACCCAACAGTTAATCTCTCCCACCTCTTCTCAATCCTGGAGTATGATAGCCTCCAAAACGAGTATGTCTATTCTTGAAACTCATCATATACCTATTTTTTGAGATCAAATATTTTCATCCTGGCTGTATCATTATTAAAGCCATATGCCAGAGTAAGTCAGGTTTTCAACATTGCATGGGGGTCTGAACTCTCAAGGTGCAATGGAATAGGCTCATTCCTTTTGGCTTCTTCATATGCTTCCCATTGCCTGCCATAGTTTGCTTTGTTTTTTGCCCAAGACATAAGTGATCTCAAATGGATGTCGCCAATGTATAGAAGGGCATTCCACTCTGTTTCAAATGGAATTATAAAGCCATGTAAATAAAATTCACACAAAGAATTTCTTAGCCAGTTAGGAGCTGCCTGGTATGCATCATGGAATTCTTTAGCAGTGTGGATAATAGGATCTTGATTTCTAGAAATTCTCATTAGCTGGAACCACAAGAATTGTTCTTTGAGACATAGAGCATAAACTCTGGGTGGTGGTCTGCATTCCATAATTTGACCAGTTACCATTATCATTTCATCCATTTTCTCATTTAACTCCTAAATTTCCTATTTCTGACTTTCAATTTCCTTTTTCAGTTTCTTCTTTTCTTCCTCCCATAGACTTTGTTGCATTTTAGTCTAGGCTAGGTGGCGTAAAGTCAAGGTTTGCAATGTAACTGGTTTCCATGTAGCTTTGACATATTCCAAAAACTCAATAAAAAATGTCTTTTTGTAGACAACAATGGCTTCACAAGTTGCAGGGGGAAATGTAACTTCATTGGCCATTTCCAATTGTTCAGTCTGTTCCTCCTCTTGCTGTAGGATGAATTCTTGTTGCTGCAATGGAGAAGATTGTGCTTCCTCTGAGATCTGCATAGCAGTAGCAGCCAAGTCATCAAGACTTGGTACCCCCCTTTCATTATGCTCAATTTCCCTTGTCTCAATTTGTTCTTCTTCAGGAACAAATGAACTCTGTGCAGCACTCTCATACACATTCTGAGAAACATCATATTCAGACTCTATATATTCTTCTGAAATTATAATAACCTCAGGTTGAGGTGAAGCAGGGGAGGCTTTACATTGTTTCCTTGTGGAAACTCTTCTTGCCAATGGTGCGGCTGCAGGAGGTGCTCTTGTAGCCTTCCTCTTTCTGAACTATCTAGAGGGTTCTACCTTATCAAAGGATGATGGTGAACTGGTGATGGCAATAGGTGTTGTTGTAGGAGAAGATGCTGCAAGAGAATAACGTTTCCTTTTCTGAGAATGAGGGTCATATTCTAGGGTTTGTTCTACCCCAGATGACTCTCCTACTTTTGTTTTTCCCTTCTCTCTCCTAATGGCATACCTAGTTTGTACTCAAGCAGAGGGCTCTGGTGTGAGAGCTGCAGGACCAAGTGCTGCAGGAGCAGATGACCCTTGCCCTATTCTTCTACTAGTAGACACTATTTCTTCTCTTCTTCTCTGAGGTCGTGGTGTAAGTGCCCTAGGGGGTTCTGGAAGTTGCAGGCTCTTTTGGGCAACAAATTGTTGCCAAGAAAGAGGTGATACATCTCTCAAAGAGCATGCAATCAACAGTTTTATAAGGCCATGGTGAGCAATAGAATTATCTTTCCCCTATTGGGTTTCATGGGCACATTGTTCCAGAAGTTCTAACAAAAAGTTTAGAACATTTACAGCTAACCCATGCCTCATATGACTTAGCAATTTGAAATGGTAAGAATGTAGGTAAGAGAAATGGCCTTCACATGTTAAATACCTAATTATGAAAGTAGTGTATTTTGGATATGGAGGAGGCAACGACACTCACTTGCATCCCTACTTGGAGACTTCCAAGGGTTCATCAGTGGGTATTGTAAATTTTGCTCTTGCACAGACAACATCCGAAGAAAAATTCTCTCCAACGGCTGGAAGCCCGGTTACCTCTGCAATTCTTTCTTCAATTACAACAACTATTAGACCCCATACAGTAGCCTCCCCTTCAGAAAGGGTGTGTAAAAATTCACCTATAGCCTCCTCATTGAAAGCATCTAAACTCAAAAAGTAATTCAACCATCCACAGAGACTGAATGCCTAGACTGTTTGAGGATTTTCCATTAATAACTCGTAAGCTATAGGCTCATGTTTTACCAGCTAACCACCCATGTTCACAGTTTTACCTTAGCTGAACTCAACTCTTTTTTGAAAATCCAAAAATTTCCCTTTCTGCTCTGGTTCTTTTCTGTCGTGTCGTCACTTTCTTCTTCTTTTCAAAAATGAACTTTTTGAACAAGCAGTTTTAATTGTAATTTACAATGAAAAACATGCAATGAAAAAGACATGCGATCATATTTGAAAAGTACCAGAAAATAATAAAGAAAGATTATCTAAGCAGTTGTGGTAGCGAAAAAAAGATAGGTTTAAAAAGTGGATTATCCTGCCCCCTACTTAGAGTATGACATGTGTCCTCACATGTACTAAAGAATAGGCAGAGATTGGGTAATAATGACTAATAGTAGACATAGTAGTAAATGAATAAAATGAAATAAATCAAAGATGTGATAACAAAAGATATGGCGTACCTTTCAATAAATGCTTGTACATGTTGAGAAAGATGATAGCTTCGACATGAGGTGACTATTGGGAATGATATCATAATTAAGGGTGGTGTGGATGAATGAGGTGGATGGGTGATGTGGGCGGACAAGATGAATGGAGGGAATGGATGGATGGAACAAAAGATAAAGAAGTGAGATGTGGCGATAAGTGGAAATGAAGAAAAAGGGTTTCCTTAAAAAGAAAACCTTTATTATGAGCATGCATTTAAAAATTACGGTGAAGCTAGAGGAGAAAGGCTAGAGCCTTTGGCTGCAGGAAGAGTAGAGGTAGGATCCTGCAGGAACTGCTACATGAATTCTTCTTTTGAGACTGGTTTATGGTACAACCAGAGGTGGTGTCCATTAACTAACAGCTTGAATCTAACAGGATCAATTGTAACAAGTTGAACTAAACCATTAGAAAATACATTCTCAATTTCATACAGGCCCAACCATCTAGTTTGCAATTTGCCTAGACTATCCTTATATCGTGAGTCATAAAGTAGAGCCCAATCTCCTACTTTGAATTCTTTTTCCTTAATGTATTTATCATGCCACCTTATTTGCCGATTCTGTATTATCTCAGTGTGTTGTAGGGCATTCTTTCAGAGTTCATCCAGAGCATTGAGCTGCATGATTCTATCATTTTGTGCATTTGTTAAATCCATGTCCATCTCTAATGTTGTTCATAGAGTTTTGTGTTCAAATTCTATTGGCATCATAGTTGTTTTACCATACACCATTTCAAAAGGTGTATATCTTGTAGCAGTCTTCCAGGTAGTACGGTAGGCCCATATAGCTTCTGGTAACCTTGTGGCCCAGTCCTTCCTATGCAAATCTACAGTTTTAGTCAAAATGGCCTCTATGTCCCTATTGGTAACCTCAACTTGGCTATTAGCCTGGGGGCGATAAGGAGTTGATTTTTTGTGCCGTATATTGTATTCATTGACTAAAGTTGTGATAAGTGTAGAAGTAAATTGTGCTCCTTGATCTATCACTATCTCCCTAGGAACACCAAACCTAGTAAATATTTCCTCATAGAGGAATTCAGCCACTTTATTATCTCTAGCACATTTCATAGGTTTAGCCTCTACCCATTTTGTGACATAATCTGTGCATACAAGGATGTAGGACTTACCATTGGAAGGTGGATCAATTGGTCCTACAAAATCCAGTCCCCATTTGTCAAAGGGTGTAACTACAACTTGTGGAAATAGAGGCATCTCATCATATCAAGTTGGTCTTCCCATCCGTTGGCATCTGTCACATCTCCTAGGATATTTGGCTGCATCACTATGCAAGGCTGGCCAATAGTAACCAGTATTTAAAATTTTTATTGCTGTCATTTTGGCAGCAAAATGTCCACCACACGGCTCATCATGGATTGCATGCAGTATATCGTGAGTGTCCTCTTCTGGTACACATCTCCTCATAACTTGATCTGGCCCTGTATAAAACATGTAATTTGCAATTCGAGAAAAGTTAAAGCTTTTCTCTACCAATAATATTTTTTCCTTAGGGGAGAATTGAGGAGTTCTTCTTGTTGCTAGATAATTTGCTATATCAGCATACCATGGGTGAATAACCTTGATTGTAAATAGGTGCTCATCAAGAAAGGAGTCTTCAATAAGTGTAGAGTCATCTTGCCTTTGAATTCTAGAAAGGAAATCAGCAACTACGTTGGCTTTACCTGGCTTGTCCACAATTGTAATGTCAAATTCCTGCATCAGCAATAACCATCTTGCCAGTCTCCTAGATATTGAGGCTTTGTTCATGAGATACCAGATTGCTACATGATCAGTATGAACAAATATCTGATAACCGGACCATATAATGCCTAAATTTATTGAGGATGTAGATGATTGCCAACATTTCTTTTTCTATAACAGTGTAGTTGAATTCAGCCCCTTGCATATTTTGCTTATGTAGTAGAGTGCTTGTTCTGTCGAACCATCCTTCTGCCCTAACACTACTTCAATTGCATAATCTGATGCATCAGTATGAATATGAAATGGAAGTGACCAATCAGGTCGTTTCAGAACAGGTGCCTATGTAAGGGCGACTTTCAAGTCAAGAAATGCTTTTTCACATTCCCCTATCCAAGAAAACTCTGCATCTTTCTTCAACAGACTGTATAAGGGGCCTACTATTTGGCTGAAGTCCTTGATGAATCTTCTGTAGTAGCCAACATAGCCTAGAAAGCTCTGTACCTCTTTTTGCTTAGCAGGAGAGGGTAACTTAGAGATAACCTCAATCTTAGCAGGATCAACCTAAATTCTTGCAGCAGAAATATAGTGACCAAGGACTATTCCCTCCTGCATCATCATAAAGCACTTTTGACTATTCAGCGATAGGTTGTGATCTTCACATCTTTGTAGTACTTTCTCCAAGTTGGCTTGAGCTTCTTCAAATTTCGTACCATAAATAGTAAAGTCATCCATGTATATTTCCATGCAATCATTTGAGATGTCTGAGAAGATACTTATGACTGCCCTCTGGAAAGTTACAAGAGCATTATAGAGACCAAAAGGCAAAACTGAATAGGCAAAGGTTCCCCAAGGGCATGTAAAAGTAGTCTTTTCCTGATCCTCAGGAGCAATCTTGATTTTATTGTACCCACTAAAGCCATCCAAGAATGAGAAGTATTGTTTTCTAGCTAAATTATCTCGAACTTGATCAATGAATGGAAGAGGAAAGTAATCTTTCTTTGTTTCCAAGTTGAGCTCTCTGTAATCTACACATACCCTCCATTTTCCTCCTTTCTTAGGAACAATGACCAATGGGGAAACCCACTGACTATCAGAGATTGGGTAGATAAAGCCAGCTATTAACATTTTATGCAATTCTTCTTTAACAATTTTTTTCAAAGTTGGATTAATTCTTCTTTGAGGCTGCTTGATAGGTTTGAAGTCACTGTTAATATATATGCAATTTGTATAGAGTTTTGGTTCTAAACCTTTCATATCCCCATAGTCCCATGTAAAATCTCTATGGTGGGCTTGCAGCATTGAGGCTAAGGCAGTTTGTTGAGACGGAGGCAACTTACTATTAATATGTAGACAATGGCCTGGAGGTACTTCTATCTGTTTGGTGAGATCACTTATTAAGGTTGTTGATAAAGGTGGTGCCTGTATATCACATAATAGCAAATCATGATGGCTTTAAGGATTCAGTTGTTGCAGGAAACATTGCTGAGAACAGCTGTCCAAAACAGATGGGCTATTCAAACCAGAACTAAACTAAAAAATGTGTAGAAGTAGGTTATCTTCACTCTGGTGCTGGGAAAATGGATCAGTTTGTAGCATCATTAACTGAGCTAATGAATTGACTTCTTTAGTTTCCTCTCTTAGATCTGGCCAAATTGGTTGACACAAATCTGGAAGAGGTTGTGCAGGTGGGTATAAAGCCAATTTCTTCCTTGACTAACCATCAGAAATTGTGATGTCTCTTGAACGACATCCTATAAGGGCATCAACTATAGCTAACCATGGTCTACCTAGGATAATAGGATATCCTCCTAAATTTTCCTTAGTGGACAATATGGTGAAATTAGCAGGGTATTCCCAAGATTCAAGGGTGACAATGACATCTTCAATCACTCCATCAGGTGTAACCGTGGAACTATCAACAAGTTGTAGGATAGTCGGTGTAGACCAAATGTTTGGGATATCCAAACACTCCATAGTGTGCTTGGTCATCACATTAATGGCTGCACCAAAGTCAACCAAAACATTTCTTACTACCTGACCATTGATATTTATTTTTACTACAGGACTTCTAGGATCAGTATATTTTGGAATGACAACCTTCCCCAACATAATATCAGCTAATTGTCCTAGAACATGGATAGTTTGGGGATCCTTTTTCTTTCTTCCTTGTTTCTTTAAACATGCTTCTTTAATAGATTTTCCATAGATTGGAACATTTTTAATAGCTTGAAAAAGAGGAATTTGAACTTGTACATTCTTCAACTGCTCTAGAATATCAAAGTAGGCTCTTCAATGGTCTTGGGTGTAGTCATTTGCAATCTCTGAGGAAAAGGTGGTGTAGCTTGAGGCTATAGGATAGGTTCCTTAGAGGTAGTAGCTGGTACAGGTATATCTTTGGCATGATCACCAGGTTTTTTAGCGGCATAGTCTGGAATCTCTATAATTACAGGTGACTATGGAGCAGGGAGAGTGGTTCCAGACCTGAGATGGATATCATTGATATTCAGGGCATAGGCTAGATACTGGTTGGCTTCTGCAGAATACATAGGTTTTTGTTGTTACTGCTGCTTATTATTAGGATTTGGCAATGGTTGAGCAGGCATAGGCATTTGTTTTGGAGGGCCAGTATTTGCTACATGTGCTACAGGAGGAGGCATAAGGGCCAGAGGTTGTGGCTGCTAAGACTGTAGGAATCTAGGGGGTTGGTTCTACCATTGCTGAGAGCCTCTCCATTGAGGGTTCTGCTGCCAGTTACCTAGAGGTGGAGTCCATTGTCCTTGTGGCTACTGCCAACCTCCTTGAGGGGGTTGCTATTGAGGGCTCTGATAGTTAGGCCAGAATGGTTGAGGAGCATTCCAAGGTGGAGATGGGCCATATGTAGGTTGCCATTGGTTATTATAATTAGAGTAAGGATTACCAAAAGTCAAAGGATCTTGAGGCATACCTTGTCTTGGAGCCCATGGTCTCCTTTGTGCAACAAAGAAGACTTGGTCATCATCTCTTTCTATCATCTTAAAATCAGTAGGCAACTATTTAGCCTCCATGTTGGCCACCATCTTGCATCTACAGTCATGTTTCTTCTATCTACAATGTGGACATAACTTAGCCAACATTGCTTCAGCCTTTGCATGTTTCTTGCGAGCTTGCATGGTATCCAACTATGTAGCCATGTTGTTTATGAGATCCTGCTTGAAATCAGATAGAAAATTTGTGATCTCCATCCAAGAAACTCCACTGGAAGAAGACTTTCCCACTGTAGCTTGATGATTTTTACCCTTCTTCACATTTGCTTGGGAGTAATTGAGACATATTTGCTTGATATCATCCCAAGATGCTTGGGTTATATCACCTCCTCCCATCAGGTCTAGGGCGTCTATACAAGTATCACTGATTCCCTTTAGAAAAAGTAGTTTATGAGATTCTTCATTGAGAGTATGGTTTGAATTCTTTTTTAGGGAAAACAAGAATCTTGAGATATAATCCTCCAGACTTTCATCCTCCTTCTGTTGAATTATGAATATATCATCACCTTTACTACCACTCTTACAATATTCCTTGTACTTCTCAAGAAATTTTGTTTGCATGATTGCCCAACTATCAAAAACACCCCTTCCCAAACTCATGAACCATCTAAGAGCTCCCTCCTTCAAGGTAGCAGGAAACAATTTCAGTTTGTGAGCATCTGAAGTGTAGTCATAACTGTGACAGAAGATATCAAACTCAAATAGGAAAGTTTCTAGGTCCTCCGTAACTAGGCCATAGAACTTGGGAAGTAATGAAGAAGGAATATTTTTAAGGTTATCAGTATCTTGTTGAGAAACAATGGGAAACTCAAAAGCAGGAGGTGGATTAGGTGGATTATGTGCCATATTTGCTTGCTGGAATATCAGAGCAAATGGATTTTCCTCAAGTTCTTCGTTAGCTGGGCCAAATGGCAATTCAACAAATAGGTTTTCAAGGAGGAACCTTCCCAACACGTCTCTTCTTCTATGCATGCAATAGAATGAATGGTGATTTTGAAGGATTTTGAAAATTCTTGATTAACAAACTAAACTAATGCTAAAAATGACTTCTGACAGGTTCTTAGCTTGGCACCATCCTTGGCAATGGCACCAAAAATGGTCGTGCCTGCTAAAGGATATGAAAATGATGGCAAAACCTATCTTGGGAATTGGACATTCCAGCAGGCGACTAATATCTCTTCATGGTCGTTCATTTACTTGTCAAACCAAGGAACATATACTTTGAATGGAGCAGCACTATATGTGCACTAAGAACTAGTTTCAATCACAACTTAATGGAAACAAATACTTGGAAAGAATTCTACCTACATTATAGGAAGGTATGCAAAGTTCTCTAAACTAAACCATAATTTAACCAAAACAAAAATCATAACAGCTACGACTGAGAAACAAACTATGAACTGGCCTTATGCTGTAGGAACAGTCACATGGATGGATTCCTGATGTTGTAGGAACAATATAAGACTGAGTTTGCACATAAACTTTAAAGATGAAATCTAACTGATGATCAACAGAAAAGGAATAGCTAACTAACTAACTACAAATACTTACTAAGTGGGCCCCCTTAGCAAGCATCAACTAATTATGCAAGTACTGTACTCAGAACTTCATCAAACTTTATTCATAAACTCAGAATGGTATACATTATTCTATTCATATGAAAACTAACAACAAACTCTATCTCTTGTCATATAGATTTTTCTTTTTATTATCACACTGACTCTTACATGATATCTTTCTATCTCCCTATGCTTGCTCACTCGCGTAGGAGGAAAAAATTATTTTAAATTAGGAAAAAAACTAACTAACCCCTAATAGAGAAAGACATCGATGTAAAATATATCCTAAAATCAAGGAACAAACTTCATAAATGAGTTTATCCATTCAACCCGATCCAGAGAGAGAATCTAACACTCCACTCTTTCTAGATTGACTGACATTAAAAAACCTTCCCAACAGTTTTGGTCAAAGAGTCTTCACCAAAGCTTCCTTGAAGTCATGGAGGAAATGGACTTTACTGCAAGGCTGAGATCGGTTGTGCTTGACTCGATCATACTTTCTTCAACAACCTGTGAAACATAATGTAACAGATGCGAAAGAAAAGGTGCATGGTACATACACAATATCCATTCATTAATCACATATTTAAATGTATTTCATCATTCAAAAACTACATGCGTTATACCAGTCATTTAGGGAGTCAAACGGGGTAATAAATATAGATATGTCAACATTATAGGCTGTAGGAACATGAAAGTGTATTGCCACAGGATATCCCCCAATAAAAGGTTTCTTAAAGAGTTTAAACAACCATGAACAAAAAAAGTAAAGGTTTTAAAAGTGCACCATGATATCCAAATCATGAGCATATTTTGGGCTCATCAATGATGATGGATTAATTATCCTAGATTGCATAAGGAAATCAAAGGGAGGAAGAGCTTGAGGCATCCTTTGAAGAAGTCATGCCGACTAGAGAAATGAAACATGGAGACAACTTGTAGCCTTGGGACTGAGTTGGTGGTGCATAACTCTCATGATTCTTCACTGGAGACATCTCTTGAGGGTAAAAGGTTGGGTCAACCTTGGATGGAGAATTTGCATCAACAAAGAAGATTGAGAAAGATGAAGACACTAAACAACAAAGAAACTATACATATTGTCATTGTGATCAACTAATTCAAAGAGGAGAAAATGACATTCAAAGGGAGTAAATTCCATGAATTCAAGGCATGAGTTGAGAGCATGTATGGGAAAAGGATTAAGGTTCTGAGATGAGATGTCATGTTGAGAGACTGCACGATGACATCAGGTTGAGAGACTCCATGATGAACCCTTGTACATCTCTAAGACTGAGATGTGTTTATTTCCACAGATGGGTGTAGCCATTGTGGACATCATGTTAAGAGACTCCATGATGAACTCTTGTACATCTTTGAGATTGAGATGTGGTTTTCCACAAATGGGTGTAGCCATTGTGGGCATCATGTTGAGAGACTCCATGATGAGAATATCTGAAAAATACCTCCCTACCTAAGAGAGAGTGTTAGTGTTGTAGCAGTGGGAGATATTTTATCCTAATTATATCTTGCTCAAGGCAGGTTGACCTTCATCTTTTATAAATAAAATATATTTGTTCTAGGTCAGCCCTAGAGAGAAAGCTTCCTAGTTTGGTATTTATAGAGGATGGAGTCCTCTCATTTTTTCATCAAATCAATTCACTCTCCAATTCACATCTTCAACAGCAACAAAAGTTCATCTCCTAGCAAAAGGTTCAATTCTAAGAAGAAGTGTCATTTTTTTTATTTTGCTTCAAGGAGAAGTGTCTCCATTCATTGTATTAGACTTGGCCTTATGTAGGGCCTAATTCTATATGCAGTTTCTCTACTTAATTATTTTGATATATAAGAGAATATTCTTTGTTGTGTTTTTCTTCCACGAGTAGGATGGTTTTCCCTTGGTAAAACATTGTGTTCATTGTTCTCTGAGTTGTGTTTTTTGCTTGTTGAAAATTTTGATCCTAAATATAACAAATAGAAGGAAACAAAATTCTAACAAATCTATATCTAAGCCTAATAGCCAAGTATAGGTTAACATAAATCCATTCCCTTCCCATTTTGCTTACTTGTTTATACATTCTTCCACATCTTCTAATCTTGTCTTGTCTGAGTATGTGAATATGGTCTCATTCACCCATATTACTCCTATAAGGAATGCGAGTTTGTCATAGAAAAAAAGACCCTTTGATTGACATGAAATTAATTGTACTTAATGAGGTCTTGATTTAGGTGTTGTGAGCCATTTTATGCATCCACACTAAGTCTTGGACCTTTGCAAATTAAATAAAAATATTTTAATGGCATCTTGTGAAGGTGTTGTGAAGTGTTGTAAGACATTTCCACACTCTTCTAGACTCTATTCATTATAATTCACCTAAAAATCACCTTTTTACATAACATCAAGTCCTATTTTGAAGTGTTGTTAAGTCTTGTAAAAAGATTTCACACTTTTCTAGGAACAACTTCACTATTTATCCCTTTCTTATGACTTATTTGACCCCTTTTATTCCCTCATATGCTTTAATTAAGTATATTTTTGAATGTAAGCCCGATAAACAACATTAAATGCAACTTAATTCCCGACACTCTTTTGCAGGTCCTAGGTGGGATCCATTTGCCATGGGTGGCGAATGAGTCCCCCTTGGCCCCAAATTTAAAATATTTTAAAATTTCCTTTCAGGTTTTTATTTAAAAACACTTGACGTCGGCCTGTGATGAGGTATGAACAGTTATTAAGACACAAGAGTCTATAAATATGTGTTTTTCTTCTAATTTTAACTCCATTCATTCACCTAATCAATCTTTCTTTTTTAATCTCATAATCTCTTTCATCAAATCAAGCAAGTTAGGGTGTTCACATTGCAAGTAATTAATTTAGCTTCCTAAGACATTCAAGGGTAGATTCTACATGTTATGTTGCATAATTTCAAGATCAATCATCATGGAAAGGTAATCTATTCTATTATTGCATGTTTAATTATATTCTTTCATCATTTTGGTTTAATTACCTAAATTGGGTTTGACCAAGGAAAACCCCCATGCCCTAACATTCACCATTTCTTCCTCATTCAACAAGTGAAAATATCAACAAAAAGTGATTTTCAGACCTGTATATCAAAGTTTTGAAAGTAGACACCTATAGGAAGTCAAAGTACCAATCAGAAGCTTCATAATCCAATCTTGAATATTCAAAAATTTAGAAGTGGACTCATTTTCCATGGGTGGCGAATGAGTTTCATTTCCAGGTCAGTTTTTTTGTTTTCTGCATTTTTTGACACCTTTTTGAATGAAACAAGTTTCGGCTCAGTTTACCAGAACTGGGAAGAATGGAAAATGAGTCCCTCTAGGCTTGAAAATCAACATCAGTAGTGTTTCAAAAGTAATTTCTAGTCTTCATCAAGGTTCCAGGTGCACACTTTTAGTTTTGTTTAGTTCTGTTGAGCTTTGCATTGATTTCTAGTTCATTGTTACAATACACAACGTGTTTTCAAGAAAGTCATATTTCACTAGTTTTACATGTTTAATCAATCATTTTCTTTACTTTATTACATCTAGATCATCTCACTTAGTCTAAATAACATCACACATTTCCTAATTTGAATGAACCTCATAGCATTTTTGGCCTAAGCTCTCTCCTTTTAGGTAAAAAACCCTAGAAGAGTTAGAGAAGCACTTAAAACCAAAATATCTACAGTTCATTTTGGTGAACCTACTTTTAGAACACTTTATTTTATGATTTGGTGTCCATTTTCATCCTAATCCTAGCTTGCATTAGATTTGCATTAGATTTGCACTAGTTAATTTGCATCTCTGGTTTCAATTTTTGCATTAGAATAAAGGTCATATATGGGTATGTGTAGGATCATGATGGGCCAAAAAGTGGCTATATGATGGGTATGTGGCTCATGACTTCTTTTTACCCAAAATTGCTGAAAAAAAAGGTTTTTTAAAGGAGACTCTCATATTTCCACCAATATAAATTATGCTTTACTTTGAATTTAATAAGTAATTATTATTCATTTTCTATTCAAATTACGACTAAAGTCCTGATTGATAGACTGATTGAAAAAAATCTATAACTTTGAAATGGTATCACATTTTTTGAATCCAAAATATGTGTCACATTCTATGCTTCACAGACTATAGGATTAGAAAAAGAAAAATTGAATTTCATGAAGTTTTGACCAAGTTAAGGTGGTCAGACATACGAGTTTTTTATATTTTTAAAAGTTGTAATAAAAAAAATCATAATTAATTATTTACTTGGAAAAAAATAACAAAAAAATATGCATCACATCGAGACATGAGTCCTCTACTTATATCTAAAATATTATAAAAAAATATTATCATTTTATTGTGGTTAGGGTGGTCAAACAGACACCTACTTATTTTTTCCCTAAAATTTAAGTACTATTGCATTGAAATTTCAAATTTTCACCAACAAGATTTTTTTTTTAAAAACCTAGTAGTATAGAAACTACATTCAATTTTTTATAGATTCTATTCTTACATATTTTTGAAATAATATAGATAAATTGTTCAAATTTTTATGTCGAGTTTCCTAACTCTAATTTTTCTTTTTTTTTTGCCACTTAAGGGCCTGTTTTTTCCATGTTAATCCTGCACACACCCATACCTTGCATTTTGGCATAAAATTTTCCTTGAAAAGTTCTGAAATTCTGCATTTCCATCTTAGGTCTACATCTTGCAACATTAAACACAAAAAATAAATAAATTATTTTGAAAATTTTGCAAAAAAACCAATACTTGGACTTATTTGCCATGCTGGGCGAATTAGTCCTTGTCTAGATTTTTAACTGACTATTACAACATAAAAAACCTCATTTCTATGCTTCCTAAGCCTCCTAGTATCATATAGTATAAGTTTGGAAAGTTTTTGGAACATTCCTTTTATGCATTTAGCTCAAAACCATCATTTTAGATCACTCATTATTCAAATAACTTCATTTGCACACATCATTACATTTGAAAATGCTTCTATTTATGTAATTTTGCATAAAATTGATAAAAGTACTTTTCACTTTTGCATATACAATATTTCTATTCATTAAGCTTTGCATTAGTTTGGTAAAAGTACTTTTAATTCTTGCATATACATTGTTTACATTCTTAAAGTGTTGCATACATTGGATAAGAGTTTTTTGTATCTTTGCATTTACATTGTTCATATTGCAAAAACATTGCATGAAATGGTTACATGTGCTTTTCATTCTAATTCAAACAATCCTAGTACCTTGCATATGTAGACATGTTAAGAAACATTCCATATCCCCTCCCTATGAGAGTGTTTTAGTGAAAGAGATTACAGCTTGGGCCATTCCTAACGATCATACTTGTTCTTCTCATAATATCTCTCCTCTTGGTGATGAAGATATTTTAGTAGAAAAATAAATTAATTAGAGTTTTGAGAATCCTAGTTGTTTCTCTCCTTTTACCTCTCTTAGTAGAAAAAACATTCACAACCAACATAAAACAATCTTAGATGATCATGACATTACAATTTATTTTTCTCCTAGTATCCCTCTTTGTTGTTAAGAAGATACTTTGTTATTAGAAAACACAATTGATAACGGTCATGAGAATATTCATTTTCTCCCTTCACTTAAAAAAACCCTTCTTGAACAAGATCATTCAACCATTTCTCACTCTCTTACTTGTGATGAATTCCTTTTAAAAGAACCAACCTTAGAATGTCAAGAAAATTCAGTTTGTAGTTCTCCTCAAAACCCTCCTCCTAGGAAGGACATCATAATGCAAGACGAGAACCACAATAATGATATGGAATCTCACTTGCTAAGGGATGGTAACATTATTAAATCTCAAATTATCCTTTATCCCCATTCACATAAACGTCCACCTCAAAATAAACCCAAGTTTATTCTCTACCCACCTTCGCACAAAAAACAAACTGAAACTAAACTTCAACTTATTCTTTACCCACCTTCACATAAACTTCACCCCTCCAACCAACCCTGGTACACCCTTTACCCCCCTAACACCAATATATCACAACAATCTAGTAATGATATTGTTTTTCATACATATAACACTCAAAATAATCCGCAACCACTGCAACCAACCCCACCCTCCTTAACCTTTACCCAATCCACCTAGTGCTCCTCGCTACATCCCACACACAAAGGAGAATGATCTTGTTGAAAAATTAAAGAATACTCGTACAAATATTTCCCTTTGGGATTTACTTCAGAACTCACCAAATTATCACACCATTATTCAAAAATCCTTACAACAAATCACAATTCCTCCTGATACTATCCCGAATGATGAGGCAACTCTCATCCAAAAACTGAATCTTAACATTACTTTCCATCAACATGAGCTCCCTCCTTTAGAGATGCAAAAAAAAAATGAAGCCTTCATGATCATTTCTCGATACAATCGGACAGGGATAAAGCACACTCTCATTGATAATGGTGATGCCCTTAATGTATGTAGTGTGACTCTCCTTGATCAATTAGATGTTGACAAGTCACAAATAATACTAGATTTTGTACATCTCTTTGAGGATTTTATAATTGAACAAAGCACCCAGTTGGTGTAATCACTTTTCCTCTTACGGTTGGGGTGGTTACTTTGCAAACTCCTATTCATGTCATGCCCTATGATCTTTCATACAATCTTCTTTTAGGCAGACAATGGATGCATGAGATGAATTTAGTGCCTTCAACCCTTCATTGTATAATGAAATATGTCTATAAGAATAACATTTATCAAGTTGAAGCCGATCCCGAGCTTGAAATTTGCTTACACCTTGAAAAAGGAGCTACAAGTCCTCTAAAAATATTTATTCACACATCAAACATAGAAATTGAACAAAATGATGAGAAATGGTCATCTAAATTATTTGGTGATGATTGGGGATCCTTAGAATTTACACCATCTATGGGAAAATACATATTCACACAAAATAAATATGAGAAACAAGCACAACCAACCATCATGACAACACAAAATTTGGAAAACATTTCAAACACATCTCCCTCAACCACTTTAGACAAAGCCACAACCTCCATAATAACCCTTGATGAACACACCAATGAACAACCACCTGATTCCAAAGCCATGAAACAATTTTATGGAAAAGGGTATGAGCTCATGAAAATACTTTGATATAGTGGAAAAGTATGTGGTGCTAACAAACAAGGTATCCAAAACCCTATCAATCCTCTCACACAACAAACAACTCATGGTCTTCTATTTTGTCCTGTAAAAGAGATCGTCAAGTCTTCATTCAACATCAACAATCTCACACAACATACTCCTAAATCATCCTTCACAACAAATGGTCTAGAACATCACCCTTCCCCAAATATTCCAAACACAACTACACCTTCGCTTAATGTTAATGTCATCTCGCAAAATGCTCATGATTTGAATTTGTTAGATTTTGGATCCTCCTATAATGGAGAGAAAAAAATATCACAATCTAAAGAATCTTGCATAGGTATGACATCTACTACTAAGCAAGATGTATCTTTCACGCCAACCACAAGACCACCTTCACCTTTTGATCAAGAAGATATCTTCTCAAGAATCCTCCAAGATCACTTGATCACTCTCTCTCGTAGAAATCAAAAGAAATATTATGACAAGACTTCATTGTGCACATATCATAGAGTTCATGGTAATTCCACTAATGAATGTAATTCCTTGAGTCATAAAATATAACATTTTAAGGAGTTTGGTATGCTTCCCTATGTTGAGGCACCTAATTCCTCTAACTGCTATTCATTTTCACTCTAGCATGCATTTCATTTTGACTCACCTTTATCCTGCACTAAGTGGGGGCAAGGGGTTTGATAGCATTATCCTCGTATGTCACTTGTGGTTGCCTTCTTTGGCTAGTCATTAAATTTTCATGAATGCATAAGAGCTAGCTTGGGATGTGGACAACATGCCTTAAGTTGGCTCGCAATTGACATACTTCCCCCTCTCATGACGTAGCTTCTCAAAAACATATGACTTGGCATTGGGCTTTCTGAGTAAGCTCTCATGTTCCTCTTCTTCTTCTCATTTAAAGCAATTGCTCACAGTACGGGTGCTCGCAACCACTTTAAAGTGGGGGCATACATCACCACTAACATTTCATTGTGTAATTTCTTTCTTCTTGTGATGCATCCTTTTCTTGGTGGAGTTAATGGGCTTGATTCCCTCCAAGAGTGTGATACTTATTTTGACACATCCTCTCTTGGAGACATTAAGCACAATGTCCCCTAAGATGAGACCTTCCATGAACAAAGAAAAATAAATTTGAACAATCCTTACATTATTTTTCATTATCAATATCTATAAGTATCAAAATCATTTTATTTTCTTTTGTGACAAATTATTAAAGTTATCAGTAAGTATCACTTTAATATGGTTGAGAGGGAAGCCCATCTAGCGGCATGAATTTTCCCCATGGCTACCTTTTTGTTTGTGAGTGCATACCAACTAGTGTATGTATCTTACCTTTTGGCATTTCTCACCCTATGGACAGTCAGAAGTTTTGTGGCCCCAGAGTGAGTATGTTGTGGCCTTCTCACCCCGTAGATGATCTAAAGTTTTGTGGCCCTAGAGTGAGTACATTTTTTCCACCCTGTCTTTCTTTCCTTTAGTTCTTGGCATTGCATGATTTTGTATCTTGGGGGATTGACCTACATGTGGATCTCTCTTGAATGTCTACTTTTGTGTGATTTTGAAGCAGGTTCATCCTCTCACTAAAGCGGGGGCTAAATGTGTCATAGAAAAAGGGACCCTTTGGTTGACATGAAATTAATTTGACTTAATGAGGCCTTTATTTAGGTGTTGTGAAGAATTTTATGCATCCACACTAAGTCTTGGACCTTTGCAAATTAAATAAAAATATTTTAGTGACATCTTGTGAAGGTGTTTTGAAGTTTTGTAAGACATTTCCACACTCTTCTAGACTCTATTTGTTATAATTCACCTAAAAATCACCTTTTTACACATCATCAAGTCCTATTTTGAAGTGTTGTAAAGTCTTGTAACAAGATTTCACACTTTTCTAGGCACAAATTCACTATTTATCCCTTTCTTATCACTTATTTGGCCCCTTTATGCCCTCATATGCTTTAATTATGTGTATTTTTGAATGTAATCCCAATAAACAACATTAAATGCAACTTAATTCCTGACACTCTTTTTCAGATCCTAGGTGGGACCCATTCACCATGGGTGGTGAATGAGTCCCCCTTAGCTCAAAATTAAAAATATTTTAAAATTTCCTTTCAGGTTTTTATTTAAAAACACTTGATGTCGGCCTGTGATGAGGTATGAAAGTTTAATAAGGCACAAGAGTGTATGAATATGTTTTTTTCTTCTCATTTTAACCGCATTCATTCACCTAATCAATCTTTCATTTTTAATCTCATAATCTCTTTCATCAAATCAAGCAAGTTAGGGCTTTCACATTGCAAGTCATTAATTTAGCTTCCTAAGACATTCAAGGGTAGATTCTACATGTTATGTTTCATAATTTCAAGATCAATCATCATGGAAAGGTAATCTATTCTATTATTGCATGTTTCATTCTATTCTTTCAACATTTTGGTTTAATTACCTAAACGGGGTTTGACCAAGCCAAACCCACATTCCATAGCATTCACTATTTCTTCTTCTCTTCTTGTGTGTTTGCAGATTTAGGACTCTTGGAAGCTTGGAAATCATTGAAGATCAAGTTACAAGGTTTCTAAAGTTTTCTCCTTATTCAACAAGTCAAAATATCAACAAAAAGTGATTTTCAGAGCCATATATAAGAGTTTCAGAAGCAGACACCTGTAGGAAGTCAAAGTGCATATCAGAAGCTTTAGAATCTAGTCTTGAATATTCATAAATTCAAAAGTGGACTCATTTTCCATGGGTAGTGAATGAGTCCCATTTCTAGGTCAGTTTTTTGTTTTCTGCATTTTCTGACACCCTTTTGACTGAAACAGGTTTCGGCTCAGTTTACCAGAACTAGGAGTGATTTTCCTAGAATGGCGAATGATTCCATCTGGGCTTGAAAATCAACATCAACAATGTTTCAAAAGTAATTTCTAGTCTTCATCAAGGTTCCAAGTGCACACTTTTAGTTTGGTTCAATTCTATTGAGCTTTACATTGATTTCTAGTTCATTGTTGCAATACACAATGTGTTCTCAAAAAGTCATATTTCACTAGTTTTGCATGTTTAATCAATAAATTTCTTTACTTTATTGCATCTAGATCATCTCACTTAGTCTTAATAACATCAAAAATTTCTTAATTTGAGTGATCCTCTTAGCATGTTTGGCTTAAGCTCTCTCCTTTTAGCTAAAAAATCCTAGAAGAGTTACAGAAGCACTTAGGAACAAAAAAAATATGGTTCAGTGAGTATAGTTCTTGATATTACATTTACTTCACACAACCTACCCTTAAACAAGGGGCCCTCTTCATTGTATGTTCCCACCAAAATTAATGGTAAGATCATGATTGGTGTTATAGTTGATCTATCAAGCCGAGTGAAGATGATCATAGAGGAGGCCTTGTTCATTAACAATTTTCACAAGGAGAAATATGATGAATTGTAGGTCACCCTCTATACTCATGATGTGTTTCCTATTACCCCTATGAGTTCTATTTCTTTTTCATTTTTGGTTCATCCTAAGTCTATGGATGTTTTATTTGTTGTGATCCCAAAATTGAGCTTATTCAAAGCAAGGCTAGGTATTACATTACTAGCCTCTATAAATGTCGTCACTTTCATAATCCACAAATTCTTAGAGTATCCCCATGATTGTATTGAGAATTTTTTCTAGGACACTAGATAGAAGCCATTGGTAGCACATGGGGGCTTCCATCTTGACCATTTTTGGCCCACCCCAATTAAACCCCTCCCTCCTAGGGGAGATCTCTTGTATCGAGCTTATTACAAGTATAACATGAGGGCTTGATGTTGAAAGATGGTTTTCTTCCATCACCTTGTGTTGTGTATTTGAAGGCTTGCTTGCATGCATAGTAGTAGGCTTCATCTTGTACACTTGCAAATGGGAAGGACAAGCTTTCTCTTGCACTCAAGCCTTCTCATTCCAGTTCATCTAATTCTACTTCTCATCCCTTGGTGGCATCCTTCGTTACTACTTTTGTGCCTGCCATAGGAAATAGAAATGCACATATGTTACATATAGGTCACAACCTTGGGTTTTTGAGGTTCATTTTCTTCCCATGGTTCACTGTCTCACCCTCTGTGGGAGGATCTATCTTTTTGTGGGGATCTTCCTGTGTCTCGGCTTCTATAACCTTTGCTTGTTCTTCCACCTCCCTCTAGAACAACTCATGGGAAGAGGCTTTTTTCCAAGGCACCTCTTTCTATTTTTTCTTATATTTATATTGCTACTCCTCCTCTTAAGGATTATCCCTATTCAATGACAACAGTTGTGGAGGTCCCTCCTATGGTAGAGTAGGAGACTTTAGTTTCTTCTTATATTGCACCTTCGAGTACCCATAGATGATGTAATCAGCTTGTGTGTGAGTGGTTGCACTAGTTAAAGGCTCTAGTCAAGGATCACACAACTTTGTAGTAGAATGTTGGGAACTCTACAGTTTTTCTTTTGCTTCTTCTCTTCCTTTTTTTTCAATTCTCATCACCTTTGTGCTTCTTCCATCTTCATCAACATACCACAATGAACCTCACCACAAAAATAGTGTATATTTTCATCACTCCTTCTGTAGAGCCTCCCCTTCTTACTTCTCTTCCAAGTATTCCTCGCTTTTTATAGGTCATTGACATGCCTAATACAAAGGTGGTGTCATATGTGGCTTTGTATCTATCTTCTTCCACATCCTCTTCTTCCATGGGAATATCACATCCCTTGTTGAAGTGAACGCCAAAGGATGACATTGTTTTGAGAGAGCATCGTAAGAAATCCTCATCTCCTATGGAGTTATGTTTTGTTTTGGCTTTTGTCATCCTCATGATAGAGGCAACCCTTGCATCCATAGATTTTTTCACTACCCCTTTTGTTGAGGTTGCTAGTGACTCTTGGGTTTCTTTTCCTCCTCCCACTCAGTTGACAAATGCCACTCCTGAGAAGTGCATGTTCAACGTGGTGGAGGATATCCAAACTCCGTCTTCCATTTTTATAAAATCAATGACCTTAGCCTCATAGGAGCTTGACAACAAAGACCTCAAGGGGTCTTCTTCCTTAGCTCTTGTTGTAGGAGAGTCAAATGGTACTACCCTTGTTATCCCTTTCTCAAAAGTTTTTCCTCCTTCCTCCTATAATGATCTAGATTGGGAGGAGGGCGATCTATTGATCATTCAGGATGAGGGTGGTACCTCCCTCTATATATGTATATTAGATCTATGTGTTTATTTGTGTTCACATGTACTTGTCTATATGTGTTTGTGCTCTTTCCTTAAGGACCCTTACTACCCATGTACGTGAATATATGGATGTGTGAGAACTTTTGGAGCATTTAGGCCCTCTTCCATGTTGACCCAACTTTTATTTTTCATTTGTCTTCATGTGATCTTCTTCATGTTTTGATACATTTGGGGATTGATGATAGTTTATACGTATATTATATATCTATTTATTTATATCTATAGAAAGTTCTTACCCAAAACTATCATATCCCTTGTCTCTTTATTTCTTCTTTTATACTTGTTTACTTCATGATGTTGTAGTTTTTAATGTGTTGTCCCTCTAATGTGTTAGAACATACCATGAATACATCTGTCATCCTACTTTTAAATCCTTAGAATGATATGTGCTCTTCTACACATCACATGCCCTTCTAAGGGGGTTTCTCATCTCTACTTAAGTTTTAACAAGGAGTATTCTTTTGAAAGGATTCCTTGATGAAAGTTTCTTTCAAAAAGGATCCCTTGGTAAAAGAGTCTAAAAACTACCTTTCAAAAAGGAGCATTATTTCCAAGGGATTCCTTAATGAAAGATCTTTCAAAAGGATTCCTCAACAAAAAAAATCACTTGTAGTCTTTCAAAAGAGTCCCTTGGTGTCTTGATGTCTTATGAAAATGATTCCCCGATGAAAGAACTCCTTTGTGAAAGTATTTTGTGAAAGAAAGGTTTGGTTTCTTATAATTTGTTTCTTATTTTTGATATTTGACATCTTGTGTCGTAGTGTTTGGATGTCTTATATCTTGGTGTCTAGCATAGGGGTA
Organism: Sequoia sempervirens; assembly: GCA_007258455.2. Taxonomy (NCBI): domain Eukaryota; kingdom Viridiplantae; phylum Streptophyta; class Pinopsida; order Cupressales; family Cupressaceae; genus Sequoia; species Sequoia sempervirens. The sequence continues at coordinate 838,838,066 of VDFB02281492.1, read as the reverse complement.
GCCTAACTAGACTTGTCTTATATTTGATATTTGACATCCTTGTGTCTTAGTGTTTGGATGTGCTATCAACAGTGTATTTGTTTTATCAGAGTTATATATTGTGTTTGAATATTTTGTGGTATCTAACACTTTTTTCTTTTTTGACTAACATATTTATCTGCATTTGAAAAGGTTTTGGCGAGATTACAATAGGCTTTGTAGGATTGAAGACCTATGTCATCTTCACATCCTAGCAGAGCTCATCATCCTTCATGTCAGGGTATGCTAGATCAAATGACTACTTCCTCTACATTTTTGATATATTCTCTTCTATCTCTTTCTACTTCAGCTCACACATGGTTAGAAACATATATACTTGCTAAATTAGGGGAAAATTGTTATGATATAAAATTGTGCCTAGTATAATTTCCTATAATATTACCTCACTTTAGCCTTATAAACTTGAAAATGCAAAAATCCACCAACTTTTGCTTGTCTTTCACATGTACCTTTGTCATTTTTTATGGTGATGAAATTTTTGTCAAGGACTCTTATGCACTGCGTAGATATCTATGTGTTGTACTGACATCTTGATAGGATTCCTGGGTCATTCTCTACCACCCTACAAGTTGTAATGCCCCTTACAAACCTTGACTATCTGAAAATGTCCTCTTACCTCCAAAAAACCCCTTTTGAACTTCATTCTATCCATTCTATCAACTCTGTCTCAATTCATTCACTTCTACTCAATGATAAATTTAAGAAACCCCCCTCAAAAAAAATATTGGCGAATCTTTAAATTTTTTAGGAAAAAAAATTGTTTCTATTGGCGAATCTTTCCTTTATTTTGAAAAAAATATTAATCTTTTTGGAGACTTTTTTTACATCACTAAAATTTTGTCAAATCTTGAAAAATAATAGAAAAATGCATTAATTATGATGGTGAATCTATCTAAAAATAATTCTCATGGAAAATTTGGGGTGGAGGGTGGAAATTATTGATGGTTGAAGGGGTAGAATGTAATATTTTCTTTCCACCATTGTTTTAAAATATAATATAATGGCCCTCATTGTATTCTGAAAGGAAAAATGTACCCATGATCTATAATTCTCTTGGGGTTCAAAATTACTTTTAGATCATTAATCTAACAACCCTCATTGTACTCTATAAGGTAAAATTTACCCACAATCTATAATGCTCATGAGACCCAAAATTATGGGCCCCATGAGCATTATAGATCATGGGTACATTTTCCTTCATGGAATACGACATGGGCCATTAAATCATATTATAAATCAATGGTGGAAACTAAAGATTAGAAATATGGTCCTAAAGCAACTAATAATTATGATATAGTATTGGCGAATTAATATAGCTTTCTACTATAATTTATAAAATTTAGGCGAATATGATCTAATCATGTATCGAATATTGTGGTGAATTTTTGAGTTGAATTTTTTAATAAAATAAATAATTTGGAAATTTAAATAAGACTGTAATAATTTTTTGTAAAAATGTGGTGATTCAAGTCACATTGTAGCTTGAACTATTAGCCAATTTTGGATTCCCAAATTTCAACTATTAGCCAATTGGTGAATATTAGCCACTAAAAAAATCACTGCTTCTACTCACTCAACCTTCATTCTTCCTTCTCTAATTCTATGTTATATATCATTACATTGTTGCTTCCACACCATTATCTATTGTAGGTTTTCATGCTTCATATTGTAGTATGATTGTCTTTTTGTCTTCGTTCCTCTCTCACCTTCTTCAAGCATGTAGAAATGAGGGTAACACATTTATTTACTTCCATTATCTTTTTTATAGAGTAGCATTTATTTTTTATTTTCTTTTTATAAGTTGTGTCTATTTCCATTTCTTTATTATTTCCTCTATATTGTGGTCTATTGGTTTTTCATGGAGGTGGAAACACCAAAACTGGGGTTTGACTAAGGAAAACTCCAAAACATAGCCACAACACTTTTTGGTTGGCATGTGTGTAGGTACAATCTATTTGTCAGGATCTTGCAAGAGGTTGGACTTTCTATAAGTTCAATTTCATTTTATTTTCTCTTGTCATTTCATTATTAGATAGTTTTTCTTTAAATTTATAGTATTCTTCTTTTTGATTCCTTTCATTTCATGTATTTATTTATTCACTATTAAATTGTTAGATTAAAACCCTCATTTTGTTTGCACAACCTACGAGTTTTAGTATGTTAGCTCTATTCTCCATCCATATGAGATGCCAATGCACCTCTGAGATGAAAATGCACCCAAATCATATACTAGAATCCTTTGGTCAAGAATAGGTTATCTTACAGTTTGAGACCTCTATGATCTATTCACCCATTTCCTAGAAAACCTCTATTAGAAAATAAAAAAAGTAGAGCTTAGTTTCCCCTTGCTTTTCAGCCTTTTTAGTCTTGAGGTAGTCTTGAGGTAGTTGAGGGAAATTTTATCCTTTTAGGCTTGTTTGTGTCTCCTCTAGACTAGTATAAATTAGTCAAATGGGAAATGATAGTATCATAGAACATAGGGATAAATATTAGAGGTTAATGAGGAGAAGATAATGATACATAAATGGTAGAGGGAAATAGAATATACAGTGAAATAATAGAGGGCTATGGGATGGTAATATAATGGATAAGGGTATGTGTAGGGTCATGATGGGCCACAAAGTGGTGATATTATGGGTATGTGTAGGGCATGTGGCTGACAATTTTTTTTTACCCAAAATGATGAAATGAAAAGGGTTTTTAAAGGAGATTCTCAACTTTCCACCAATATAAATTATGCTTTACTAAAGTCTTGATTGATAGACTAATTGAAAAAATATATAGCTTTCACACAGTATCACATCTTTTGAATCCAAAACATGCATCACATTATATGCTTTGCATACTATAGGATTAAAAAAAAATTGAATTTCATGAAGTTTTGACCAAGTTAAGGTGGTCAGACATACGAGTTTTTATATTTTTTAAAAGTTGTAATAAAAAAAATCATAATTAATTATTTACTTGGAAAAAAATACAAAAAATTATGCATCACATCAGGACATGAGTCCTCTACTTATATCTAAAATATTATAAAAAAATATTATCATTTTAATGTGGTTAGGGTGGTTAGACAGACACCTACTTCTTATTTTTCCCTAAAATTTGAGTGCTACTGCATTGAAATTTCAAATTTTCACCAAATAGATTTTGTTAAATAAACCTAGTAGTTTAGAAATTAAATTCAATTTGATACATATTCTATTCTTACATATTTTGTAAATAATATAGATAAATTATTCAATTTTTTACGTAAAGTTGCCTAACTCTTATTTTTTTGAATTTTATCCCCACTTAAACGCCTATTTTTGCCATGATGATCTTGCACATACCCATAATCGAAAAAAGGATGGAATTGAAGAGATTAATAGGATGGTACCATATAGGATTGTAAAACATGGGATGCATTATTACAGTTTAATGGGAAGGGATTCAAGGAAGGAACAAAGGAAAATAGGGTTAACTAGGTGGTGTCTAGGGTTTGAATATAGTGTATGGAGTGATAATTTGAGGTGTGTAGTAGTAATGGAAGAGAGATTTGGTCAATAATTTTTATAATTAAAGGTTTCTTGTAAGGTTATTTTTATTGGATAAAATATAGAGGGAGGTGGTATAATATAGAATGGATAATGAAACATAAGGTGAAATAATAGTGGGCATCATGGGATGGGAATATAAGGAAATGATGGAGTATATGAGGGACTTATGCAGATTAGTAGGATCAGATAGGATGGCATCACTTAACATAGGGTGAGATATTATATGTCAATGGGATTTGATAAGAGGTAATGATGAAGCATAGCGTAAATGAGGAGAAAATTATTAGATGAAACTAATAGTGGATAATGGATTAGAGTGTCAAATGTGAGAGGAATGAGATGAAAAAATTATGGGATAATGGAACATAGGATGGGCTAGTAAACATTAATGAGATGGGAAAATATAGGATAACATAACATATGGTGAATTATTAGAGGTTAAAGGGATGAGATTAGAATGGAATAATGAAACATAGAATGATTTAAGAGGTATTTAGGGTTTTATATACCACAAGAAGTGGGAAATTTAGGTGTGTAATAACAAAGGAGAAGATAATTAATAAAAATAAGTGGAAGGGAGGGTTTATTATAAGATTATATGTATAGGATGAAATATGGATGGAGGCAGTGTAATATAGAACATATAATGAGACAAGACAAAGAGGTGAGAATGGAACACATGGTGAAATAAGAGATGGTATAGTGGGGTGGGAATAGAAGGGGGTAGTGGAAAGTAGGAAGGACATGTAGAGATTATCTAGTTGGGTTGAGAGAGGACCACATAACATGTGATAAACTATTAGATGTTGTGGACACCAGAAATGGATGCTTCACTTCCTTGTCGACAAAATGGATACAAGGAGAGCGATCCAATTTCATGGTATTCACATTCAAGGAAACCTTAGAGAACTCAACCGTATGAATAATGTGAGAGATCTAACTGTAAGGAATCCTTGGAGATGGTGGAGACAAAAAATGGGTTCACCACCAAGTATAAACATGGAAAATACAAAATGTTTGAAAACACAGTGTGATATGCAAAAAGACCTAGAAAGATAAATTGAATGCAAATAAAACAAAATAGGAAAGCCAAATAGAAAGAATGAAATTGGAAAATTGTAAGGGGTCTGAATGAAGACTAAAAATGACTTCCGAAATTATGGAACATATGACTTTTTGACCTACTGGAATTCACTCACCAATCTGGGTGAATCAGTCCCAGATTAGGGTTTCTGCCTAGAAAGTTGTTTTGAGGAAAAGGGTATTGCAATCTACAAACTGATCTGATAGAAAAATTTAGTGGGACTCATTTTCCATTAATGGTGAATCAATCCAATTCCACTTTTTCAGAAGTTGCAAATTCTTATTTGCACTAGAACACTTGCACTTTCCTTCCAAACTAGGTTTTGGACCCAAACCTATAAAAATACCTACAAAAGAAAATAGAACTTGAAGGAAACAATGAAATGTGCATACAAACCCTAGCCTAAGTGTGTCTAAGACAAATAAATCAGAAACATGATGCAATCCTATTCTAATGTGCATGACCAAGATGCATAAAAGAACTTAGATGGCGTAAGATTCACCTTAGGAGATCTCCAATCACCTCAAATGAACCACAATAATGTGTAAACCTTGCTTAGGCTGAAGATAGAGTGACAATGGAAGATGGAATCACTTAGAAAACAAGTCCTTAGGTTTGGCTTGATGGCTAGTTTCATGTCCCCAACCTAGAATTCTTCATGATTCACCATCTAGGCATCCATGATCAGCCCTTAACAATGCTAGATCTTGAATGAAAGTGAGCTTGAATACCTGAAAAAACACTTGAATGTTGCTCCAAAGCTTCAAATTTTCTACAAATAGACTTGTGAATGCTCTTGTGAAAGATTCTCAACTTTGAATTTACTTGCTCAAAGGGCTTATAATTATGCTTGAATTGCATAGATGTCATAAAAATGATTTAGAAACTTGTATTTATAGGAATTGACACCTAATCGACCATTATTTAGACCTCAAAGGCTAACATCAATCAAAAATTTGAGTTAAATTTGTGATCTTCCCACTCAAACTTGAAAAATTACCTAAAAGGGACTCATTTGCCACCCTTGGCGAATGGGTCCGACCGAAGCGGACTCATTCTCCGAAGATGGTGAATGAGTCCTTGTACCTAAGGTTTCTAAGGTGGGTTTTCAGGATTTGAATGTCCTAAATGCTTTTTATGTGGATTTTATATGATATTTGAGTGGAATAAGCCTCAAGGTCTGAAATAATGGGTCCTAGGGGCCTATAAATGTTGATTTAAAGGATAATTAATGCAAGGGTGCCCAAGATAGGACCAAATTAGACTAAGGATTATACTATCTCCAAGAAAGGAGTACAATTTAAGTGGTCACATTTAGCCCCCACTTTAGCGCCCATATGACTCTACGTGCATAAGCAAGCTAAAGGAATCTAAACAATACACTTCATCTCATAAAAGGATATTCATTCAAAGGATGGGAGAATGAAGCTCCTAGTGTAGTATCTGTAAAACCACAACATTAGGAACCGCATCCTGCAATACAAATTCATTAGTTATCCAAAAATCTTCTTATCTAACTTTCTGAACTCCAATTCAAGGGTAGATGTATGCCCCCTTGATTCCGCTTGCTTTGCAGAGGTGGAATCAAGGTAGCAATCTTGCCACGTCGAATAGGGTAAGTCATATCAAAGGAAATTTCCAAGTAACATGCCACATAATGATAGATAGTTGGTGATGTCAGGAGTGGAATCACGATTCCAATGCAACAAACAACATTGAAAATAGAGCCCTCTAGCACCCATTATGTTATCTTGAATGAAAGAGCACTTTTTAACCCTAATATAGTAAAAACCCTAGTTTTAACATACATAAGAGCAAAAAGTGAAGTAAATTCTTATTTTTTATTTTACCCTTTTGTAGCTTGAGATTTATTGAAGAATAGTGAAAGATGCCAAGCAGATGAGAAGATAGGCCTATGAGACTGGATGTGCTACGGGACCAGGTGGCAGGCGACAAACGCCATCATGAGGTGAGTCAATTTTGTTGCCTTCGCTTTGTCTTTGAATAGGTATTTTATAAATTTTGTACATTTCTAGGTTAATTTAGGGCCATGGAAAAAAATTCGCACAGTGTCCCCTTTTTTCGTGAAGTGTCCCATTGTCTTGCAAAGTGTCCCTTTTGTTTGTGAAGTGTCCCACTTTTTTGCAAAGTGTCTCATTTTTTCATGAAGTGTCCCAAAAGGGGTCTAAAGTGTCTAGGGCCTTTAGGAAAGCACACTAGAGTAACTTTAGTATAATTTTATGATGATTCATGCAACCATTGAAGAGATTAGGCTGCTTATAGGACATATTTTTTTCTTTTTTTGTTAGGTACCCACCTGTTCATGTTAGTGTCTCAGTGGAAGACAACTTAGCTTTCTTAGAGACTTAGCCCCCACCCTTTCAGCAGAGGATACCAAGCTACTACAGGATGTAGGAATATATTGGGTGTACCCCATGCCCCACATGAGGTACCACGATGTGATGTTGATGGCTCTAGTTGAACGCTAGGATTTAGACACATGTACATTTCACCTTCCTACTGGTGAGATGATGATCACCTGAGAGGATTTCCATCACATACTCTGAGTTCCTATTCATGGTGAGCAAGTAAACTTTCAAGGAGAGCGTACATTCCATGAGAAGAAGGCTGACATGCAATATTTCCTGAATGGACTAGTGCATAATGAGTGAGTGAGGGAACGAATTGATCTACTGATGCTACTATATTCATGAGACCCATTGGTTAGATGGATTATGATGCACACATTTGCACTATTACTCATCGCTGATGGGTGGGCAGTGCACCTAGAGGGAGGAATAGTACACCTGATATGAGGGATGGCTTATCATATGATAGTATATGCCTTTAGGCACTATATCCTAGCACACTTATACTATGATCTTGGACAGTTCATGTTTCAGGAGGTGTACACCATGGTAAACTATACACTTCTATAGATTTGGTGCCTTGATCATATCTGGTGTACTAGACCTATCGGCTTCCCGTGTCCAATAGCCGTGGGGTACCATTAGGATTTTAGCTATCCTCTATGACAGTTATAGAAGTATGGTGATTTACACTTTTGGAGAGTGCAATTTGAATGAATGGAGGAGGATGATATCCTTTGGAGACCATATCATCTAACACTTTAGTGGCCAGATCACACTCGACAGATGGGGAGATTATAGCTGGATAGATTTTTTATTGGACAACACTATTATGTAGTACATCCTTTCTACTACAATCAAGTTGTACGATATTTTGGGTAGGTCTAGACACCACTGAGGGCACAACCCTTCTTCAAGAGGTTAGTGCAGAGTGCCCAAACACCTGGTGATACAGTACAGTTCACTACAAAGAATGTTGTCTATAGTGACTTTAAGTACTTAGATCACTATATGCCTCTAGTCTCTGATGTTGATGACGTCAATGCCATAGATGATTATGAGGAGTGGTGGATAATATCATGACAAGCTCTTGTATTTCCCATGGATGAGCCTATAGGAGATGCAGTACCATTTCCAAATGAGGGAGATGGTACATGGTTTTAAACATATTTATAGATGTTATAGGTGAAGACTATGATGAGGATGAAGCTCCTGATTATGATGGTTAGGATAGAGAAGATGAGGAGGACCAAGAGGAGGATGAAGATGAGGAGCCACCCATGAGCAAGGGTGATGAGGCAACAGTTGAGGATCGAGCACAACATGAGTGGGGAGAGCCCTCGCCCATTCGTGTGACTAGATTGCGAGCAATGATCATGACAAGCATCAGTACCCATATTCATAAAGGGGTTAACACATTTTCTTTACCCCCTACACAAGACAAGGGTGATGTTTCATAGCCTGCCAGAGATATTGGTGACGATATTTTATTTATTCATGTACTGTGTGCTTATGCTTATGTTATATATATATATATATATATATATATATATATTTCATGATGTGTACTAATTTTTTATTATTTATATCTTGCAAGAGTTGTGAGATTTTTGTGGGATCTCTATCAACAGGAAGTTGCAAATATAGTGACTATGTCAGTTGAGGAGGAGGCCATAGACTCATACTATGTGCCCCCACCTATTGTGGCTTAGGACCCAGAGTCACTCAGGCCATTCATGAGACTATGGGAAGCATATGAGAGTTTACAGAGGCGAGTCCACTGAGCAGATGTTGTACCAGAGGCACAGTCATCTCAGACCCTAGTACAGTTTAAGAGACTAGATTCAGATGTAGCCAAGTTGGAGGTGGAGAGAGGTCAGATAGCAAGATCATAGTGGGAGTGAAGAGCACAATGATATACTGAGAGGGGGGGTTAATCAATATATCAACTATGTTTTTCCCTCTCAACTCTTATCAACTTCAAACTCTAATACAAATCAACTATGCAAGAATATCTCAATATGAACAAGTTGACACCAAGATTTTATGTGGAAAACCTTATGGGATAAAACCAGAGTACAAACAATGTACTTTATCAATTATATAAACTTTTACAATGAATGTAGGCACAAACCTACTTGAATCACCAAATAAGTAGTTTAGTAGGCACCAACCTACAAAGAGCACCAACCCTTAATCCTGATTTAGTAGGCACCAACCTACAAGGAGCTTCAACCCCTAATGCTGATTTAGTAGGCACCAACCTACAAGGTGCACCAACCCATACTTTCCAAGCACCTACTTAGCAAAGATTATAATTTGAATGAATACTGTTCCACCTTCAATTGTTGCTTCCTCAACAGATGATGGACAAGTCTACTCAAACAATCTTCTTCCTTTTGAATTTATCTTTCTTGAATGATATTTACTTATACACCATATGATGAATTCACTCTTCTCTCACATGCAAATCTACCACTTATATTCTTCTTCAAACTGTACATAAACTTCTTCGAGTCTCTATGAACTTTTCTTCACAAATCTGCCATAAATCCTTTATTATAGTACATTCAATGTGCTCATAAATCTACCTTAAAATCTGTCTTGAAACACATAGAAACATGTCCTTAGACCTGCATATATTTCTTCACAGAAATCTGCACATGTTCTTCATAAATATCTATTTCAAATCTTTGTCATAAATTTGCTCGTGAATTCTTTATATTTGCTTCTTCTTGATTTTCAATCTGCTGTGTATATATAATATGCTTTGTTTTCTTACTCTCTTTTCTTTGAATATTCTCTATACATATTATCTTTTATTCATACTCACATATTTCTCTACTTAATGTGTCCACAAAACCTACTCTTTGTTCATTGGATATTACATTCAAAAACTCATATTTTTCTCTTACTTTATTATGTATGATATTCAACATAATCCACAATACGCAACAAACCACATCTGCTTGTCTTGATGATATAATCTCTATATTCATACACAACATACACTTTAGATGATATACATTTTTACACCCAGCTACACACTCCAATCTTCAGATGATCTACGTTTTATGCACTCACTCCCACTACATATTAAAAGACTCTTTTTATATCTCCTTATGCCTTTTGATGAAGAGAGGCATCTATTCGAATGAATACAACCTTTTGAAAAGATATTTCCTTGAAACATACTTCAAGCACTACCTCATAACTAACTCAAATTAATCTTTTCCCTTTTAATATAACTACTGCCTTTTAATACCAAGTGTTGCCTTAAAAAATTCTAGAATTGTTTGTAAAGCACCTCTTAAAGATGTCTCTTTAATCGTATTTGATAGGCAGCGATAATTATATCTTTAATTTTTAATTGCAATTAGAGAGCAATCGCACCTCTATAGATCTTCATTTCTACGTCTTTTCAGATTTTCAAAATATTATTGAGGAAGATAAACACGTCTGCAATGATTACGTCCTTTAAGAAAGACGCGTCCCTTTGAGCCTTGTATTAGCAAGTTAACAAATTATTCAACATGTCTTTTGGAGAAAAGTTCGTCCTTTTGAATCTCGATTAATCACAAACTAAACACAATCTTTTATAATCACCAATTGATCTCCAAATTTTGTCTATACTCATTCTTTAGATTTATACGATCTTGCTCCAAAGAGATTTGTTGTCTACACCCGAACTTCAAATCTGAAACATATATCATGTTCTGTATAATTTGATTTGACAAAAATATATTATGTCAGCTGTATAAAACAAATCTGGAACTTTTCAAAATATAACCTCCATCTGACTCATCATACTTATATATCTATTTCTTATGCAACATCTTACACAATACACAATAACTCTTCACAAAAATTTCAATCCACTGTATTATCAACTCACACTGCATAGGTTTCTATAAGTCAGATATACCTTTCACCATGCGCATTTTGGATTACAAGGTTACTTCTTGCGTCCATCTCCAAAACAACAATTCTTTATACTCCTATCTCATGCCATTGAGAAGGCCACAACTTTGTATTGGCTTCTCAAACCTCAAGTTCATGTAGTATAGAATGCTCTACAACTTCTTCTTTTTTTTCATCATTGTATGTAACATCTGGCTAATCATATGTAACATCTGACAAGTATTATTTTTCCAGTTAAAATGGGACATTAAAACCTCAATACTAATGACAAACTTCTAATCAACCTTGTCCATACATTTGACATCAATGACAACATCTCCAACAATCTCCCCCTTTGTCATTGATGGCAACATATCCTTCCTCATTACTTCTAACTCTCCCCCATTCTACTTCTCTCCCCCTTTGACATCAATGGAAAAGGGTCTTCCAACAATGTCTTTCTTTTTTTGTTCTATGGAGCTACAAGATATTGTGTATAACTCCCCCTGAATATATGCTCCCTTCAACTCATACTCATCATTTCTCTTTTCATTCCTTGTCTTCTAAAATAATTTTCTTCTTCGTGGAAGCTTCTTCATTTTGACATCAATACAATTTCCAACAATAGAGGCCAATAGAAAATTTCTCATCATCTTCATTAGATATCAACCCATAGGTAGATTTCTCTTCAACATTTTGAGGTACTTCACTTTTCAATTATCTTCTCCAAGTGGCTGAAATATAATGTTCAACCTAGCTCCCCCTAAATTCATGCTTCCTCTTAGAAAAGGCATATTGAATTTGCATTGGACTCTTCATTTCTTGTATTTATCTTCTTTCTCCAAAATTTTGTGAGCTTTCTCTCCTTTTCCATGGTGTTCTTCATATCTTGTCTAGGTGGTTCCTCGAAGCCATATCTACAAAAACGTGCTATGTGTCCAAAGTTGTTGCACTTGAAACACATAATATCATGACCAAATGAGTTATAATTTCTCCTAGGGAAGCTTGAAGTATTTCTTGCTTGAATTCTGCAATTTATTGCTTTGTGGCCAAAATAATTGCATGAAAAGCAATATCCATTGAAAGAGTAAAACTGCCTAAAATTAAACTTTCTTTCATTATCCTTGAAACTTGTGGCATTCTCATCAAACTTTGCACATTCCTCCTTTGGCTTTCCTAATTCATTTTTCAACATGGCAACTTCTTGTACTAACTTGTCACAATCTCTCTCTTTTGCACTTAACTTGATCTTTATCTCATTTTCAACTTGTTCAACCTCTACTAGTTGAGTCCTCAAATCTTCAATTATTTTGTTTAATTCCTCCAAACTTTTTGTCAATTCCTTAGTTTTCAGTTTATGCTTGTTGACTTTCTTCTTCAATTCTTCATTTTTCTTGTATGCATAATGAAGTTATTCCTCAAGATCAATTTCTTATTCTTCACATTCTTGATCAGCATTTTGTTCTTCATATTTAGCCATGAACAATATCTCTTCATCATCATTGCTTTGACTATGATCACTTTGTTCTTCTGAAGAGCTAGATTCTTTCTTTGAGTAAAAGCTCTTTCTGTGTTTTTGGAATCTCTTCTTTCCCTTTTTCTTGATGTAGGTTTCTTTTTCACTTTCACTTGAGTTACTATCACTGTAAGGACATTTAGAAGCATAATGTCCAACTTCTCCACAATTGAAACATTTAAAAGGGAATTTTCCTTTATATTTTCCTTTTCCTTTCTTGAGTTTTCCAATGAAGTAAGCTTCTACTTCATCACTTGATTTTTCACTTTTTTTTTCATGCTTGTTCTTGCCCTTTTTGGATGCTTTGAATGAGACTTCCTTTTGTGGTGATCTTCGTTCAATCCTCATCTCATAGGCAGTAAGGATCCCATGTAATTCATCTTTTGATAGCTTATCCAAGTTTGTTAATTCTTCCAATGCTGCAACTTTGGCCTCAAATTTTGTAGAAAGAGATCTTAGAATTTTTTCAACAATAAAAGCATCATCAATCTCTTCACCAAGTCCTCTCATGGTATTTGTGGTTTCATCTACACAAAGAAAGTATGAAGCAATATCTTCATCATCTTCCATCTTGAGAGTTTCTAATTTCCTTCGATGAGTTTGCAACTTTTCCTTCTTAACTTTTGCATCTCCTTCATAGATGTTTTGAAGTTTGTCCCAAATCTCTTTTGTTGACTTGCACCTCATGACTTTTGTAAATTCAAAATCTGTTAGGCTACAAAGAAGAGCATGCTTAGCTTTTGCATTATTTTCACTTCTCTTTTTCCCTGCTTGATCCATTGGAGGGGTAGCTGGAGGTGAATACTCATCAATAACAGATTGCCACACATCAAAACCAAGTGCATTCAAATATGCTTCCATCTTGATACTCCAAAATGCATAATTAGTCCCATCAAAGATGGGTGCTTTCACTGTATTGTTATGATCTACCATGTGTGCTCTTAAGGATCTCCTTCAAGCGGTTAGGCTTTCAAGAAGGACCTTGCTCTGATACCAATTGAAGAGCACATAGATATACTGAGAGGGGGGGTGAATCAGTATATCAACTAACTTTTTCCCTCTCAACTCTTATCAACTTCAAACTCTAATACAAATCAACTATGAAATAATATCTCAATATGAACAAGTTCAGACCAAGATTTTATGTGGAAACCCTTACCGGAGAAAACCACGGTACAAACAATGTACTTTATAAATTATATAGCCTTTTACAATGAATGTAGGCACCAACCTACTTGAATAACCAAATAAGTTGTTTAGTAGGCACCAACCTACAAAGAGCACCAACCCTTAATCCTGATTTAGTAGGCACCAACCTACAAGGAGCTTCAACCCCTAATGCTGATTTAGTAGGCACCAACCTAGAAGGTGCACCAACCCGTACTTGCCAAGCACCTACTTAGCAAAGATTATAATTTGAATGAATAGTGTTCCACCTTCAGTTATTGATTCCTCAACAGATGATGGACAAGCCTTCTCAAACCATCTTCTTCCTTTTGAATTTCTCTTTCTTGAATGATATTTACATATATCACCGTATGATGAATTCACTCTTCTCTCACATGCAAATCTACCACTTATATTCTTCTTCAAACCGCACATAAACTTCTTTGAGTCTCTATGAACTTTTCTTCACAAATCTACCATAAATCCTTTATTATACTACATTCAATGTGCTCATAAATCTACCTTAAAATCTGTCCTGAAACACACAGAAACCTGTCCTTAGACCTGCATATATTTCTTCACAGAAATCTGCACATGTTCTTCATAGATATCTGTTTCAAATCTTTGTCATAAATTTTCTCGTGAATTCTTTATATTTGCTTCTTCTTGATTTTCAATCTATTATGTATATATAATATGCTTTGTTTTCTTACTCTGTTTTCTTTGAATATTCTCTATACATATTATCTTTTATTCATACTCACATATTTCTCTGCTTAATGTCTCCACAAAACCTGCTCTTTGTTCATTGGATATTACATTAAAAAACTCATATTTTTCTCTTACTTTATTATGTATGATATTCAATATAATCCATAGTACACAACACACCACATCTGCTTGTCTTGATGATATAATCTCTATATTCATACACAACATACACTTTAGATGATATACATTTTTACACCTAGCTACACACTCCAATCTTCCAATGATCTGTGTTTTATGCACTCACTCCCACTACATATTAAAAGACTCTTTCTATATCTCCTTATGCCTTTTGATGAAGAGAGGCATCTATTCGAATGAATACAACCTTTTGAAAAGATATTTCCTTGAAACATACTTCAAGCGCTGCCTCATAACTAACTCAAATTAATCTTTTCCCTTTTAATATAACTACTGCCTTTTAATACCAAGCGTTGCCTTAACAAATTCTAGAATTGTTTGTAAAGCACCTCTTAAAGATGTCTCTTTATTTTTATTTGCTAGGCAGCGATAATTATATATTTAATTTTTAATTGAAATTAGAGAGAAATCACACCTCTACAGATCTTCATTTCTACGTCTTTTCAGATTTTCAAAATATTATTGAGGAAGATAAACATGTTTGCAATGATTACGTCCTTTAAGAAAGACGCATCCCTTTGAGCCTTGTATTAGAAATTTCACAAATTATTCAACATGTGTTTTGGAGAAAAGTCCATCCTTTTGAATCTTGATTAATCACAAACTAAACACAATCTTTTATAATCACCGATTGATCTCCAGATTTTGTCTATACTCATTCTTTAGATTTATATGATCTTGCTCCAAAGAGATTTGTTGTCTACACCCGAACTTCAAATCTGAAACATATATCATGTTCCATATAATTTGCTTTGACAAAAATATATTATGTCTGCCGTATAAAAAAAATCTAGAACTTTTGAAAATATAACCTCCATCTGACTCATCATACTTATATATCTATTTCTTACACAACATCTTACACAATACACAATATACTCTTCACAAAAATTTCAATACACTGTATCATCAACTCACACTGCGTAGGTTTCTATAAGTCAGATATACCTTTCACCATGCCCGTTTTGGATTACAAGGTTACTTCTTGCGTCCATCTCCAAAAAAATGATTCTTTATACCCCTGTCTCATGCCATTGAGAAGGCCACAACTTTGTATTGGCTTCTCAAACCTCAAGTTTATGTAGTATAGAATTCTCTACAACTCCTTTTTTTTTTCATCATTGTATGTAACATCTGGCTAATCATATGTAACATCTGACAAGTATTATTTTTCTAGTTAAAATGGGACATTACAACCTCAATACTAATGACAAACTTCTAATCAACCTTGTCCATACATTTGACATCAATGACAACATTTCCAACAGGGAGGCCCTTGGATAGATACGGGGCATATAATTTTCTCTCAAACTTGGTAGATCCCGATCATGATCACATACCACTATCTCCCAATGTACGACCACTGGAGTGGCATGAGTACTAGATCCTGAGGGATCTAGTAGCCCTAGACCTCAATGATATTGTATATATTGATGACATGAATAGAAAATTGATATATATATATATATATATATGAGGATATGATGTTTAATTAGTTAATTTTATGTTTTAAATGTTAAATGACAATGTGATTAATTAAATAACCTTTGTAATATTTTTTAATAAATATCTTCATGATTTAACATTCTCTATGTGATCTAATTAAAACTTATTACAAGTTTTCTTAGATGCAACATTGTAATTAAGTATGTTATGCTAAATTAAATGCACCTATGGTCTAGATGAAGAACATTAAATGAATATAAGGATTTAATAGAATAGCATGAATCCTAAATTAATTATATAAAAATGACTTACATAATCACCTTAGTGTTAAAGGCATATGCCTAAGTGTTTGCCACGAATGAAGCAATGCGAAAGCATATGGAATATAATCCAGTAGCTCTAACAACATTTCTTTATCATTCATACTATTCAAAGGATTAGACATAGTACTGGTGCAGATGCGTAGCATTGATAGGTTCTTTGAGAGGTGTGCCATCTAATTCAGTTAACACATATGGACCAAACCCAAAAAAAATGTCAATTATTTAGGGTTCTAACCAATTAGGACTAAACTTTCCTTTTTCATTTGAGTTTGCATTGATGTTACGTTGAATTTCAGATAGGACTAAATCACCTTTGTTGAATGTGTGAGGGATGACATTGAGATTGTAATTTCATTGTTTCCTTTTGCAATAAGCATGAAGATTTTCAAGAGCGTTGATTCGTTGTTCATCGAGCATTTCAAGATGATGTAATATTTTCTCTTTATAGTTTTTGTCATCAATAAGTCCCTGAAGAGTGATTCTTAATGTAAGAATTTCAAACTCCAAGGGAATTATTTCCTCACTTCCATAGACAAGATTGTAAGGTACATAGTCCCTGTAGAGGATTTAACACTTGTGCGATAAGCCCCTAGCGCATAGTGTAATTGTGTATGCCAATCCTTATGATTCTTGTTAACAGTTTTCTTCAAGATTTGTTTGATAACCTTATTAGTTGATTCAACTTGACCATTAGATTGTGGGTAATAAGGTTTTGAAAAGTGATGTTGAATGTTAAATGTCTCGAATAATTTTTTCACCTTGAATTATTCTTAAATTGTGTACCATTATTAGATACTAATGTGGAAGGGAATCCAAAGTGATCAATAATGTGTTCCAATATGAAATGCCATATTATCTTAGTTGTTGTTGATCGAAGGGGAATGGCCTCTACCCATTTTGTGAAGTAATCAATTGCTGTGATGATAAATGTGTGTCCAATGGAAGAAGGAGGCAATATCTTTCATATAATGTCTAATCCCCAAACCGCAAAGGGCAATTTCAAAACTTGAGCTTGGAATTCACAAGTAGGAGCATGTATTAGATTGCTATGCTCCTAGCATTTGTGACATTTTTTGACATAGTCAAAGCAATCTTGTTCCATGTTTCTCCAATAGTACCCAATGTAGATAATTTTTTGAACCAATATTTTTCCTCCAAAATGACCACCACAAGCACCTACATGGGCTTGTTCAAGTGTTGTAGATACCTCAGATTTTTTTAGGCATCTAAGTAAGAGACCATGGAATGATCTTTGATACAACACATTAGTGAGGATTATATACTTAGATGCGAGCTTGTGCAAGCAGGCTCAAATGTTTTTGGTTGTCAGCTTAGGAAAGGTACCATTTTTCAAATAGCTAAATATTGTATTGTACCATTCAATCAAGTATTCCTCATTTTTTGTTAGCACGTCTTCCATTTTATCATTGATCGAAGGTTTTATAATGGGATGAATAGTGAATGTGAAATATTTTGAAGGATCTTGAGGTGATATAAGAGAGGTTTCACTCACCATTGCATCTACATGCCAATTATCCTTTCGTGGGATGTTATCGATGGTAAATGATTCAAAATTCTCTAACAAATGCATTGTAATATCCTTGTATTTTGATAATTTCTCATGATCTGCTTGATATGTTCCATTTATATTTTTGATTGCTAATTGAAAATCACCAAAGATTTTACTGTCTTTTACACCCAAGATCAGAGCATCATGTAATTTGCAATCAAAGCTTCATACTTAGTAGTATTATTTGTACATAGGAAGTTTAACTGATATGACAAGGGAATAGGATTTCCTATGGGCGGGATTAGTATAACCCCAGCTTCAGAGCCAATTCTACACTTAGATTTTTCAAAATATAACTCACATGTATTAAGTTCAATTGTCAGCACATTATTTTCAGGGAAAGAGTGAGTGCTAGACCCAATGCTAGAGGGGATGGAGCATCAGCCAAGTGATCAGTTAAGGCTTGGCCATTAATTGCTTTTTGTGAAAAAAAATTAAGGTCAAACTCAGTGAACAACATCACCCACTTAGCTAGGCATCCTGATAAAAAAAATTTAATAAACAAATGTTTGAGAGGGTCAAATTTTGTCATCACTTGTATTTTTTCATTCAATAAATAATGTCACAAATTTCTACTAGAGAATACAAGGGCCAAACATTGTTTTTCAATTGTTTTGTACCACTTCTCATAATCTATAAAAGTTCTACTAATGTAATAAACATGATGTTCCTTACCATTTTTGTCTTGTTGAGCCACCAATGTTGCAAGAGCATGAGCTGATGCAACTATGTAAAGTATGAATGGTTTGTTTGGCATGGCAGGTTGTAAAACGGACAGAGTTGCAAGGTATTCCTTCAAACTCACAAAAGCATGTTTACAATATTCATTCCAATCAAAGTGCACATCGTTTTTAAGAAGATGTGTGAATGGTAATGTGCAGTCAGCTAAAGATTCCACAAAATGACTGATGGCTTGGATTTTTCCTTGTAACATACAAAAATAAGAAATGTTTTTGGGAGGTGGCATGTTGATTATGTCATCAATTTTATTTGTGTCCACCTCTATGACTCTATGAGATATGATAAACCATAAAACTTTCCCGCTATCTACACCAAAGACACACTTTTTCAGATTCAACCTCATGTTGTACTTTCTCATCCACTCAAATATTTTCCAAAGGAGATTCATATTGTCTTGTCTTGTTAAAGATTTAGCTAGGATTCCATCAACATAATCTTCCAAAATATTATGTATGTAGTCATGGAATATTAGTGTCATAGCTTGTTGATATGTTGTGCCCGCATTCTTTAATCCAAAAGGCATCATAACCCAACAAAATTTTCCCCAAACTATCATAAATGATGTCTTATATTGATCTTGAGGGTTGATAAATATTTGATTATATCTAGAAAATCCATCCATGAATGACAACAAAGCATGTCCTATAGTTTGGTATACTATCATGTGAATATTAGGAAGGGGAAAATCATCCTTTAAAGATGTATTTAAATCATGAAAATCTGTACATCCTAATATGTTTGTTAGGTTTTGCAATTGCGACAATGTTTGAGATCTAAGGGGAATAATCTATAGGTCATATAAATCCAATGTCGAGGAGTTTTTCAAGTTCACCTTTAACCAACAATGCTATCTTGGGATTCATTTTTTGTATCTTTTTTCGAGCGGGCTTAGAATTTTTAGTAAGGAAAATGTTATGTACTATCTTCAGATCTATTCCTGGCATATCTGAGTATTTCCAAGAAAAATGTTCAGGAAATTCATGGAGCAAGATTGTAGTGTCTTCTTGTTCTTCATCATCAAGGCACTTCCCTATCTTAATGACTTTGTCTTTATCTTATATGTCCATTGGTATATCAACTATATTGCTTAAGGGAATTGCATTAGACATTGTAAATTCAAGGTCATATTGATCCATACTTGTGTCTTGTTCATTACTTTCTCCTACGACATCTTTTTGTTTAGTAGTGATCATGGCACATGTAATATTTTTCTTTGGAGGAGTAAAAGGTGACTTATCATAAACTCCTAACATTTGTTTCAAGGCTTCATCACTTTCAAATAACTCCCATGATGGTGGAGAAGTCATATCAAGTAATTCAGGATGTTTCATAGTAAGATTGGTCTGTGGCTTGCACATGATAGTGTTCATGTTTAATGATGGTCTCATGTTTGATTTTCTTTTCTTAGAAAAAGAATACCCTAAACCATTCTTTGTCTCTTGCATGTTAGGCTCTATAGGAACTTGGATTCCTTGTTCTTTCTTTCCACATTCCTTACAACTGTATCCCAATTGTTTCACAATTTCATAAGCTCTCCCATATTTTTTTTTCCATTTCTTTCGGGTTCGGTGGTTTTTGGTAATCTATCTCATTAAAATTAGTTGTGTAACTTGTATTTTCTTCCAAAGTAGATGAGGTGGATACTTGTAAAGGTTCTTCTAAATTCTGAGTTGACATAACCATTGAGTGTTCTTATTTTTTCTCACATAAATGAAATTTTGAATTCCAAGGAACCCCAATCATCACCTAATAATTTAGACACTACATTTTGTCTCCATTCTTGTCAACTTCTATAGGTTATATGTGGGATGTTGGAATTAATGTACTTAGAGGACTTGTTTTTCCCTTTTCAAGTTGTAAACAACATTCAAGCTCAAGATATATTTCAACTTTGTATACCTTGTTGTTATAGATATATTTCATGATACGCTAGAGGGTGGAAGGCACTGCATGCATCTCATGAATCCATAGTCTTCCTGAAAGAAGATTCTATGAAAGGGTGATGAGGCATGACATGAATAAGAGTTTCTAGGGTAGCCTTTCCAACTGTAATAGATAAGGTAATCACACTAAATAGTTGCTTGTTGACATTGTCAAATCCTCTTATTGATAAGGATTCAGACTTGATTTTGGATATGTCGACATGCAATCTTTCTAAGAGTTTCACACTACACACATTAAGGGATGAGCCATTATAAAAAAGGGTCCTTTTGATACCTATTCTATTGAATTGTGTTATTATAATAAATTCCTAATTTTGCTTTCTCAATTCCAAGGGAGGGATCTCATGTTGGTGGGTGATCCCACATACTGGTTTACAATTTTTTACCAAACTAGACATTGAACTAATTTTTTCTAACTAAATCTTCACTTTTGAGCACCTAAAGCGGCTGAACCGTGAGGAATTTGAAGATGATGCAAACTAGTGATTTGTGAAATTTTTTCTATAGATTCTAAATATATTTTTTTCAAAATTTTTGGAATCAAATTGCACTTCTTTTTCCATCTCCTTCGAAATTTTTTTTTTTTTTAGTAAACACCATTTTTAATGAGTGACGTTCACCGTATAACACAACCTTTTTTCCATGAAGGGTAAAATTATAATTTTTTCCAATTTAGATTTGTAAATACGATATCTAGTGCTTCCAATTGGTTTCATAGTGTTTTATTGAATATTTTTTCCTTAATCAATTTTCGAAGTAAAACCAATTACAATTCAAAAATAGGTGGATAGTATAACACAACCTTTTTTGTATGTATCAAAATTCAATTTTTTTTGGTTGGATCAAGGATTTCAATATCTTGTTTACTCATATTTTTCAAATTTTTTTTTTATAATCTTCTATTTTCCACATGTGCATAACAAAGAGCTTTATTATCGATGAAAAACCTACATTCACAAGAAATAAAAAACAAATATAATAATTAAATTAAATTTATTTAAAATTATACTTTTTGGGAAGCTCATAATATGGACTAAATACTTACAAAAAAAAATTAAATGAATTCATTTGATCCCCCAAAATGTAAATCAAAAGTGGTTTTTTATCAGCATTTTGATAGTTGTAAAAGAGACTTCGTTAAAGGTATGGTTTAAAACTAGCAGGGTTTTATCCAAGGGGGTTTGATCTAAGGTAGTTTGATCAAACCCTATTCAATTGGAATGATTTAAATAGAAATTTTTAATTATTAAATCATTATATTTTCTAAAATTATGTTATTTCAGTAAAAATTAGAATCTCCCAGAAATTGTAAACTAGCTTTGTGTGATCACCCTAGTGAAAGGTAATGACTGCATTAACTATATTCATTCCTTGTATTAGAGCTGCCACACCATTTGCATTAGTACTAGGAAGAGCCACTACTTGTTGTAAGGGTTTTTGAAGCATAGTGTCATAGTTTGGTGAATTCTGAATTAGGTCCCAAAGGGATATTTTTGTAGGAGTATTCTTAAGTTGTTCAACAAGATCATACTCCTTCCCACTATTCAAAGGCAAGTGAGGAGTACTAGGAAATATGGGATTAGGAAAAGGTAAGTTTTTTGGGGTGGGTTGTTGTGGTTACAAATTTTTTCTAGTGTTATATGTGTGAGCAACAATATCTTGACTCGGTTGCTTCAAAAAATTATTCTTAGGTGGATAAAGGATGAACTTGGGTTTGTTTTTAGGCTGAGGCTTGTGCGAAGGTGGATAAAGGACAAGTTGAGGTTGAATCACATTGACTTATTTTATTTTTGGTTTCTCACTACAATCCTTAGTGGATGGGCTTGTGAGATGAAGCCTTCAAGGGCCTCATCTAACATGTCAAAATCATCACTACTAAAAGGCTTGAGGGGTAGGTTAACTTTGGTTGGTTTTGGTTTTTCATGACAAGCCTTAGTGGATGCTCTTAGTGAGAGGAAGTCATGAAGGGCTTCATCTAACATGTCTAATTCATCACTACTAAAAGGATTGGATGATATACTTTTTCTAAATTGAAGCATTTTTTGAATTTTTTTTTTTTTATGTTTTATGTTTTTTGTTTTCATTTGTTGATGAATATGTTCTAAATGAACTAGGAACTAATGCTGAAAATGAAAGTTGGAAAAATATAATTCTATCCATAATTTTGATGAATGTAAATAATGCTATTTCTAATGACTTAAATGTAACAAAAAGCAACTGAACTGAAACAAAAAAGTAACAGATGCAAATAGAAACTTAAAAACTAGAAATTTAATTCTGAAAATAGCAGTGCCAAACTTGCACTAGGATTGATTCGCCCAATGTTGTGAATGAGTCCTAGGAGGGATTTTTTTTATATTTTTTAATTTTTTGGTTGATTTTTATGTTATGTATGTTGTATGATGCAGACCTAAGATGCAAATATATAATTTTAATGATTTTCACTAGATTTAAATGCAATAATGCAAATTTTGAAACCCTAGAATGCAAATTAACTAATGCAAAATGCAATACAATGTTAATGCAAGATAAATATGGGATGTAAATGCATTCCAAATCAGAATTATGATGTTGAAAGTTCGGGTTCACCAAAATGTGGACAATAAAAATGGATACTTCACTTCCTTGTCCACAAAATGGATATAAGGAGAGGGATCCAATTTCATGATATTCACACTCAAGGACACCTCAGAGATGCCAACACACTGAAGGATGTGAGATATCTTACTATAAGGAATCCTTGGAGAAGGTGGAGACAAGAAATTGGTTCACTGGTCAGTAAGTATAAACTTGGAAAATATAAAATATTTGGAAACATAGTGTGATATGCAAAAAGACCTAGAAAGATAAATTGAATGTAAATAAAACAAAATAGGAAAGATGAATGGAAAGATTGCACTTGGAAAATTTAAGGGGTTAGAATGAAGAATGGAAATGACTTTGAAATTCTAGAAAATCTAACTTTTTGACCTACTAGGATTCATTTGCTAATCTAGGTGAATCAGTCCCAGATCAGGGTTTTTTCCTAGAAAGTTGTTTCAGGGAAAAGGGTACTGGAATCTGCAAACCAATCTAATAGACACCTTTAGTGGGACTCATTCAACATTAATTGAAAATCAGTTCTATTTTTCTTTTTCAGAAATTGGAAATTTTGATCTGCAATCCAACAACTGCACTTTCCTTCCAAACTGGGTTTTAGATTCGAGCCTATAAAAATACCTACAAAATAGAATAGAACTTGATTCACTAATGGGGGGTTTTCCTCAGTCAAACCCATAGTTTGGTAATTAAACCTTGAAGGGAACAATGAAATTTGCATAAAACCCTAGCCTTAAGTGTGTCTAAGACTAAGAAATATGAAACATGATGCAATCCTATTCTAATGTGCAAGAACAGGATACATAAAAGAACCTGAATGATGTAAGATTCATCTTAGGAGATCTCCAATCACCTCAAATGAATGAAAATAACGTGTAAAACTTCCTTAGGCTAAAGATAGAGTGACAATGGAAGATGGAATCACTTATCTAAAACAAGTCCTTAGGTTTGGCTTGATGGCTAGTTGCATCTCCCCAACCTAGAATTCTTCATGATTCACCATAGGAATCCATGATCAACACTTGAAAACACTATATCTTGAATGAAAGTGACCTTGAAGACCTCCAAAAACACTTGAATTTTCTCCAAAGCTTCAACTTTGCTACAAATAGACTTGTGAATGCTCTTGTGAAAGATTCTCAACTTTGAATTTATTTGCTCAAAGGGCTTAGAATTATACTGGAATTGCTTAGATGTCATTAAAATTATTTAGAAACTTGTATTTATAGGAATTGACACCTAATTGACCATTATTTAGACCTCAAAGGCTGAAATCCACCAGAAATTTGAATTAAATTGGTGAATTTCCTGCTCAAACTTGAAAAATGTCCCAAAAGGGACTCATTTGCCACCCTTGGCGAATGGATCCCACCAAAGGGGACTCATTCGCCCAAGGTGGAGAATGAGTCCCACTTAAGGTTTTTGAGGTGGGTTTTCAGGATTTGAATGTCCTAAATGCTTTTTGTCAGGATTTTATCTGATTTTTGAGTGGAATAAGCCTCAAGGTCTGAAATAATGCATCCTAGGGGCCTATAAATGTTGATTTAAGGGATAATTAATGCAAGGGTGCCCAATATAGGTCCAAATTAGACCAAGTATTGTACTATCCCCATGAAGGGAGTACAATTTCAGTGGTCATAGATGTTAATTAGATTAGGCTCATAGGCAATGTTGGGACATAGGGTTAATTAGAAGAAGATTATTAGACAAGACAATGATTGGATAATGCTACATAATGTGAGATAAGAGAGAGTATTGGGACTAGATTGGATGGGGATATTAGAACATAAGATTGACTAGAAGAGATTAATGTGATGGACTAGGTTGGTATAACTAAATATAGGGTAAACTATTATAGGTTAATGAAATGGGATTATGAGGGAATAATGGAACTTAGAGTGAATTAGGACCTTTTGAGGGTTTGACTATAGCACATGATCTAGGAACATGAAGTTTATATTAATAAAGAAGAATATATTTCATCAAATATGATTGAAAGGAACTATTTGTTATAAGGGTGTGTGTATAGGATGAAATATGTAGAGATGTGGTATAATATATAATGGATAATGGGACTAGAGCATGAGAAGATACTTGAACATAGGGTAAAATAAGATATCAATATTGTGGGATGGGAATAAAAGAGGATAATATGAAATGGTATGGACTTGTAGAGATTAGTGGGATAGGCCAAGTGGGGATAAAATAACACAAGGTGAACTATTAGAGGTTAATAAGATTGTATTAGGAGTGAATAATGGAATATACAATAAATTAGAAAAAGATTATTGGATAAGACCAACTGTGGATAATGCAACATAGGGTAAAATAAGACATGGTAAGGAGATGGGAATAAAACCAGATAAAAAGTAGGATTTTCTAGTAGAAGTTAATGGGGTAGTCTATGATTGGATAACATAATATACCTTGGTAAACTATTATAGTTTAATGGAAAGATAAATGACGAAGAGATAATGTAACATATGATGAATTAGGAGGTTTCTAAGGTTTGAATATAGGAAATGAAGTGGGCAGATGATGTTTTTAGTAGTAAAGGAGAAGACAACTCGATAGAAATGAATTGAAGGAATAGTTTGTTGAAAGAGTATGTGTATAGGATGAAATATGGAGGGAGTTTTTATAATATAGAAGTGATAATAGGAAAATACCAAGAGAAGATAATATAATGTAAGGTGAAAAATGAGAGGGTACAATAAGAGGAAAATAAAAGGGGATAATAAAACCTAGGATAGATTGGTAGAGATTAGTAGGATGGGCCAAAAGATGACCATGAACATGGGGTAAACTATTGAAGGTTAATGGGATGGGATCACGAAGGATAAATGGAACACATGGTGAATTAGGAGCTAACTATGGGATCATACTAGGAGGAAATAATCAAACATAGGGAGAAATAAGAGATTAATGTGATGGGAATAGAAGGGGACAATGGAACATTGGATGGACTTGTAGAGATTAAATAGATGGGAAAAGATGTGATAAAATAAAATAGGGTAAAATATTAGAGATTAATGGGATAGAATTAGGAGGGAATAATGGAGCATAAGATGAATTAGAAGGTTTCTAGAGTTTGACTATAGGACATATAGTGGGAACATGAGGTGTGTAGTAGTAAAGAAGATGAGATTTCATCAATAATTAATGGAAGTAAAGGTTTATTAAAATTCATGTATATAGGATAAAATATTGAGAGAGATGGTATAATATAGAAGGAATATTGGGATAAAACCAATAGGGGATAATAGAATATATGGTTAAATAAGAAATGTTGTCATGGGATTGAATAGAAGGGTTAATAGAACATAGGATGGACTAGCATAGATTAATGAGATGGGCCAATAGAGGATCATAGAACATTGGGTGAACTATTAGATTTTAATGAGATTTGTTTAGGAGGTAATAATGAAACATAGGTTGCATAAGGAGAAGTTAAAAGAACACAACCAATGAGGGATAATGGAATAGAGGGTGAAATAAGCTAAGATACAATGGGATTGAAATAGAAGAGGATAATGAAAATAGGATGAATTGATTTATTTTAGTGGGACGCTCTTGGAAGGGATCAAATGATATAAGTTTAATTATCATAGGTTAATGAGATGTGATTAGGAGGGATTAATGAAATATAGATTGTGTTGGGCCTTTGTTGAATTTTTAATTTCTTAATATTTGTATGCAAATGTACTTTTTCATCTATGTTCACTCTTCAATTTTCATTTTGAGATATCTTTGATCATTGTGTATTGAGACCCATATAGTTCTTATATCCAAGTTTTTGTGCATTTCTTCTATGATTTGCTAAATCTCCATCTCTTACTCCTATCCTTAATATAAAGAGGGGGAAATGTTATATATAACGAGGGAGAGTTAATTTGTTTTTAGGGAACCAAATATCACCATCCTGAACTATACCATGAAAGGTATGTAAAATGAGGCTTGATGGCCCAAAAGGGAAACATGGTAGTTGGTATTTTGAGATATTATGAATTTGTATCTACTAATTCCTTCGGTATGTGATTAATTAAGGGATGGATAATTTTATATGACATGAATATTTGTGTTTTGATTAGGTTATAAATTTTTTATGTATTCTCATCGCATGGATAATGAAGTAGAGGAGGGACCAAAGGGTTGATAAATTTTATGGACCTATTGTAGAAGTGTGACTTGATTCATATATTAGTGTATGGTAGGTTACCTAGTGATACTATAATACTACATGGATACCAATGTTATGAATTAAGAATCTAATATTTAATTGAGGATGGTGTTCAATCATTTCTTAAAGATCTCTAGAGACTAATGTAGGGATAAAGGTTTCACATTGAACAACAAGATGGAAGGAATGAATTGAATAATTTACTATAATATTATCAAATGTGATTTATTTCTCTTTCTATACTACCATCCACTCCAAAACCAATGTGAAGGAGTTAATTCAAGTAATGTTAGTTATCCAAAATATAAGTATTACATGTTAAAAATATCTAAATGGTTTATTCAAAGGGGAAATATGGAAGTTAAGGCATCCAATATGCTATAAGAATTGTTATATTAGTCAGGATATCATGTTTTTTATTTGAATCTCAAGTATTAGGTGGCACAATAGTCTATAGCATTGCAAATTGCCACCCTTGACAATTTCACACTAGATTGACACCCTATTTTGCCTATAACATTAATTATAATATTAATTTACTAATTTATGCACTAGACTAATAAAATACATATATTTTATCCCATCATGTCTCAACAATTTTGGGCCAAAAGCCACAAGAGAATGGTGCAAGATGCTCTACTCCAATTTTTTTTTGAATGTTTGAAATTTTGATTAGTAAGATTTTATGATTTAAAAATTACCCCAGGTCAGCCCCTACCCAAAAGGAGTAATTAAAATGCATATAAGCTTGCATTTTTTCCTTCCATTTTGAACATGAATAAAGTGGTTTTATAGAAGGAGGTGATTTATCAATGAGACATCAATTATGATGTAATATGGAGAAGTATTGAGTTATCCTCTAAATGAAAACTTCAATAATATATGTTGTATGTGAGCTAACCTTTTGCAGGTGAATCAAGCAATCAATGCTTCCATCAATCAACTTGTGTGTGGCATCTCTTCTTCAAAAAATTTCACATCAAGGTAATATTGTCATTGATCATTCATAAATTTTAGTCAATCATTGTTGTTTTAGCTTTTTTCCTACCCAACGGATGCTCTCTTGTTCATCATCAATTATTTTAAGGTGAGGTATAAATACCAAAGCTGATGTTTGACTTATAAAATCCCCTATACAACACAACCTTTCCCCAATTTTCATGTGTGTGAGTTTCAAAAAATATAGAGCAGACAGTGATTGACATCTCAAAAAATTTAGATATGAAGAAGGATCACTCAAACTAGAGAACTATGCACCCTATTCCAACAAATTCTAGATCAAATTTTAGTGACCTATTCCTCTCTATCATTAGTTTTTAGTCTTGGTTCCACACTATTACTCTTGGTTGTCATTTCTGCAATAAACTGTATTTTCAAATCTAGGGTTACATACCAAATAGGCTCATTAATTCACACATCAAATTTTCCATCCGCATAGCACATAAGAAACATAAACCATAGGAGGTTGGCTCTCAATTATGGTAGCAAGTCAATTGTAAAACCTTAACCATACCATGTAAATAATGGGAGGAGGTCTCTAGATTTCATTAGAGGGATACCTAAATATAAAGGAAAAATGATATTATGGTTGTTGTGGATCATATAAAAATTTATACATACTTTTATGCTTTTTGAACTCATTCGTAGAAAGCATTGTACCAACAACCATAATGAATACTATCTAGAAACTACACAAGATTCTATAAATTATAATAAGAATTCATGATCCTATATTTACAAGTAGTTTTTGGATTGATTTATTTCCATGTTTCAAGACTCAATTGGTTCATATTTTATTATAGGGTCAATGCACCAATCTATGACACAAAAAAGATGCCACTTTTGAAAAAAAACCTAAAATTGCTTATTTTGCACATACCAAGCTAGTGTTTCATTTGGTGAGTGCCAAATTTTGTGCTCACCAAATGTAAAAGGCCTTAAAAATCAAACGTTTTCAACATTATTTTTCTAAAACCCACACCTTATTCTCCCATTTTTTTCTCTCTCAAGTCATGCTCGCCAAAAGAAGATCAAAATTTTCTTGCAATTCTTCATGAGGATGCTACCAAGACGTCAAAGAGGTTGAAGAGATTGAATAGGTATGTATTTCTATTATTATTATTTTTATTTTGAATTATAATATATATTGAAATATTTTTTTAAAAACTTTGTTTTAATTTCTAGGGAATCAATCTCCACCTCCAAACATTGACAATTCATAATCACACCCTCATGAAGAGACTCCTGAACAAGAACAACCTCAAACCCATCTGTCATTTTGTATGCATCCTCAAGGAACCCAAGAAAATATCCTAAATCAAATTGAAAGCAACAAAAGAGACAATGAATAATTGATTGTAAGATTAACTGAGCATGCTAAAACCCACCCTTGTAGGACAAGGATTGTCAAATAGTTGAAGTTTATTGTATCACATGTAGGAGAAATGAGTGAGAAAATTATTTTTTGGTCAAATAAGAGGCATGGATTAAGACAATTTTATGCTAGTGGTATTTCATATGTAGATGTGATTTTTTTTTTTTAGCAAAGCCGACATGTGTGCCCTATTTACAGACCCAAGAACTAACACACCTTTATTGCATGCATGCAGGAGGTTCCTCATCCATTGCTGCCACCATGAATTAATAAAAAATAAGTTTTGGGAGTGGTGGTGGATGGATTTTGACCAACCCCCATGCAATAACCATGAGGTACCACATTATCTTTTGAGGAAACTCTATTGTGACTTTTTCCTTAATAAGATGCCAAATTATTTTGACATCTTTGACTTCCAGGGTAGAGGTGGGGGATCCACACATAATAGACCTAGTGCATGACATAATCCATAGTTGGAATCAAGACCCTTGGCCAAACCCATGGTGGAGCATGTAATTGTTCCTTCCATTGTGAAGGACATTGTTGAGGTGTACATGCTTGAGTTGATTAGCTCACTCACTTAGAGCATTGTACAATGTATGAGGCCTCTAGTAGAGCCTAATGTCGATGAGACTTCTAGGCCCAGATTTCCACCCCACCATTTTCTTGCTTGAATTTTTCTTTCAACATATGATTATTAGAGTGCTTGAGATGTAGCTACATAGCCTACATCAGCTACAAAGGTGATGGTTATGACATATGAATTGTTGAATGAAACATTCGACATTGATACTCAAGGTAAAATTCAGCAAGTTCATTTAATTTTTATTATTGATTAAATTAGTAGAATCAATATGATGAAAATTTAGGGTCGAAGTTTTCATGATACATGTACCATTCCTGCAGACCCTTATTTATTTTTGAAATCTAGTTCATAGGTGTGCAACTAGTATTAAAGAAACAATTATTGCATGTGAACAATTGAATGTTATTTGAATGATTGTCTCATAACATGCTTTTGATGTCAAACAGTTTGTTGGTGGACCTTCGGTCTCCACACCTCACTATGCACATACTCAAAAAATGTTCCCTCAAGTAACCTTTATTCATTAATGGTGTTGTAAAACAGTGTTAGATAGTTTTGGTAATTTTGCGTATACAAATCTAAAAAATTGATAAGAAACACAAACATTGGAGGAATGTGAAGTGGAGAATGAATGAGACTAATTTGTGTAATTTAGAAATTGAAAGCTTGGAGTTGAAATTATGTCTTATTTTCTAGGTGTAATGCATATTCTCTTTGGTGTCAATTCTCATATTATAGCCTCACAAAAAGTATTAATATTTTAGGTTATAATTGATTATTTACTACTTATAGCTAGTTAGTAAATAATTCAAATAACATGATTTATTCTCAAATGGCTATTGTTATCACCTTTCCTAGTATTCACTAGTACTATGTGCCCATGATTCCAATAATCTCTTGTCCTATCCCTTGGTTTCCCTATGACCAATAGCTCTACCCACTTTCCTTGTACAAGATGTTGTTGAGACATGATAATTTTTATGATGGTAGATCATAGTGGGAAATCATCTATCACATAGTTTCTTTCATCCTCATTTTTAGGCTACCTCATCCTTTCAACCAAGTTAACTCTTACCTTCCTCACAACACATTTTAATCAAACATAAAGGTTATATGAATTGTGATGCATGAATGAATTATGTTGTAAGGATTCTACTATGATGTCTTATTTTATATATTTATTAGAGGGTGTCATGCTTGGTTGGTCTTGTGAGATCCTAAATATATTTACCATTCAATGTTCATATAATTCTTCTATACCTATCATCAACATATTTTAACCATTTTATATCACATATCCCAATCTTTAACACCTTACATATTATTCTACCTTCCTCCATATTTTATCCTATACAGTACATATCCTTACAATAAACATTTCCTTCTACTCATTATTGACCAAATCTCTTATACATTATTAATACACACCTCAAGTTCCCACTTCATGTCCTATAATAAAACCTTAGACACCACGTATTTCACCTTATGTTCTAATTTTCCCTCCTAATCACATTCCATTAACCTCTAATAGTTCACCTTAAATGCTTTATTATCCCATCCTAGCTCATCCAATTAATCTCAACTAGTCCATTCTATGTTCCATTATCTCCTCTTGATCATGTCCCATTATCTTCACCTAATTCACTTTATGTTCCTTTATTCCTTCCTAATCCCATCCCATTAACATTAAGAGTTCACCTTAATTTTGATGATCCCCTCCTATCCCATCTCACTAATATCTACTAGTCCATCCTATTTTTCATTATCCCCTTCTACTCCCATCTTATTGTACCCTCTATTATTTCACCCTATGTTCCATCATCTCCTCTTTGTGTTTTCCCTTTATCCATTCTATGTTATACCATCTTTTTCCACTATTCATCGTATAGAAATAATCTTATACTTGAAACCTTTTCATCCACTCATTATTGACCAAAAATCTTCTCCATTATTGCTACACACCTCAAGTTCCCACTTCATGTACTATATTCAAACTCAAGACACATCCTAATTCAGCTTGTGTTTCATTATTCTCTACTAATCCCATCCCATTAACCTATAATATTTCATGCTATATTTTGTTATCACATCCTATCCCATCCCATTAATCTCTACTAGTCCATCCTATGTTCCATTATCCCCTCTTGGTCTTGTCCCATTATCTTCCCTTAACTTACCCTATGTTCCTTTATTCCCTCCTAATCCCAACCCATATTCACCCTATGCACTCATCTATATCTTCACAATTGTTGACATCATCTCTCTTAAAAGCTAGGAGGACACTTACATCCACTATTCTATATTTCCATACAAGTAGAATATGACTATCCATCCTGGTTATTGTGCCAACAACCACTATTATTGATCATGCACAATGATGCATGATTTAGAATTTTCTTGTGATCAAGAATAATGAGTTCACTTGAAGTCTACAAATGTAGCTTCAAAAATCTTCAACAAGCTTCAAAACCCCTATCTTTTGTCACATGTTGTCCTTTAAATATTGTTATGAACTCTAATTTCTTACCATCACCATGAGGCTACATTAATTTGAGGCATTTTTTCAAACAATTCATTACCTTGTCTATTCTTTTAATTAAATAAATAAACTAATGAAAGTGATAAAAAACTTTATATTTGTTGTTTCATTTTCATATGTTGAAAAATTAGATAGCCTTGGCGATGTTGGTGGCATGATGGAGCTTGGAGTTGCTACAAAAATAATAGATTAGTAAATCTAACATTATATTTTCTCTTTTATCTAGTATATTATTGAAAATTTTCATGATACTTGTACCTGTAGTGTAATTTGTATCTTGATGGTTGGTACAAGTGTTTGTCACTCCATCTCATCAACATGGTAAAGTCGTAAATGAGCATGATGACTATTTTTGTGGTAAGTGATTTTTTTTATATGTCAATTCTACAATTTATTTTCTATGTATTAAAATCTATACTTCTCAGTATATTAGTTGCAGCTCTAGAGGAGTGAAGAGAGGAGGACTAGTGAGTTCATTTGAAAGACAAAAGAACCAATAGACACTCCATCTAGGTGGTTGTTAAAGGTTGCATGTGATCTATTTCCTTCCCCTAGGGGTAATGACTATGTATTAGGGTCATTTGTTATATCAATGTGTGGCATTTTGGAACACATGTTTTCTACTCTCAATATATGTGACATTTTATGTCCATATGGCTCTTTTGTAGTAAGCCTGTATGACTTTATTGGGTATATTGTACACTTTTATCAACATATATCATTATATAGCCTTACGTATTTTTTATTAATGTAAATCTTATTTTACCATTGTCATTCTTGAATGATGTTATCATGTGTATTGTGTAAATTGTATGCTTGAATATTGTAGACATGGGTGTTTTTTACATCTAATGCTTAAATAATTACTATCAATTTATCAATAAGCTTCATCTAATGTGTATTGTGCAAATAAGCTCCATTCTTGGTGGTCTGTATCCATTGTAGTGGTTCCATTACTTGTGCTTCACTTATTCACATCTTACTAACACCATTTTCCATGAAAAACATAGTCATGAAAAACTTACAATATTAGGACCAACAACATCAATGTTTCACAATCATAAATTTTTTAATCATTTTCTTTCATTTTCTCATTGTCTTGGCATTTATCATTTGGCTATCCCTAGTATTTCTCATTGTTGTCCTTTATGGTTTGTATTTAATATTTATTAACTGATGCTAAAAATATTTATTAGTTGATGCTAAATAACTTCAATATTTCCAAAAATGATTCACCAAGGATTTAATATTTACTTATGTTTTAATTCAATGTTCTATGATTCTGAATCAATGTATAAAAGCATACAAAATTATATTTTTCCCACCAATATGGCTTCCATCTAGATCTTATATTCATTATGCAATTGTGTGCATGCTCAAACACATGTGTAGAATTCTTATAGGATAGATTTCACACTCCTTTTATGTTACTGTTGACATGTGGCCCTTCAAATCCATAAGATAATGGTGTAGTAAATGAGAACATTGATTTTTTGATTGTATATTAGTAAAGTCTAATGTTACTTACTCTTGTAAGTAGAACTATGCTTCTAATCAATTGAACATATCATTCCTATGGTTTCTTATGTTCTTCAATTAGTGAATTAGTTGGATGAAAGAAAGAAAGTAAATAACTCAAACACACATTGAAAGAGAGATTTACAAAAAAAGGTATCAAATTCATGCTTCTTCATTTCCACTATCATCTTGGAACATTTACAAGTCATTTTTTTCTTTCAAATTCCTTGGGCCTTGTCAAGAACATCTGCATTCTTCTATTAACTTTCCTTCTTGTGGATTATGTGCTTATTCAATCTACTTGTCTCTTGCACTAATCTCTAGAGTCATCTTATATTACCAATTTGAAACTACAACTCACCAACCTCCATATTTGACTTCCAAGGGTTGTACTCATGCTTAGACAAGAGTATCTGACTCATAGAAGATTTTAAATACCCCCCACACAAATATACGAAAGAAAAATAAATTCAAATACATGTTGGTCAATTGGTTCTACCAGTTATCTCTTTTAGAGTAACATCCACTATAGCCAAACCTGTCCAGGTAATATTTTCTTTTGTTGTGTGAGTTCATCTAAAGACAAAACCTATTGATTCAGTTAAGTACCCAATGGAAATTTTCACTCATGACTTCTTGTAAGTGGTATGGATCCAAGAATGTACAAATCAACCCTCGGCCTTCTTATACCAATTAATCAAACCCATCACTCATGATTGTTCATGCAAGTGGTGTGAATCCTGGGATTCTAGATTAACCCTAAGCCTCATAAACCAATTCCCCTATTCCTCAATGTGGTGATTTTTTTAGATCTTCCCTTTTCCTCAACTATTTTGATACCCACATGTTTTACCTCTTTCATTCAATCATATGCTTTTGGTGTGCAAAACTCAGACTTGTTAACTATCATGTGAATCTTTCTCCTTTCCTTTATTTTGCATGCCATCTTAAGGGATTGAGTTTATTAAACGTAGCTCATACTGATTCAGTGTGTTTGGGTGAAAAATAGGACCTTGAATATCCTAAACGTACCCATCTAGACATGTTGGAACAGTCCATTTGGTCACACGAGTTGCATAAGAAAAGTTACACTCCTTTACAACTTTACACTGCTTACATTTGACACTTTTCCCATCAACTAAAAAGTCGTCACTACTAGAAAATTCCTCCAACATATCAAAAACTTGGATAGTTTATTATAGAGGGTCCCAATGTAATCCCTGATATGAGAAGTTTTTAAGCATCACTATTCATGAGTAATAGCCCGTCACAGATTGCAGCCATTTTGCACTTTGGAATCTTAAGGGATTGAGTTGGTTGAACTTAGCTTAGAATGATTTTCCATGTTTGCATGCAAAAGAGGACCATGCATAGCCTAAATGTACCCATCTAGACATGTTGGAATAGTCCATTTGGTCACACGAGTTGCAGAATGAAAGTTACACCCCTTTGCAACTTTACACTGCTTGCATTTGACACTTTTTCCATCAACTGAAATGTCGTCACCACTGGGAAACACCTCTGAGATATAAAAAATTGGGAGGGATTCTTGTAGAGGGGCCCAACACAATCTTGTAGCCTTAGATAAGAAGTTTCTAAGTGTCACATTTTTTGAGTAACAATTCATCAAATATTTCAACCATTTTGCACTTTGGACTCTTAAGGGATTGAGCCAGTTGAATGTAGCTTAGACTGATTTGGCATGTTTGGGTGAAAAATATGACTATTCATAGCCTAAATGTACCCATTTAGATGCATTAGAATAGTCCATTTGGTTACATGAGTTGCAGAACGAAAGTTACACCCCTTTACAACCTTACACTACTTGCATTTGACACTTTTTTCATTAACTGAAAAGTCATCACCACTAGAAAACTCCTCCAAGATATAAAAAACTAGGAGAGGTTATTATAGAGGGGCTCAACATGATCCCATATCCATAGATGCAAATTTTCTAAGTATCATGATCTCAGAGTAACAACCCGTCAAAGATTGTAGTCATTTTGCACTTTGGACTCTTATGGGATTGAGCCGGTTGAACGTAGCTTAGACTAATTCGATGGTTTTTGTGTGAAAGAGAAAAATTTCTATCCTAAATGTACTCATTTGGACATGTTGGAATATTCTATTTGTAAAGAATGGTTGCAAAACGAAAGTTACATGCCTTTGCAACTTTACACTGCTTACATTCAACAATTTTTCCATCAACCAAAAAGTCGTCACCACTACAAAATACCTCCAAGATATCAAAAACCTAGAGAGTTTATTGTAGAGGGGATCAACACAATCTAATAGCCTCAGATGATAAGTTTCTAAGCATCATTTTTTTTGAGTAACAACCCATCAAATATTGCATCCATTTTACACTTTGGACTCTCAAGGGATTGAGCCGGTTGAACGTAGTTCAAACTGATTCAGAATTTTTGGGTGCAAAAGAGGACCATGTCTAACCTAAAAGTACTCATACAAACATGTTGGAATAGTCCATTTGATCACACAAGTTACAGACAAAAAGTTACACCCCTTTGCAACATTACACTGCTTGCATTTGACACTTTTTCCATCAACTGAAAATTTGTCACCACTAGAAGACAACTCCAAGATATCAAAAACTGAGAGATTTTATTGTAGAGGGTCCCAACACAATATTGTATCCTTAGAAAAGAAGTTTCTAATCATCATGTTTTTCGAGTAACAACTAGTAAAATATTGCAACTATTTTTCCCTTTGGACTCTTAAGGGATTGAGTTGGTTGAACATAGCTCAGACTGATTCAAAATGTTTTGGTATGAAAGAGAACCATGATGAACCTAAATGTACCCATTGAGATTTTTTGGAACAATCAGTTTGGTCACACAAGTTGGAGAACATAAGTTACACCGCTTTGCAACTTTACATTGCTTACATTTGACACTTTATTTGTCAACTAAAAAGTAGTCGCCACTAGAAAACACCTCTAAGATATCCAAAACCAAGAGAGTTTATTTTATAGGTGCCCAATGTGATCCCATAGCCTTAGATGAGAAGTTTCTAAGAATCATGGATTTTTAGTAACAATCCATAAATATTGCAATCATTTTGCACTTTGGACTCTTAAGGGATTGAGTCGGTTGAATGTAGCTTAGATTGAGTCAAAATGTTTGGGTGCGAAAGAGGACCATTCCTGGCCAAAACATACCCATCTTAATGTTTTGGAATAGTTTGTTTGGTCACACGAGTTGTAGAACAAAAGTTACACCCTTTTCAACTTTATATTGCTTGCATTTGGTCTCTTAAAGGATTTCATTGCTTTTGCCATCACTCAGGTTTCCTTTCCTAAGTTTGAATTTTTAATTTAAATTGGAAATTTCTTTCAATCTCCATTTAATGTCTTGCCTAGTGATATTAGGTAGGATTTTGTAGTGGCTCTCAAGCATTCCATGCCTTAGTAGAATGTCTTAAACATGCAAGATTATGAACTATTCAAATGTTTTGACCATTTTAATAACAACGCTAATTATAATGGATTGTACATTGATTGGATCTCCAAATTTATTTAAAATTTTAAAAATGTCATTGTAGTTTCATCTTTTGATGTCACCCAAAACCATCCTCTATAAAGTAAAGAAATCACTCTTTGTATGTATGGTGCTCCCATAATTAGAAGACTAGCATTCCTCTCAAACCTATTGTTTATACCTAAAAGTATCCTACCTATGAGAGAGTAGCTCACCTACCTAAGTTAATCTCCCCTCTTGTAGTTAAATATGACTCTACATAAGGAATCAACCCATTTTGTTGACTTTATCAAGGCTAAAAAGTTAGATGATGGAAACATGCTTATTAGGGTATGTGCAGGATCATGACGGGCCAAAAAGTGGCGATATGATCGATATGTGTAGGGTATGTGGCTGGAAAATTTTTTTTACCCAAAATTGATGAAACAAAAAGGGTTTCTAAAGGAGATTCTCAGCTTTCCACCAATATAAATTATGCTTTACTTTGAATTTACTAAATAATTATTATTCATTTTCTATTTGAATTACAACTAAAGTCTTGATTGATAAGATGATTAAAAAACATCTATAGCTTTCAAAAAATGTCACATTCTATGCTTCGCATACTATAGGATTAAAAAAAAAAAAATCATGAAGTTTTGATGAAGTTAAGGTGGTTAGACATACGAGTTCTTATATTTTTTAAAAGTTGTAATACAAAATTCATAACTAATTATTTACTTTGAAAAAAAATACAAAAAAATATGCATCTCATCTGGACATGAGTCCTCTACTTATATCTAAAATTTTATAAACAAATATTATCATTTTATTATGGTTAGGGTGGTCAGATAGACACCTACTTCTTTTTTTTTCCCTGAAGTTTAAGTACTATTGCATTGAAATTTCAAATTTTCACCAAATAGATTTTTTTTTTTAAAATAAACCTAGTAGTTTAGAAACTACATTCAAGTTTATATAGATTCTATTCTTACATATTCTTGAAATAATATAGATAACTTATTCAAATTTTTATGTCAACTTGCCTAGCTTTGATTTTTCTAAATTTTACGCCACTTAAGGGCATGTTTTTTCCATGATGATCTTGCACATACCAATCAACTTCAATGTGGTGTTCTTCTTTACTAAAGTATGTGTCCAAGACTCCATTGAGTTAGTTAGGCTCAAAATAAATGATAATTTTGCTTCCCTTATGGAATTATTTAAAATCTAGTTTTTTCACCTTACAAGATGTTATCTATGTGCAATATGATGGGGTTGCCATGGGATTTCATTTGTCTCCTATCCCAAATTTTAGCATATTTCCCTCAACTCCTTCCATATCAAGTCTAAATGGTGGAAGTACTATGATTATGACACCAACATTTGTTGGCCCTAAGAAATGAAAACTCTTCCAAACCCATCTAAACAATGTCTCCAACTACATCAAATTCACCAAAGAGATTGAAACTACTAACCATCTTCCTCATTGAATATACTTATGATTGTGATTATGAGAACAAATCACCATACCCAAATTCCAAAGAAACTATAATACATATTCACAGTGTACAAAGAAAATTATGTGAGGGGGCAACAACTTCAAGAAAAGGGGACAACCATAGATAAAAGGGGCCTTCTTCAAAGGTATTCTTTCTTCATCTTTGTGTTTTGAAAGGTCCTAGAAGGGGAATTGTTTTCTCAGCATAATAAGGTCCTAGAGGACCATGGCAATCATGTAAGGTCTTTTTTTTATTTTGTTTACATGTCATGTTTGAAAGTTGCAAAAAAAGGCATAAATTACTAATTTAATGACATGGACATTAGGGCTTTTTGCCCAATTTTCACCTACGGGCTCAAGCAGGCAAGATAAATTGTGTTTAGGTGTTCTAGAAGGCCAAATGGGACATTTACATCAGGGGTTAGATCATACATCTGATGTTATTTCTTAGGGAGCTCAGTTGAAAGGGCATGCCACAATCACTTTTGATAGAAAACTTATTAGAGAAGAAAGTTGGCAAGACCCTCTTGTTGTCTTGCCAACGAGCAGTGCTCTCTATTTGTTCAAATGCATCGGTCACTAGGGAATTTGGGTCACCATGACTCTTTTTTTGTATCTCCATGTCAAATTTCTCGCCAAAGGTAGCTCATAAAGTTGGCATCGGGGGGACGTTTGTGTTCACCGTGATGTCTCAGCGACCAAGCAAAGGTCTCACCGATAATGAAAGGTCTCACTGATCATTAGGCATAGGAGGATGGGCTCTCACCAAAACAAGATGAATTCGTTGAGAGGTCTCCCTGAAAGAGGTCTCAGCTTGCCAAAGAGATAAATCCTTCAGCATGAGGTCTTCCTGAATTTACAGTGTCTCACCAAAAGAATTTTTGCACTCGAGGAAGGTGATTTGTGTTCATTGCGAGGTCTTGCTGATAAAGAAGGGTCTCCCTGAAGTGAAGCGGTCTCGGCAAAGAAAACAAGCTCGCTGTGAGGTCTTGCTGAAACATGGGAGTCTCATCGAAAGATGATCAGAGCTTGGGGAAAGTAGAATGACTTTGGCATAATGTCTTGCCGACATGGTGTGTCTCGGTGAATGGTGATGTCTTCGGGGAGATGTCTCCCTGACCGAGGATGGTCTTGCCAAAGCAAATGGGGCTCGATGTAATTTTTGAGTTCAACGTGAAGTCTTCCTGACCCCCTAGGGTCTTGCTAACAGATAAAAAAATGAGCTCGCCGAAGGATTTTTCCTTCGGCAAAAGGTCTTCCCAATAGCAATTGTCTCGGCAACCACTGTGGAAATTGGTATAACTTTTGGGCTCACTATGAACTCTCATCAATGGTTTCATGTTATGCCAATAGCTGCAGAGGGGCGTAATCGCATCGATGAGACACTGCCAGTGTCTCACCAAGATACGATTCTGATGAAGAGCTTTTCACCACCCGAGGTGGCTTGTGTGGCATATGTTCAACCAATCAAAGGGAGCTACAAGTGAATCGTTGGCAGTTTGACCGGTGCTAAGAAGATATAGAGTGAAAGTGACGTGGATCGGCTCTGAGATCAAAAGCATTCAAAGCAGCTCGATAAGGAGATTCGAAGGTGGACACGAAGACCAGAAGTGAATGCGGATGTTGCCAAAAGATCAAGGAGGCCTTTCCTGGAGCAACTCTTCATTGACATGGACAGCAGGGACGCGCGTTTAATACAACATTAACTTCATTCAAAAGATCTAAGGGGAGATTTTTTTTTTTTGGAGGCTAATATTTTGTAAGCCCTAAGGGGCCGATATCTTTTTGTATATATGGCATTTTTGCCTCTTTGTAATGGAGTTTGGATTATGTATTCCGGAGAGTTAGTGATTTTTCTTAAATCCTTTCTCAACTAGTGTATTCTTTGTAACTCAACTAGAATTTGGAATATAACATACAAAGATTACCTTGGAAACTAGTGTTGGTGTTTCATCCTATTTTCATTTCTTTTCAGATTATGTAAGTTTTGAACTATTTTTTTTCAAGTCTGCATTTGAACTTCAAAGTTGTCAAATTCATCTTTCCTTCTTAAAATACATATGTAGATTAAACCTTTTCCAGAATAATGCATAATTTCACAAAGTTATGTTGAGTAAATGAAATATTTTTCATTAGTTTCTCAGTGTATGTTCATCTTGTTTTCATTCCATGACTTTTGTCAATTTGGTGTATCACTGTAGGTTTAAGTTTTAATTTTCATATATTTCTCATTTCTTTTTCTTTCAAA
Organism: Sequoia sempervirens; assembly: GCA_007258455.2. NCBI lineage: Eukaryota > Viridiplantae > Streptophyta > Pinopsida > Cupressales > Cupressaceae > Sequoia > Sequoia sempervirens. Next base: position 838,796,500 of record VDFB02281492.1, on the reverse strand, counting down.
GAGTAGTAGTTAGGTGATACCAAAGAAAGCTGGCCTTCTCCGAAGGTTCATTTCAACTTTAGGTGACCCACATCCTTGAAATGATCCCATGTTTCCTCTAGAAAGCTCAATTTTCATAACTTTGCATAGGGTGCATTTCTAGGAGATTACAATTTTTGGCATGCCTGGTGGGACTAGTTCCACATTATACTATTGGTTTAGTATGCAACCAGTGAGTTCCAGACTTTATAGAAGTCATTTTTGCATGCTTGGCGACTTTGTAGAGAGAAAGAACTTGAGAATCAACACCTTCTACAGTTTATGAGGAGAGTTCAAACAAGGAGAAGCTCGTCCCCTTTTGAATATTTGCAACTGTCACCACCAAGGAGACAAGGTTGGGTAATAGAAAGGAAAAGGACAACATTCATATATTCTAGAAGAACGAAATCTACTCCTCCACCTAGAAGATCTCATATTGCTGTCCCCTTTTTTGTTTCACCTAGAGTGCAAGTAAATCCACCTCTTCCTATGCAGATGGCAAGGTATCAACCATTTGTTGCTTTTGATGGAGGCGGTCCTTTGAACTTGGTGCAACACAATGATATACCAGTGGCTGCCTTAAAGAATTTGTCAATCTTCATAGGGGAGGATCAGACTACCCCTATTGAGCACATAAGGGATGTAGCCTCATTATGTGGAGTACATCACATAACTCATGAAGATTTAGCTATAAGATTGCTTGCTGCATCTCTCAAGGGTAAGGCTTTACAATGGTATCAGGGTTTACCAGTGAACTCTATTGCAACATGGGATGATTTTGGTGAGAAACTGCACAAGCAGTTTCAAGATAAATATGATCACTTGTCTCTGGTGGAGTAGTTGACAACTATAAAAAGATCTCCTCAAGAGAAAATGACATATTTTAATTTTTGATTCTAGAGGACTTGGTTTCGAATTCCTGTAATAGTGAGGCCATCTCCTAAGCATGCTTTTTTATACTTTCTCAAAGCTCTCAATAGTGAAATAGCATTCATGACACAATCAATGGGTGGTGAATCTTTTCCAGGTGCATATGAAGTGGCAATCAGGGCAAAAAACTGTTTGATTCAGGCAGGAAAAATTACCCCTAGGCCACCAATGCCTTTTTTTTCCAAATATATAGTCTACTACACCTTTGCAGGTACCTCCTTTTACACCTCTACTAGCTGTACCAATGTTCCCAGTTGTTGTTCCAGCAATTGTTAAACAAGAAAGTGCTATTTCAGGCATGTCACAAGAGTTACAAGAGATCAAAAGTTTGTTACAGACTTTTGGTAACAACTTGGTGAACTTGGAAAAATAACAATCCTATACTAGGCCTTATCAGCAGTAGAATCAGGCCTCAAGTCAACCTTTTCAAGGTCAACAATAGCTATTCCAGGGGAATATACAGTAGTATCAAGGTAATTACCAAGGCCCAAAACAAAATATTGCTACAAGACCTTTTCAGGCCTATAATCTAGCTCCAATTAGTGTCGTCAAAGAGCTTGTTCCTATTCAAAACAATCTAGCTACCGATTATGAATGGTGTTATCCATGTAATCAACCACATAATCAAGCTACGTGCTCTAATGACATGATCAACCAAGCTCTTATGGTGAAAATTTTTGTAGGTGCGCAAGATTTTCCTAAGGAGGGGTATTCACAACAACAAGATCAACCTGCAAATGATTTAACTCTCCTAAATTGGCAAAGAGAGAAATTTTGTGGAGTGAACCAGGATGACACATTTATTGTTGCTAATACTAGAGCCAAGAAGAGGGATTTTGGGATAGAACAAGCAAAAAATAAAGATAAGGGAGTTGTTGGTCCATCAAATCAGCAAGTACCACACATTTTGTAGCGAGGTCATGACACTAGTAAGGAGCAACATTTACATGCTTCATCCGCAGGTCAAGTGCAACCTGACCATGTTGTTGTAGAGACATAGTCAAAGGTAAATATATATGCACCTTTCAACATTGTTAAAAGTATGAAAAAAATGAATGTTTCAATTTCAATGTGGGATTCTTTAGCAATCCCTGGTCAAATGAATTTGTTACAGTCAGCCTTATCAAATCCTGTTAGTTTGAATTTTCCAAATGAAGTCTCTGTAGGCCAAACAAAGTCAGTTTTAACCAATGCACTTTTGGATAGTACCACACAACAAAGTAATGGTGTCAAGCCCCCTCCTTTCTATGTTTCCTTAATAGTGGGGAATAAATTGCTGCACAATTGCATGGTTGATAGCGGGGCTAGCAGTTCGGTAATGCAAAAAAAGATTGCAGACTAGCTAGGTTTACAATACTAGCCATTAGAAAAGGGAGTACTTCAATTGGATGGGACAACAGTAAACACTATAGGTGTTATTAAAAATCTGAATCTTACGCTACATGCCCGTCCTAATTTTTTAATCTCGCAAGATGTGTTTGTCATAGATTTGCCTCCATTTTTTTCTTTATGCCTATCTAGGGACTTCACAACTACAATTGGAGGGTATTTATCTTCAAATTGGTCCCATATGTTTTTTAGGACTAGGTATGGTACTAAGGTAACTATAGATTTTGAGTCCCTTGCTAAGGATCACATTGAGCCTTATATGCCATCTATTGTTAATGTTAATTTTGTTGTTTTAGAGGATACTAAACTTGCCTCAGCACAAAAGTTACAAACTTTTAGTGTACCTGAGGTACTCTTGAATGAATGGGCAGTTGAGAACATGATTGATAATCCAAATGAGCTTATTCAGGATGTTGGTCTGGGCAATTATGTATTGCATGAAGCCGGGACATAAATGCCAAATCTTGAAATAAGTGCAGAAAGTTAGTTTGAGCAACAAAATGAATTATGGGAGATGCATTTTGATGGTTCTAGAAGCAAAAATGGAGCTGGAGGAGGTGCAATGCTTGTATCTCCGTAGGGTGATAAGTATTATTATGCATTCTATTTTTCTTTTGTGTGCTCTAATAACACTGTTGAGTATGAGGACCTTGTTCAAGGTCTTGAGTGGGCAAGGAAGAGGGGAATAACCTGCTCAAAATTTTATGGGGATAGTGAGTTAATTTTCAATCAAATAAGAGGCCTGAATGTTGCTAAAAATGACACACTAAAGTCTTATAGAAACAGAGTGTGGAATATGATTCAGTAATTTGATGCCTTTAACTTAGAATCTATTCCAAGGAACCAAAATAAACATGATTATAGGCTTGCGGACATTGGAGCACAGTTTGATATTCTAGGTGACATTAGAAAAGAGAAAGTACAACAGTATGTGAAAGTTGTAGTCAGGCCATCAATTCTTGATAACAACATTCACTGGAAGGTTTTTGACAGTGATGAATAGATTCTTTCTTTTTTGCTCAAAGAAGATCAGTTCTCCATGGTGAATCAAGAAAAACTTAAGCAACAGTATGATGATCAAGTCATACAGCTAAGGACAAATAAGTTACCCAAAGGTCTAGTTGCCTTAGAGTCAATTTTTAGTACTGACGATCAGCTTAAAAAGGGTAAAGTTGGCTTGCAAATCAAAGAAGAATATTATGAAGAACTGGAGATTTTCAAAGGTAAACTCCTTAAGATAGGAAAAATTTGTTCACATGAAGATAAAAAATATTTTGTTTCCTTATGCCAAGAATTTTATGATGTGTTTGCTTGGGAATACTCAGATTTGAAAGGGTTTGATCCCCATATTGCTCAGCACACAATTGAGTTAGAACCTAATGCTAAGCCAGTAAGGCAGAAGCAAAGGCCCTTGAATCCTAAGCTTGAGCCCTTAATGATTAGAGAGCTAACCAAACTAGTTGAGGGGGGTATCATTTTTCCTATTAAACACACTTCATGGTTTTCTAACCTTGTGCCAGTTAGGAAGAAAAATGGTGAAATAAGACTTTGTGTAGACTTCAAGAATCTTAATCGAGCATCTTTGAAAGATCACTACCCGCTGCCCTCCATAGAACAAATCTTACAAGTAGTTGCTAGTTCTGAAAGATTTTCCTTATTAGATGGTTTTTCAGACTATAATCAGGTGTTGGTTAAAGAGGAGGATTAGTTCAAAATTGCTTTTACAACTAAATGGGGCACCATGGCATACAAAAGGATTCCTTTTGGTTTATCTAATGCTGGTGCCATGTTTCAAAGGGCCATGGATATGGCGTTTCAAAGTTTGATTAATAAGATTGTGATGATTTATTTAGATGATATTATAGTTTATTCTAAGAATGTTGATGAACATTTGTCACACCTTAAGAGATTTTTTGAAAAATTCAGAGAGTTTGGTATTTCTCTCAATCCAAAAAAGAGTGTCTTTGTTGTTCATGAAGGTAAATTATTAGGACACATAGTGTTAAAGCAAGGAATTACTATTGACCCTGAAAGAGTCAAAGCCATGCTTGAGTTGCCATTACCCAATCACAAGAAGGGTCTATAGAGCTTCTTGGGATGAATCAACTTTATGATAAGGTTCATCCTTGATGTCACAAACCTGTTACAACCTTTAACAACTATGTTAAAGAAAAATGCAATTTTTCAGTTGGACAAAAGATGCCAAGAAATTTTTTGAGACAATTAAGGAGGCCTTAGCAGCAACTCCTACGCTGGTAAATCCCAATTTTTCTAAATATTTTTGTTCTATATGCTTATGGTAGCACAAGTAACATTTCTACAATGTTGGTGCAAAAAAATGAAGAAAATTTAGAGCAACGAATAGCCTTTTTCAGTCAAGGTTTGGATGATTATGAACATAAATATCCATTTGTGGGGAAGCATGTTCTCACTATCATAAGAAGCCTTAAAATATTCAAGCCTTTAATCTCTAATAATAAAATTCATGTCATGGTTGCACACCCAAGTGTCAAGGAATTTTTGTTGAGCAAATATCTGAATGAAAAAAGAGCAGGGTGGATCACTTAAGTTATGGAATATGATGTGGATATCAAGATTACCAAATTGGTTAGAGGTAAAGGTCTCTGTGAGTAGCTTGCTACAGGGCCAAGCAGTGAAAATGAATTAGAGAAGGATGTTGTTTTTGCTAATACAAATGAGTCTCAGAATGCTCAAGATGATGTGCCTGTGATAACAACTAATTGGGTTCAAGACATGACCCATTTTTTACAAACTGGTGAGTGTCCACCAGTTTTAGATAGACCTAAACAAAGATACTTTAGACTACACTCCATACCATATGTGCTAGTAAACAATGTTCTTTTCAAAAAATATTTGAATGGTGTTCTATTAAGATGTATTCACAGTGATCAGATTGAGAAGGTACTTCATGAGTTTCATGATGGAGCTGCAAGAGGTCACTTTGCTCCAAGAACTACTGCATCGAAGATAATGAGAGTTGATTACTACTGGCCCAACTTATTTAAAGATACATATGCATGTTCAAAGAAATGTGTGAAGTGTGCTCTTTTTGCAGGAAAAGAAAAGTTGCCTGCTATGCCTCTACATCCAATTCAAGTAGAGCATCCCTTCATGAGATGGGGCATTGATTTCATTGGGCCAATAAATCCACCTTCCAGTGCTGGTCACAAGTGGGTACTTATAGCCACTAACTATTTTACACAGTGGACAGAAGTGGTTGCATTGAAAGAGGAAAATGAATCTTCTGTATTGAATTTCTATGATGGCATAGTAACCAGATTTGGAGTTCCTAACTCTATTATATCTGATAATGCTCTTGCATTCACAAGATTAAGAGTAATTGATTGGGCTGTTAAACATGGCATTCATTTGAATACATCCTCAAATTATTACCCTCACGGTAATGGTTTAGTTGAAAGTACAAACAAAAATCTCATTAGGATTATTAAAAGAACCATGGAGGATAATCAAAGGACCTGGCACGTAAATCTGAAGTATGTACTTTAGGCATACAAAGTGACCCCTAAGAGGTCTGTTGGAAATTCACCATATGTGTTAGTTTATGGAAAAGAGGCCAAATTACCTCTATCTATGGAGCTTCTAGCTATTGACATTATTCACCAGTTGGAGATGTTTGAGGAACAGGACCCAATGTCTGTGAGATATGCAGAGATCGTGGAGCTTGAAGAATCAAGAGATAGGGCCATGAAAACTTTGGAGTATCATCAGCGCCAAACAAAGAAAACATTTGACAAGAAAGCTACAACAAAAAAATTTAAGGAAGGTGATATTGTCCTCAAGTGGGATTTTCTAAAGAGCAGGCCGAGCCATCACACAAAGTTTGACAACATGTGTATGGGTCCATTTATTATCAAAGACTGTGTGGAACACAATGCTTACTAGCTGGCCACAACAGAAGGTGAAGTGCTTCCTATCCCACTTAATGTGATACACCTCAAGCCTTGTTTTCAAGTTTGATGATTTCCTCTATTGTACATATTAGGTTAGGTTTATGTTTCCAATAAGTTCTTCTACACTTTAGTTTAATTTTTTTTCATTCCCTAAGTGTTGTTTCAACACAGTATATATTTTCTTTTCATTTTCTCCTATTTCTTGAGTTTTAAACAACCTGTTATGGTCTATAAGTTACAGACACATTTGAGTTATGTGCAAGGTTGATGTTTTATTTTTTTCTGAGCTTCCTAATGACTCCATGCCCAATGGACAAGTTTTGGCTACTGATTTCCTTGTTCAACAACCAAACATCTAGCGAAGGTCACCAAAAATGTTGCCCAATTTTCACCTACGGGCTCAAGCAGGAAAGATAAATTGTGTTTAGGTGTTCTAGAAGGCCAAATGGGACATCTACATTAGGGGTTAGATCATACATCTGATGCTATTTCTCAGGGATTTCAGTTGAAAGGGCATGCCTCAATCAGTTTTGATACAAAACTTATCAGAGAAGAAAGTCAGCAAGACCCTCTTGTTCTCTTGCTGACTAGCAGTGCCCTCTATTTGTTCGAATGCATCGGTCGCCAGGACATTCGGGTTGCCATGACTCTTTTTATGTATCTCCATGTGGAATGTCTCATCGAAGGTAGCTCATAAGGTTGATGATGGGGGGACGTTTTTGTTCACCCTGATGTCTCAGCAACCAAGCAAAGGTCTCACGAATAATGAAAGGTCTCACTGACCATTAGGCACAGGAGGATGGGCTCTCACCAAAACAAGATGAATTCAGTGAGAGGTCTCACTGACATGTGGGTGTCTTGCTGACAGGTGATGGTCTCCCCGAAAGAGGTTCGAGCTCACCAAAGAAATAAAGCCTTTGGTGTCAGGTCTTCCTAAATTGCCAATGTCTCAATGAAAGAATTTTTGAGCTCGAGGAAGGTGATTTGTGTTCGCTGCGAGGTCTTGCCGATACAGAAGGGTCTCCCCAAAGTGAAGCAGTCTTGATGAAGAAAAGAAGCTTGGTGTGAGGTCTTGCCAAAACATGGGAGTCTCATCGAAAGATGATCAGAGCTCGGGGAAAGCAAAATGACTTCGACATGATGTCTTGTCAACATGGTGTGTCTCGGTGAATGGTGATGTCTTCAGGGAGATGTCTCCTCGACCCAGGATGGTTTCGCCAAAGCAAATGGGGCTCAATGTAATGTTTGAGTTTGGCATGAAGTCTTCCCGACCCCCTAGGATCTTTCCGACAGATAAAGAAATGAGCTCACCGAAGGATTTTTCCTTCGGCAAATGGTCTTCCTGATAGCAATTGTCTCGGTGACCACTGTGCATATCAGTATGACTTTTGGGCTCACTATGAACTCTCATCGATGGTTTCATGTTATTTTGATAGCTGCAGAGGGGAGTAATCACATTGGCGAGACACTGCCAGTGTCTCACCAAGATGCGATTTTGATGAAGAGCTTTTGACTGCCCGAGGTGGCTTGTGGCATCTGTTTGACCAATCAGGGGGAGCTACAGGTGGATCATTGGTAGTTTGACCAGTGCCAAGAAGATACAAAGTGAAAGCAATGTGGATCAGCTCTGAGCTCAGAAGCATTCAAAGCAGCTTGATAAGGAGATTTGAAGGTGGACACGAAGACCAAAAGTGAATGCGGTAGTTTCCAAAAGATCAAGGAGGCCTTTCTTGGAGCAACTCTTCACCGACATGGACAGTAGGGATGCATGTTTAATACAGCATTAACTTCATTCAAAAGATCTAAGGGGAGATTTTTTTTTCAGAGGCTAATATTTTCTAATCCCTAAGGGGCCGATATCTTTTTGTAAATATGGCATTTTTGCTTCTTTGTAACGGAGTTCGGCTTATGCATTCCAGAGAGTTAGTATTTTTTCTTAAATCCTTTCTGAGCTGATGTATGCTTTGTAACTCAATTGGAATCTAGAATATAACATACAGAGATTACCTTGGAAACCAGTGTTGGTGTTTCATCCTATTTTCATTTCTTTTTAGATTATGTAAGTTTTGAACTGTGTTTTTCTAAGTCTGCATTTGAACTTCAAAGTTGTAAAATTCATCTTTCCTTCTTAAAATACATATGCAAATTAAACCTTTTCCAGAATAATGCATAATTTCACAAATTTATGTTTAGTAAATGAAATATTTTTCATTAGTTTCTCAGTGTATGTTCATCTTGTTTTCATTCCATGATTTTTGTCAATTTGGTGTATCACCGTAGGTTTAAGTATTAACTTTCATATATTCCTCATTTCCTTTTCTTTCAAAGAGTAGTAGTTAGGTGATACCAAAGGAAGTCAGCCTTCTCCGGAGATTCATTTCAACTTTAGGTGACCCACAGCCTTAAAATGATCCCATGTTTCCTCTAGAAAGCTTAGTTTTTATAACTTTGCATAGGGTGCATTTCTAGGAGATAACAGGGCTATTGATGAAAAAAGGGCTTATTCTCAAGTTGTAATTGCTTTTGTTAGTTTACTTGATGTTTTAAATGAATGAGATAATGTGGTCCAACACATTGAGGAGAAATATTTCAAGAAGAATACTATGTTTTTTTCCATTTTTATGATAATTTTATGAAGAGAAAAAAGCAAAGAACAAATTGGTGCAAACCTATATGGCATAGTGTGAAGCTTAGAGGTGGATGGAAATGTAGTATTTTGTGTTAAGGTTCAAATACAAGTGATTTGAATTTATTTCATTGTTGTTTGTTAAAGTTATGGTCAAATTATTATTAGTTACCCTATTTCAAACCTAGGGTTTTTTAAGAAATTCATATCTGTAGTGTCAAAAAATGTCATTGTTCAAAATTTCACACTTAACTTATGAATGATTAATGTTAAAATAAACTTAATTTCACCTTTATCTAGTGTTGTAATGTTTTTAACACATTCACATTAGGTCTTGGGCCCTTTTTAAGCTAAATAAACCTAGCTTTTCTTTAATTTAGTGTTGTAAAGTGTATTCATTTACATATTCACAATAAATTTATGGCCCTTGGACCTAATGTTTCCTTAATGTAGTGTTGTAATGTGATGTAGACATTTACATTGTATTTAGGGCCCTTTTAATCTAAATTGACCTAATCTTTCCTTAATTTAATATTGTAAAATGTATTTATTTACACTTTCACATTGATTTTTGAGACCTCTTATATTTATGACCTTAATATCATCTTTAATAGGTCCCTAATACTGTATAGTATGCATCCTAAGGCTTATTTCAATTGAAATCTTGAAAAGATCAACAAGTAGACTTAATTTCTCAACTCCCTGATATTTTCCTCTCTCTAAAAAATCCCTGTGGGACCCATATGCCACCTTGGTTATATGAGTCCCAACTAGGTGGGATCCATATGCCATAGATGTTATATGAGTCCCATTTGGCCCCTTTTAAGGGTTTTGAGTGAGAAATTAAGGTTTTAAATTCATATTTTATGAATTTCAAACTATGGGACCTAATAAACGGTAACTTGGATGGATTTCCTATTTAAAGAAGGTCTCAAATCATTATTTCATTATTCCTTCATGATATCAAGTCAAGCACTCAAGAGTTAAGCATTCCAAGACTTCATAAGATCATCAAGAGAGTTTACAAGATCACTTCTAAAACATTGAAGAGCATATTTTTCATCAATTTTTGTAGTAATTCAAGATCCATCATCATGTCAAGATCATAAGGCATCAAGCATTTTTTTGATCTAGTTTTGTGATGTAGCATTGAAGATCCAAGATTAAGCATTGTTCTAGACTTATTTCAAGGTCTAGATCTACATCCTTCATGTCCACTTCATGTTAAATTATAGATTTAAAAGAAATAATTTACAAGGCATCATTAAAGGTATCATTATCCATGTTTCATGTTCCTTGTTTCATGTTTCATGTCCTTATTTCATTATCTCATCATTTGGTTTAATTACCTAAAATGGGTTTGACCAAGGAAAACCCCTTATTCACTAACAATCAATAAGTTTTTATCCTCTTTACATATGTGATTGTATATCTAGGTTTCTTGGAGAATTGAGGATCTTTGAAGATTAGGTTACAAGCTTGAAGGAATTTGTTGGAGTTATCTCCTCTCTTGCAAGGTCATGGAAAGTCTTCTATGGGTCCAAAATCAGGGTTTTAGATCTAGAAGCAAAGCGTGGCAAAAAGAGAAGAAATTGGAGAGAAAAATTAGATCTTAATCCTCTAAAAAATTCACACTGGGACTAATATACCACTTTGTGTGTATGAGTCCCAGTACAACCAATTTTAAAGGTTTCAGGAGATTCAGAATAAGCACAGTTAGATCCCAATTTTGGTGTAGAAAACCCAATCTAGGACTAAATTCCCAAGAATGGCATATGAGTCCCACTTAGCATTAAAATTAGAATTTCCAACATTTCCAATCCTCATTCAAGCCTCCACAGGTTTGCAAGTCCACAATTCCAATTTTATAATCTTCTATTTTGATTTATATGCATTTCTAGGTCATTCATTCAAGTTTCATACATCACTAGGTATAAACATTAGATCTTACATCTCATTAGTCTTTCCAAGCCCTAGCTTGGTGGTGAACCCCTATTTGGTTTCTAATTAGATCTTAGGGCTTCCCTATTGCAAGATCTATTAAATATCCAAGATACTGAGAGGGGGGGTGAATAAGTATCTTCCTAAATTTACTGATTACATACCATCCAATTATTCCAACACATACAATAGCAAGAATAAGTAAAAGCATTAATAGTGCATGAAATCACATAACACATGAACACAAGGATTTTTACCTAGAAAACCCAAAGTGGGAAAAACCATAGTGAGTGTTAGCTCACAATATCTTATAACCGGTTATAAGATATTACAAAATGGGTGGCTCACTTCCAGGACTCACTATCCAAAAACAAAGGCTCACTACCTACAAAATTACAATGACAAAATGGTTTTTTTCCAAAAAATGAACTGATAGAGTACACCTAGTGACTGCAGATTCAGTTCCAATGAAGCTCAATAAACTGACTTGACACACTTCATCATATTCACTCTTCATCACATTTGCATTCACATCACCACCAAAAACTATTACATAAAACCTCAAATACTATCTTATATATATACATGATCACTTCACAAGCATCAATTAGGTCGACCTAATTAGATGCACTTCTCATTTACCAAAAAATACCAACAATCGGCTTCAAGCTTCCACAAAAATCAATTCACACATCTAATACACTACATCAAGTTGGCATGGACCTAGGATAGGTCACACATATATCTGCATAACTAAAATTAATTTACCATTACACAATACATCCATTAGGTCAACCAAGAATAGACCTAATAGCATATTTGCAAATACCAGTGTAATTCCACTATGCCATATGAGCACCTAGATACATGAGGTATTGACTGTACATACATGCTCCCGGTGTCTGCAAACCATTTCCCAAAACCATAAGCAACAATAATCACTAGCAAACAGATACAGACCAAAATACCAGGGGATATAAGAAAAATACTTATTCATATACCAAACCAGAATACTGAAACAACTTCAAGCTTGATCTTGCAAATGCAACTCATGGTGACATCAATGACAAAAAAATAACAAAATTAGATGTTATTCTTCATTTTTCTAACAATATCCCCCTTTGTCATTGATGGCAACATGTGCCAAAAGAAATATTCACAAAACTTCTTATTTACAACACTTCTCCCCCTAATGCCAACATTTCACAATTCTTCACTCCCCCTTTGACATCAAGGAAAAAGGGTATCCCAAAAACATCTTGAAAAAATTAAAACAAAGAAAAAAATGAAACATGTATCAACCAAAGGATGGCAAGCCTTGAAGATCCTTTAGAATACCTTGCCAAACAAATTTTCCATTCTCTGCACTATCCTTTGCAACAATCAACATCCTGTTCAGAGATTCCAACTCAATTATAGTTTCTTTTACACTGTCTAAAGTATCAAGAGTAAAATTTATCTTCTCAATATTTTTCGCACATGCCAGATTCTTACCAACTGAAGTGTATTCCATTCTTACAATATCGCTCAATTGATCAAATTATCTAATAATTTCTACCTTCTACTTCTGCAAGACAAATAATTTTTCTTTACATGCAATAATGGCATTCTAGGTTGATATGTCTCTATATTTGGATAGGCTATAGGTACCAGAGATGACAAATAGCTTAGACTCAATGGATTCCATAACAATCGGGTATGTGCAGGATCATCCTAGAAAAAATAGGGCCTTAAGTAGTGAAAATTTCATAAAATCAAAGTTAAACAACTTGATGTAAAAATTTGAATAAGTTATATGTATTATTTCAAAAATATGTAAGAATATATATTGTAGCAAATTGAATGTAGTTTCTAAACTACTAGGTTTATTTTTAAAAAAATCTATTTGGTGAAAATTTGAAATTTCAATGAAGTAGTACTTAAATTTCAGGGAAAAAATAAGTAGGTGTTTTTCTAACCACCCTAACCACAATAAAATGATAATATTGTTTTGTAAGCTTTTAGATATAAGTAGAGGACTCATGTCCAGATGTGATGCATATTTTTTTGTAATTTTTTAAAAAGTAAATAATTAATTATGAATTTTTTATTACAACTTTTAAAAAATATAAAAACTCATACGTTTGACCACCTTAACTTGGTCAAAACTTCATGAAATTCATTTTCTTTATTTTAATCCTATAGTATGCAAAGCATAGAATGTGATGCATGTTTCGGATTCAAAAAATGTGAGACCATTTGAAAGCTATAGATGTTTTTCAATCATCCTATCAATCAGGTCTTTAGTCATAATTCAAATAGAAAATGAATAATAATTATTTATTAAATTCAAAGTAAAGCATAATTTATATTGGTGGAAAGCTGATAATCTCCTTTAAAAACCCTTTTCGTTTCATCAATTTTGGGTTAAAAAAAGGTCGTTAGCCACATACCCTACACATACCCATCATATCGCCACTTTTTGGCCCATCATGATCATGCACATACCCAACCTTAATATTCTGAGTGACATCCAACCACTTCAAGCAATAGGAAAGAACAACTTTATCTTCTGACTCACAAACCTTCATAGTATCCAGATTCTTTTCAACTCTAGAGTGTGCAAGAGCACACTTGTCATGCAGTGCCAATAACCTTCTCTTTGACAACCTCTCCTCAACCTCTTGTTTTGATCTTTCATTGAGCCTGGATGTATACTCCTTGAAAGATTCCAACAAAAATCTCAAATTTTCAATAGGGTGAGAGATGTATCAATGGATGTAGCAAGTATGGCTTCCTATAATGCCTTGAGGGAATCTTCTACGAGTTCGGTTCCTCTTTGATGTGCTTCCAAAATTTCCTTCCTACCAGATGCTTGCATACCATCTCCCAACATTACTTTATGCACTGGAGACATCTTCTCCATATCCACCAACCCCTCAATCATAGGAATTTGTAAAAGCTCCTAGGGAATGATCAGTTGAAATCTAATTTTGTTGGAAAGAAAACCTTTTAAAACATCATTACTGGAGGATGATTCTCTAGGGTTCTTCAAATATTTTCAATATGCTTTTCCCCTTCTTCATTTTTCTTGGGGAATTATTTGTTTTCCTTTTCTTCCTCTCCCTCTCCCTCTTCCTTCTCATCTTCCTCCTTCTTTTCTTCTTCCATTCCCTCTTATTCTTCTTCTTCTTCTTCTTTCTTTTCTTCCTTTTTTTCTTCATCTTTGTCTTTATCATTGTTTTCCTCTTCATCATTTTCATCCTTTTCATCTTTATTTTTCTCTTCCTTAGGATTACCCTTATCTTCTTCTTCGCTACCTTCTCCTTCATTACCCTATTCATTGTTGCCTCTTTCTTCTTAAGTGTGCTCTAGAGGAGCATCATTGTGCTTTTCAGGCTCAGTCTCACCTTCATTCTGATTTTCACCTTCTGAAGGATCATTTTCACCACCGACATCAATTTCAACATCAATATTTTCAAAAATATTTGTGTTACCTATATCAAGAGGAATATTTTCCTCAACATTTTTAGCAGATACATCTTCATTAACTTTAAGCATCCTATATTTTCCTACAGTATCCTGGATCACCTTTTTTGTTTCCTTCCTTACCTTCATTGTCATCAACATGTTCAGTCTTCTCTTCATTCAAAACATATTTGCACAAATCTTCTTCAAAGTTTCTAGATCATCTGGGGTCAAGGAAGACCCAATCTTATTGTATGCATCATTCTTGATCTTTTCTTCAAGTTCAACAACTTCTAATCTCCTTTTCATTAGAGTTTCCCACATGCTTTTAGGTATATCTTTCTTTATATCATCCCTCTTGATTTCTAAGATGATAACATATTGAATAACTACTAAAAGAAAGGTTGTCTTATCTTCTTCTCCAACATCATCATAATATTCCATTGTAGGTTGAAGCATGTTTGCAAAATGTAGCATGGAATTGAGTGTTGGTACTATTTTAAAGTAGTGACCATAACTTACCAGATCATCATGTTCTCACTTCTGGTATGTATATCCTTCACCAGATACCTTGGCCTACTTTGATTTTGGTTTGGTGTGCACATGGAAACCAAAATCTTGTGCTTCCTCATTATCAGAAGATGATACAAGTACTCTCTTGGAACTAACAACTTCTATAGAAACACCTTCACCAAAGGATATGCTTCCTCTTTTTCTCCTCACTAGCTTTGCATCATGATCTTCTTCTTCATCATCCTGGTCATCTATAACACTGAGGTTTTTCTCCCTTGTTTCTTTGTATTTCCTTCCTCTCTTTGTAGGAACTACCAGAGGAGTCTCTTTCCTCTTCCTAGATCTAGTAGTCGGTTTGGTGGAAACATGACCTTTTCCATTATTAACAACACTAGGTTCAGGCATTGCAACAAGGGTTGTGGATCATTTTACATAGGTAGTTCTTCTAGATCTCCTTAGGCTAGATGATTCTGCCTCCAATTGCTATCCTTTATCCCTTCCAAGGGAAATTTCCTTATTGGTGAAGCCATCATCTTTAACTATTCCCTCCACCTTTTTAATTTTAGGCTTTTTCTGCTCCAAATGAATCTCCATAGAATTTTCAGTATATGTCCCAATTATGGGTTCGTTGGGGTCCTTCAGATTCTTCAACAACATTTGCACATAACCTTCAGCTTCTTCTTCTGTAACTTCATAACCTAGAGGCTGAATTCATATGGTTTGAGGTTCCACAGTCTCAATCATACACTCATCAGAGGAAACATGGAATATGATGTCATTTTTATACTTCTCAACATTTTTTCTTGAAATCCTTTCCCTTTCATTCATGTTCAATTTTGAATACAACAAAGAATGTTGTTAGGGCATCACCTTGAGCACTCATATTACCCATACTATGCATATAATCAAAAATTCGATGCACCAAAGGTCTAGATGAGTCCCAATTTACTTCAACATTTCTTCTTGAAAGCCTCTTCATGAAATAAAATAATAAACATATGATCAATGAACCAAATTTGAAAGCATATCTCTTTTCCTTTGACGACTTCAAGTTCTTAAGTAGTTGAATCTAAAGCAATTCACATAGATCATAATCAACACCCTTTTCAACCATATCAAATCTAGTATAGACTGTTGTAGCCAAAACAAAGTTCTCTTTGTTTGTGAAGTATATTTTGTGACTGATCATGATATTTGTATACTTCATAGCCGGATTCATGATGGTTTTCATAAGTGGCTCCTGTAAGTTCTATTACAACCTTATTCTTCATAGACTTCAACACCTAGGTATTGTACCTTTATCCCAAAGCCCAATAACAACCATAATCTATTCCTTATTTATTAGATGTGGTTAGTCAATCCATAGATATTTATCATGAATTCTACTTAGGACTGATTTTACAAATTTTTCATCAAGGCTGAATTTTGGAAAAATATTCCATCTATCCAACTTCTTCATGACTAGGTTCGAATACTCAAAGTTTCACCAAGAAATCATCACTATTAAGCTCTTTCTCCCATAAATCAATCAATTTTTTGTGCTTGAATTCCTCATACTTTACACGAATGTACATCCTTGTATCCTCTATCAGCATAATTCCATGAGGGATTGACAAAAATGCGCCCATGGGTCATCTTCAAAAAATTTCAAGGAATATTTTCTATAAGAAGGTTTCAGCTTTTAGGACCCTTTAATAACTACAAGGGTAGCCATTCTTCCAATTTCAAATTCAAACTACTTAACCAACACAAAACACAACTACACAGAAGATTGAAGTACCTTTTCCTTCATGATAAACCACAACTAGGTTTTGTATGGCTTGTACTCTAAATCTCCTCAAGAATGCTCCAGAGTGCTCCAACTTCTTCAAATGCATGAATGATCAAAATTTCTCAAACATTTCCTTTATAAAACAATCATTTTCCCTAATTTGCATTAAATGTGGCAGAATTTCAAAAAACTACTAAAAATTCTTCTCATTTGCACTTAAAAACCCTAATTTGTTTCACAAAAGAACATCTCTTAATATTTTCTTTGGTTTTCTTTTCCAAAACCTATGCTTATTCAATATTCACATTTCATCCTCATCTCAGCCTCTAAGACACCATTTATCTAGGGGGTTCTTACAATTTTCTGATAATGCTCCCCCTACAACCTTGCTAGGTCTAATTACCAAACAAGTCATTTGTACCAGATGAGGGCATAGACTCATCAGTAGTCTCTGGTTCTTCTTTCTTCCTCCAAATCTTATTCATCTCTTGCTTAATCTCATATTTTCCAACTTTCATCACAGATTCATTCTTTTCCACCAGATTGTTCTCCTTACTCTTATTCCTTGTGCAAACTCTTAAAACATGTCCTAGTTTATTGTAGTTATAACAGACAATATTTCTCTCATTAGATTGACTTCCACTGATTCTTGTTTTGCATTGGTTAGCTTTATGTCCATACTTGTTATAGGTATAGCAATATCCATTAAAGGATTGATTAATTCTTTCTCCATTAAAATGATTCATCATCAAGGTTATGCATTCACTTGCCCTATGTCCAATTCTTTTGCATGTGAAACATTGATGAGTGAAAGGACCAGGGAATTGATTCATCCTATTCCTACATTTTTTTTCCTTGTGACAAAACTTGTTGCATGAAAAATAAGTTCCATTAAAAGAAGGATGCCTTTGTGCATTAGGTTGTCTCACTAGAGGTCTCCTAGCAAAGTTCCTTGAATTTCCTTTTTTCTTTCCTTTATTTTGAGTCTTTTTATTTTCCATAGCTTTAGAACTTTCACCAATATCATTTCCAAGACCACATTTTTCTTTACTAGGTTTTTTTCCTACAATCAATTCATCAAGCCTATCTAAGGTAGATTTGAAATTGTTCTCATAGAGTTTCACCTTCTCTAGATACACTTTCAGGTTCACAACTTCTTGTTCAAGCTTGGTATAGTCTTCAAACTTTCTTTGTACCAACTTGTTTAGGTATTCTTTAATTATTTTCTTCTCCTCTACTTGCACTTTCAAACCGACAATATCTTCATTACCCTTCTTCAACTAATCAGTTACTTCCTTGTGTCTATCTTTGAACTTATTCAATTGCTCCTTTAATTTTTGGACACATTCATTTGCATCTTCAAGATTCTCTTTCAGATCTCTATTTTCTCTTTGAACTTTGTCAAGATCCTCAAGAGCAGTATGGATTTCTCCTTTATCATTCATTTCTTCCATCTTCAGGATCTCCCTCAAGTTGTTAGGCCTTTCTGGAGGAACCGGGCTTTGATACCAATTGTTAAATATCCAAGATACTAAGAGGGGGAGTGAATCAATATCTTATAAATTTACTAATTAGATACCATCCAATTATTCCAACACATACAATAGCAAGAATAATTAAAATCATTAACAGAGCATGAAATCACAAAACACATGAACACCAGGATTTTTATGTGAAAAACACAAAGTGGGATAAAACACGGTGAGTGTTAGCTCACAATATAGTATAACTGGTTATAAGATATTACAAAATGGGTGGCTCACTACCAAGATGCACTATCCAAAAACAAAGGCTCACTGCCTACAAAATTACAATGGAAAAATGGCTTTGTAGTAGAAAATGAACTAATAGAGTACACCTAGTGAGTGCAGATTTAGTTCTAATGAAGCTCTGTAAACTGGCTTGAAAGACTTCATCATATTCACTCTTCTTCACATTTTCATTCACATCACCACCAAAAATTGTTACATAAAACTTCAAATACTATCTAATATATATACATGATCTCTTTGCAAGCATCAATTAGGTTAGCCTAATTAGATGCACTTCTCATTCACCAAAAAATACCAACAATCAGCTTCAAGCTTCCACAAAAATCAATTCACACATCCAATATGCTATGTCAAGTCCACATGGACCTAGGATAGGTCGTACATATATCCGCATAAAAAAAATTAATTCACCATTAGACAATACATTCATTAGGTCAGCCAAGAATAGAGCTAATAGAATATTTGCAATTACTAGTGTAATGTCGCTGCACCATATGAGCACCTAGATACATGAGGTCTTGATTGTACATGCTCCTAACATTTTTAAACCATTTCCCAAAACCACAAGCAACAATAGTCACCAGCAAATAGATGCGGACCAAAATACCAGAGGATATAAGCAAAATACCAGAGCAAGTTCAAGCTTGATCTTGCAAATGCAACTCATGGTGACATCAATGACAACATAATAACAAAATGAGATGTTCTTCTTCATTTTTCTAAAAAATTATATTTCTCCTTTGCATACTTTAGATTGAGATCTCTAGGGTTTTCCTTGAATGTGGAGTATAGAAGATTGGTGTTCTATGTCCTAAACCCTAGCAATGATAATTTTCTTTCTTAAATTCTAGGAAACATGTATTTAGAACATCATAATTCTGATTTGGAGTACATTACCATCCTAGATATTTCTTTCATTAATATTTCATTAGGGTTTACATTAGTTAATATACATTCTAGGGTTTCAAAATCTTGCATTAGTGAAAGTGCATATAGGTTGCATTTTTGCATCTTACATCATTGAAAATCAACTATAATATGCATTTGGAAAATCTATTTGAGTGAAAAGATCCAATCATTGGAAAGCATAATTCTCCTTCTCTTGATGCCTCCCCTATGGGTGATGAATCTACTTTATAAAATATAAACATGGAATGTGATGAACATCTTGTTTGTTAATCCCCTAAAAGCTATCCTACTAGGGTAGATATTAGGGCACAAGAGAATGAGACCTTGAAAAAAAATAATGAAATCATAGAAAAATGTGATAATAACATTTATCCTTCTCTTGAAATATCTCCTAGTTGTGAAGAATATATTTTAGTGTTAGAAGATCAAAGAAATTAGGGTCATGAGAATCCTATTTGTCTCTCTCCCCCTAGGGAAGACATTATAGAATAATATAATGCAATCATTGATAAACAAGACAATACAACCATTTATAACTCCCTTACTTGTGATGACGTCAATTTAGAAGAACCAACCTTTGAATGTCATGAACATCTAGCTTGTAGTTCTCCTAAAAAATATCCTCCTATGGAGGATTTCGTGGTGCAAGAAAATGATAACATTGACAATAGTCATATATTTTCCCTAGATGAAGATGATGAAGTAACATTAGACTCATGTTCACTAAGGGATGTTAATATTATTCAACCTCAACTCATCCTTTAACCACCTTCACACAAACCTTTGACTCAAAATAAAGTTGAACTTGTCTTTTACCTGTGTAAGAATAATGTTTCACAGTAGTCAGGTTATAATATCTTTTCCCATACATATAACCCTAGAAATAATCCGCAACCACAAAAAAAACCTTCAACATCCCTCCCATTTCCCAACCCTTTCTATCCTAGTCCTCCTTGTTTTCCTTCACAAAGTTGAAAGGAGTATGATATTTTCAAAAAAATAAATAACACTCCTGCTACGATATCATTATGGGGCCTTATTCAAGCCTCCCCTCATTACAACATGATTCAAAGTTCTTTACAACAAGTTCCTATCCCTTCTAATGCACAACTGAATGACATAGAAGCCATGATTCAAGGAATAAATGCTGACATTTTTTTTCACCAAAGTGAGCTACCTCCTTTGGAAGTGCAAAAAAAATATGATGCTTTCATGGTAATAACTATACATAATTGGCTGGGGATAAAAATAACCCTCATTGACAATGGATTTTCCCTTAATATATGTAGTGTATCCCTTTTAGATAATTTTGGTGTGGACAAATAAAAAATTCAACCTAACTCTTTATCTATCAAGGGATTTGACAATGTAGGAAAACAACCACTTGGTGTGATCACTTTTCCTATTACAGATGGAAAGGCCACATTAGAATCACCGATCCATGTTATGCCTCACTATCTCATATAATCTTCTTTTAGGAAGGCCATGGATTCATGCAATGAATGGGGTGTCTTCTATGCTTCATCGTAAAATGAAGTATGTATGTAATAACAAAGTGTATAGAATCAAAGCCGACCCTAAACCAAATAGTTGTTTGAACATTGAGAAGGACAAGGAAAATCCTTTGAAAACATTGACACCAACTACACAAGTAGAAGCCATGCAACAAAAATAAAAATAAAAAAAATATTGAGGAAATTGCGAAGCTATTATAAGATGATTGGGGTTACTTAGAATTCAAACCAACATTCATGGGAGAATACAAGATCATAAACAAAAACTCTAGAAAGGGAAAATAAAAATTAGTAATGTCAATTAAAAATTTGGAAGACCCTTCGAAAGCATCCACCTCAACTACTTTAGAAGATCAAGAAAATTACACAACAAACTTTAATGAAGTTGATCATGAGAAACCACTGAATCCTAAAGAAATGAAAAAGCTTTACAGAAGAGGCTATGAACTTGTGAAACAACTGGGATATAGTGGAAAAGGTTGTGGTAATAGAGAACAAGGTATATGTGTTCCTATATAGCCTCACAAGTTAGAAAATACTAGTGGTCTTGGTTATTATCCCTCAAAAGAAACAAACAAGCCTTTGCTCAATATCAACACTCTTACAAAAGATTCTCCTAAGATGACTTTAACAATAGTGCATCCTGAATTGATAAACACTGGTGGTCTTAATTGTTATCCTTTGAAAGAAACAAAGAAGTACTTGCTTAACATTAATGTCAGCATGTAAAATACTTATGATTCAAATTTGATAGATTTTACACACTCCTATAAAGGAGAGTACAAATTCTCACAATCTAAAGAGTCTTGTGTAAGTAAAACACCTAATACTAAGCAAGATATATCTTTATCACAAAATAAAGCAACATCTTCTACTTTTGATCAAGAGAGTATCATGTCAAGACTCCTCCAAGATTGTTTGATATCTATCCCTCTAGGAACATGAAATAAATTATATTACAATACTTCATCTTGTGCATATCATAGAGTTATGGTTATTATACTAACGAATGTAAGGCTTTGGGTAACAAAATTCAACATCTTAAGGAGTGTGGTGCTCTTCCTTATGTTTGGGAACCTAATTCCTCTAATCGATATTGATTATCACTCTAGCATGCCATTTCAGCTCATCCTTGTCTTTCACTAAGTTGGGGCAAGGGGTTAGGTAGCCTTGTCCTCATATGTCACTTGTAATTGTCTCTTTTGGCTAGTTGACCACCTTTCATGTATATATAAGAGAAAGCTTGGGATGTGGATGACATGCTTTAAGTTGGCTGTCATGTGACATAATGAATTATACATTTTGGGGACAACCCCTTCCCTTTTTCATGACATAGGTTAATGGAAAAATATGACTTGGCATAAGGATTTTTGAATAAGCTCTCATTTCTTCTTTTACATTAAATCATTTGATAACAACAATGGTGTTAGAAACCACTTTAATGTAGGGGCATACATCGACACTCATGTTTCACCATGCAATATGACTTGGAATGTAGGTAGCCTTGTCCTCATATGTCACTTGTCATTGTCTCTTTTGGCTAGTTGACCACCTTTCATGTATATATAAGAGAAAGCTTGGGATGTGGATGACATACTTTAAGTTGGCTCTCATGTGACATACTGAATTATACATTTTGGGGACAATGCCTTCCCTTTTTCATGATATAGGTTAATGGAAAAATATGACTTGCAATAAGGATTTTTGAATAAGCTCTCATTTCTTCTTTTACATTAAATCATTTGCTAACAACAATGGTGTTAGAAACCACTTTAATGTAGGGGCATACATCGACACTCATGTTTCACCATGCAATTTTCTTCCTTCTTGCAATGTGTCCTTTTCTTGGTGGTGTCAGTGGGTTTGATTTCCTCCAAGAGCGTGATATATCTTTGACTTGTCCTCTCTTGGAGGCAAAAGGAACAATGTTCCCTAAGAAGAGACCTTACACGAACTAAGACAAATCCCTTTGAACATACCTTAGACTATTTTGCACTTACAACAATTGTTATATGGAAAACTTGCATAATACACTTTTCCTGACTATGGGGCCATCTTTTTTGTTCATGAGTTCCAAGCATACGAAGCTTTTCTCACCTCATGAAGCTCAAAGTTTATTATTATGTGGAACCTTCTCAAATTTATCAGGAGGTATAACTTTTCTATGGTTTGATGGGAAGTCTATCTAAGGTATGAATTTCCCTTAGCCACTCGCATGTGTGTATGTGTCTCACCCTCTTGGATTACTCACCTAGTGGACTGTAACCAGAGGTTGTATTGCCTTAGAGTGAGTGTGCATTTTTGGGCAAACAACTTAGATATAATCCACATCATTTTGGACAAGCGGTCGAGGCTTGATCCACCTGTTTTCTTTTTCTTTCTTTTTTCCTTCTTTTAGATATTGACATTGCATGTTTCCATACCTTGTTTTTGTGTAACATACACCTTGTGTGTGTCCTTTTGTTCTTATGTCAGTTTGATGTAGGGTATTGGATCTTGGGGGATTGACCACTCCCTTGATCTTTGTCATCCTAGACCATCTACATTGGTACAATTGGACCCCTCTTGAATGTCTACTTTAGTGTAAGTTTGAAGCAAGTTCATCATCTCACAAAAGTGGGGGCTAAATGCAGAGTCAAAAAATGTCATTGTTCACATTTTCACACTTAATTTTTGGATGATTAATGTTAAAATGAACTTAATGTCACCTTGATCTAGTGTTGTAATGTGTTTAACACATTCACATTATGTCTTGGGCCCTTTTTAAGCTAAATAAACCTAACTTTTCCTTAATTTAGTGTTGTAAAGTGTATTCATTTGCATCTTCACATTTAATTTAGGGCCCTTGGACCTAATGTTTCCTTAATGTAGTGTTGTAATGTGTTTTCCACATTCACATTGGATTTAGGGCCCTTTTAAGCTAAATTGACCTAATATTTCCTTAATTTAATATTGTAAAATGTATTTATTTACACTTTCACACTGATTTTTGAGCCCTTTTACATTTATGACCTTAATATTATCTTTAAGAGGCCCCTAAGACCCTGTATTATGCATCCTAGGGCTTATTTCAACTGAAATCTTGATAAGATCAACAAATAGACTTAATTTCTCAACTCCCCAACATTTTCTCTCTCTAGAAAGGCCTTGTGGGACCCATAAACCACCTTGGGCATATGGGTCCAATACAGGTGGGACCCATATGCCACCTTGGGCATATGAGTCCCATTTGGCCCCCTTTTTAGGGTTTTGAGTGGGAAATCAAGGTTTTAAATTCAAATTTTATGAATGTCAACCTCTGGGATCTAATAAATGGTAACTTGGATGGATTTCCTATATAAACAAGGTCTCAAATCATTATTTCATTAAGCCTTCATGATATCAAGTAAATCACTCAAGAGTTAAGCATTCCAAGACTTCACAAGAGCATCAAGAGAGTTTACAAGATAACTTCTAAGGCATTCAAGAGCTGAATTCTTCATCAATTGTTGTATAAATTGAAGATCCATAATCATTTCAAGATGATAAGGAGTCTATAATGTTACATTGAGATAGTGTTGTGATGTATCATTGAAGATATAAGATTAAGCATTGTTCTACACTTATTTTAAGGTATAGATCTACATCCTTCATGGACACTTCATGTTAAATTTAAGATTTAAAAGACATCATTCAAGGTATCATTATCCATGTTTCATGTTTCATGCCCTTATTTCATTATCTCAACATTTGGTTTAATTACTTAAAAGGGGTTTGACCAAGGAAAACCTCTATTCACTAACAATCAACAATTTTTTCTCCACTTTACATGTGTGATTGCAAATCTAAGTGTCTTGGAGTATGAAGGATCTTTTAATATTAGGTTACAAGATTGAAGGAATTTTTTGGATTTATCTCCTCACTCGCAAGCTCACATAAAGTCTTCTACAGGTCTAAAATAAGGGTTTCAGATCTAAAAACAAACTATGGAAGAATGAGAAGAGATTGGAGAGAAAAATCAGATCTTAAACCTCCAAAAAAGCACACTAGGATTGATATGCCACCTTGGGTGTATTAGTCCCAATACAACCAATTTTTTCAGGATTTCAAGAGATTTAGAATAAGCACTGTCAGATTCCAATTTTGGTGTAGAAAACCCAGTCAGGGACTAAATCACCTAGACTAGAATATGAGTCCCACTCAACATTAAAATAAGAATTTCTAGCATTTTGAGTCCTCATTCAAGCTTCCACATGTTTCTAGGTGCACACTTCTAATTTTATAGTCTTTTGTTATTATTTATATGCATTTCTAGGTCATTCATTTAAGTTTGAATGAATCAGTAGGTTTTAATATTAGATCTTGCATCTTATTAATCTTTCCAAGCCCTAGCTTGGTGGTGAACCCCTATTTAGTTTCTAATCAGATCCTAGGGAAACCCTATTGCAAGATCTCTTTCTCCTTTACATAATTTAGATTGAGATCTCTATGATTTTCCTTGAATGTGGAGTATAGAAGATTGTTGTTCTATGTCCTAAACCCTAGCGATGATAATTTTCTATCTTACAATATCTCGAGTTTTAACTAGTGAAAATTTATGAAATTTGGAATACATATTTTGCAAGTTTTTTTGCATGTTTCCACCAAAGGGAAAGTGATATTTCATTGGTTTGTATGAATTAGAGTAGATAGTGTGCATTTATTATCCTTTAGACTATCATAAACCCTAGTTTATTTGAGGATTTTGTGGGAATTATCTTGTTTAGGGTTAAGCATTTCCAAGAAGAATTTGAATTCAACTTGTAGTGTGTTTGAGTTTTAGGAGTCTAAAAAATGTCAAATAAAATAAGTGTTCATTTCTCTTTTAAGAGTGAAGGGCATATTACAAGGTTTTGTTTGTTGTAACCATTAAAGGGACTAAGAAATCTTGGATATACTAATGTGGAAACAAAATTTCCTTATTCTTTGTAGTCACTTTTAGTTATAAATTTTTTCCCTTTGCATTAGCTCAATAAGGTTATTAAGGGTTTTGATTGATTGGTGATAGGGTTTTGAAAACATCAATGACAAGCCATTTCATGAAATAAGTTATGATGCTTTAAAAGGTTATTATATTATAATTATTTGAAAGCAAAGACTAAAGATAACTTTGAAGTATGCAAGAAGTTTCATGAAGAGAGTAGGAGGATGAGTAGGGATAGCCACTAAAGCTCAATGCAATTGCAAGAACAAGCTACTCCAAGCAAGAAAAAATTGCATCCACTATAGTTCTTAAAGGGATTGTCACCATAATGAGAGAATTGTAGTATGCAAAGGGATGATGAGAGGTGAATGTGGATATGAAGAGAGGTAGAAAAGCACATTAATAAATAGACCTCATATGCAAATGATAAATAGACCTCATTGGAAACATCATGACTGGAACTTGGTTGATATCAATTGTACAAGATATTATATGAAATTTATAAGGAAAAGAAGAATAGTTGCATATGAGAGATAGACCTCAATGACAAGGAATAAAAAAATCAATTGAGGCATATTAAGGAATATAAAATTTTGCATAATAATTTCTCATAATTTTTTTATTTCTAAAAAAACATTAATACTAGAAGAAATATTAGAGTAGTGAAGGAAAAACATGTTATAAATTTATGAAACAAGAAGCCACATATAGACACATGCTAACTAAAATGACACATGTATTTTTTAAGCATCAATATGCATTTTCTATATTAAATCCTAAAACCTCATCAATACATAATGATAGTTCAAATATACCTAGCACAAGGAATATGGATAAATTAATATAAAAAATAAGAATCTAAAAAGCATTAAGAAACTTTATCAATATATTATTATCTATATGCATTATAAAACCTAGACAAATAAGTCTGAAACAAAGAAAAAGAGGGTGCAATCACCAAAAGAGATCAATCAAATGGGTACACCAATATTTTGTTGCTAGATGTTTCATTCAATTATGAGAGGTAGAATGCATAAAAAATAATCAAAATCAAATGGGTATGTGCAGGATCATGATGGGCCAAAAAGTGGCAATATTATGGGTATTTGTAGGGTATGTGGCTGACGACTTTTTTTTTACCCAAAATTGATGAAACGAAAAGGGTTTTTAGAGGAGATTCTCAGTTTTCCACCAATATAAATTATGCTTTAACTTGAATTTAATAAATAATTATTATTCATTTTCTATTAGAATTACGACTAAAGTCTTGATCGATAGGCTGATTGAAAAACATCTATAACTTTCAAACAGTATCACATTTTTTGAATCCAGAACATACGTCACATTTTATGCTTCACATACTATAGGATTAAAAAAAGAAAAAATAAATTTCATGAAGTTTTGACAAAGTTAAGGTGGTCAAACATACAAGTTTTTATATGTTTTAAAAGTTGTAATAAAAAATTCATAATTAATTATTTACTTGGGAAAAAATTACAAAAAAATATGCATCACATCCGGACATGAGTCCTATACTTATATATAAAATCTTATAAAAAAATATTATCATTTTATTATGGTTAGGGTGGTGAGACAGACACCTACTTCTTATTTTTTCCCTGAAATTTAACTCAGTATTCAAATTTCAAAGTTTCACCAAATAGATTTTATTTACTTTTAAATAAACCTAGTAGTTTAGAAACTACATTCAATTTTCTACAAATTATATTCATACAGATTTTGAAATACTATTGATAACTTATTCAAATTTTTACATCAAGTTGCCTGACACTGATTTTTCTGAATTTTTTGCCACTTAAGGGCTTGTTTTTTCCATCATGATCCTACACATACCCTGATCCAACTATTATAATAGAAAATTGGAAGGTTTTAAGATGTTGAAATGATGTGTACCTTGTTGGAAAAGTGTTGTTTCGAGCCTCATTGAGGACTCATTCACCCAGTGGCCAATGGGTCCCTATTAGGGTTTTGAAAAATTGATTTCTAGGTTCTATTCTTTAATGTATGCAACTCCAAACTCCAGGTGTTCAGCTCTCGAAAGTCAAAAATAAATTCTATAAATTACTTTACATGATCTTACAACAAATATAATGACTTTTACAACTTTTCAACTTTTAAAATCTTGAAAAATTTTGTTCTCCACTTGATCTTCAACATAAAACCTAACATCACACATCAAAGGAGAATAAAAAAATGTTGTTTGTTAGGGAATAGGGGTGTTCCTTGGTCAAAATCCGTTTAGGTAATTATACCTTATCATGAAACAATGAAACATGGACATGAAACATGGACATGAAACATGAAACAATGATACCTTGGATGAAGTCTTGGATGCCAAATCAACAATATAATATGAAGTGGCTATGAAGAATGTAGGTCTTAATATTGAATATCGATGTGAAACAATGCTTGCAAATGGATCTTCAATGCTACATCAACATGATAGCTCAACAACATGCATGATGTAATAAATTGTTGACATGATGGAATGATCTTTGATTGCTGCAATAAAGACTTTATAATCTTCTCTTGAATTCCTTGTAATTGTTCTTGAATGCTCTATGATGCTATTGTAAATATTACTTTATCTCATGAAATCCCTCTAAGTGAATGCATCTTTTGAAGGATAATACTGACACATATCAAATGACCACTCATAATTTAATGATTTTAGTTTGTATGGCCCTGATTTAGTGATTTGGGACTCATACGCCACCTTGGGCATATAGATCCTAGCTAATTTTTGGGGCCTAAACCTTGATTTGGCATTAAGCTAAACATTTCTTTAAATTTGTGTCCCGAGATTACCCTACTGGGACTCACACGCCCCAATTGGCATATGAGTCCCGCTTAGCTTGGACCTATTTTAAATTGAAATTATTGATGGGATTTTATTCTCCTAGATTTGATGTCATCTTGTAATGCTGTAATTTTGGGAAATTTGGCATAAACAAGTATAAATACAAGGTTATTTCATATATTTTCTCCTTGCAAGTTAATGAAAACATTCTAGCAATTCAAGTATTCAAGCATTATAGAAAATTTGAGATCAAAAGGGAGTTTACAAGACAATTCAAGAGCATTCAAGAGTGATTATCAAGCATTTTGGAGCATATTCAAGAATAAAGCATCATGTCAAAGTCATCATGCATCATGTTTGTTTTTTATCTAACATTTGTGATGTAGGTTTCCATGATTCAAGCAAGCATTCAATCAAGAGTCAAGATCTACATTAATTACTTACAAGATTGCAACCTCTATTCCAAGGGTTTGGTGAGTTGCAACATAGCTTATTTTTTCATTTGCCATTCCTTCATTGTATTTATATTCATTTCAAGTTTTGATTACCGAAACGGAGTTTGACCAAGACATACCCCTATCCACTAAAAAACAAAAAAATTCCCTCTCTTTAATGTGTGATTTGCAAATCTAGGTTGAATATCCATTAAAGAGCAAGACTGGGCAAAAGTTGTCATCTACATTGCAAGATCATGGAAAGTCATCTATAGGTTACAATTTAGTGTTTCAGACTCAGAGATTTGATAGGAGAAAATCTAAAAGACAAAATTGGAGAATATAAAAGTTTCATATCAACCCTGATACTGGGACTAAATTGCCACTTGTGGCATATGAGTCCTAGCTATACCATATTTCAAGCATTTTCTGGAGATTCTAGTTTAGCAATTTGAGATTCTGAATTCTAGCTTGAAACTCTAAGCTGGGAATAAATCGCCCCTGCTAGCGTATGATTCCCAATGTACATTAAAAGTCATTTTTTTTGGATTCTAGACCTTGTTCTGAGCTTCTTCAGTTTTCTAGGTGCCCCTCTATCGGTTCTTAATTCATTCTTTTTGATTTTCAGTTTCTTATCTTGAGTTGCATAGTTAAGTTTGCATATCATTGCATTTCTTTCTTTCCAATCCTTTTCTTAGTTGTGAACCCCCTTCTATTCATTAATCATTCCCCTATTACACCTTATTTTATATCTCTTTCCCTCATTCCCATCCCTAGATTGAGATCTCTAAGGTTTCCTTGAATGAAACTTGACAAAAATTGGTGGCTCTATCTCTTAAAACATAGAGTGACAATTTTCATCATTTCATTTTGGTGAACCCGACCTTTATAACACCTTATTTTCTATTTTAGATTGCATCATTTTCCTAGATCTAGCTTGCATTAACTTTGCATTAGGTTTTTAATTAGTTAATTTCCATCTAGGGTTTCTAAATCTTGCATTAGTGAAAGTGCATATAGGTTGCATTTTTTCATCTTGCATCATTGAATTTCACTTAAAATAAATAATTCACATTGTCTAAACATCATTCAAAAATAGAAAACCTAACATTCACCTAGATTTTTTGAAATTATTGCAAAAACCCTAATATAGGAGTCATATGCCTCTCTGTGTGATTTAGTCCTAGTGCAGGTGGTTTTACCTAATTTTTGGGTAATCTATGTGGACTGTTTTGCAACATTTCAACTCTTGAAAAACCCTAACTAGGATTCGTATGCTCCTCTAGGTGATTTAGTCCCATTTTAGACCTAAAACTACAGCTTACAACTGTTGGCCCACAGTTGTCATTGCACCAAAAGATCAACCTATTAATGCCCAATACAACTGCCAAAGTTAACAAATCCATAGGAGGTGGTTAGTCCATGTAATGAATCCTAAGGGGAGTGTTGACCATCTACCAATAAACTCCCCCTCAGTGTTACCCTAGGGGATTCGAACCTGACACCTTTGGCTCTGATACAAATTGTTGTTTGGGTATGTGCAGGATCATGATGGGCCAAAAAGTGGCAATATGTAAGTGATATGATGGCCCATGTGGCTGATGACTTTTTTTTACCTAAAATTGATGAAACAAAAAGGGTTTTTAAAGGATATTCTCATATTTCCACCAATATAGATTATGCTTTACTTTGAATTTAATAAATAATTATTATTCATTTTCTATTTGAATTACGACTAAATTTTTGATTGATAGGATGATTGAAAAAAATCTATAGCTTTCAAATGGTATCACATTTTTTGAATCCAAAACATGGATCACATTATATGCTCACATACTATATGATGAAAAAAGATAAAATTGAATTTCATGAAGTTTTGACCAAGTTAAGGTTGTCAGACATACGAGTTTTTTATATTTTTTAAAAGTTGTAATGAAAAATTCATAATTAATTATTTACTTGGAAAAAAATTACAAAAAATATGCATCACATACATGAGTCCTCTACTTATATGTAAAATATTATAAAAAATATTATCATTTTATTGTGGTTAGGGTAGAAAAACACCTACTTCTTATTTTTTCCCTAAAATTTAAGTACTATTGCATTGAAATTTCAAATTTTCACCAAATAGAATTTTTCTTTTTAAATAAACCTACTAGTTTAGAAACTACATTCAATTTTCTATAGATTCTATTGTTACATATTTTTTAAATAATATAGATAAATTATTCAAATTTTTATGTCAAGTTGACTAACTTTGTTTTTTTTTTTTTTTGCCACTTAAGGGCATGTTTTTTCCATGATGATCCTACACATACTCGACCCATAGTTGTCTTTGCACCAAAAGATCAACTTGTTAATGCCCAATACAACTGCCAAAGTTAACGGATCCATGAGAGGTGGTTATTCCATGTCACAAATCTCGAGGGGAGCGCTAGCCATGTGCCAACAATAAAATTAAAAACCCTATTTTTGTGCTTTTGTTTTCTCTTGTTAGATTTATGTTTCAGATTATTGAGTTTTTGTTTCATTTATTTCATTGCATCTAGCATACATTGGTTGATTTCAAGCATTGCTTAATTGCATTTACAACATATTCATTGTTGGATAGTGTAATAAGAAAATTACCTTTTTTAGATTACACTACATTTCATTATTGATATGTACTTTGGTAAGCTTTGGATGTCCTTAAAATCCTTAGTGGATGTGTCTAGAGTTGTGCCTTTGGAAATGATCCTACTTAAAATGAACTCACGTATGCTCAATCAAATCGTAATGCATGTCCTCATGATGTTGACATCATTGGAGAAGATGATGACAACATGAACAAATTCATAAATGATTTCCTTAGCAACCTTGAGACTAATGCATCCTTTTATCCTTCTATGAAATAAGCAACAACTCTGGAGATGTTTGGTCTTTTGCATCCTAAAATTGAAACACAAGTTGAGCGTAAGTTCCCTACAATATATGATCCTAGCACCTCTAATCCAACAAATGTTCAACCATCCTATGTTAATAACGTAAGAAATACATCAATCAACCTAGAAGAGACATATGGAAAAGGATTCATGATCTTAAGTAAACAAGAATTTGATACAACAAGTGAACATGAAATTCATCAACTCTTAGAACAAATACCAGTTGACTAAAGATACCAAAGGGTTAGGATTTCAATACCCTCCTCCCAACATAAGTGTCCTCCTTTCTAAAGAAAAACCAATGCATCGTAATGATGATAAGGATGATAGGATCGTCTTAGGTCATCCTCCTTAACATCTAACTCAAGAAATTGGTGAATCTAGCAAGCAACGAAGGCCTTACAAATTAAAGAAACTAAAATTCTCTTGTCTACCATCTACAATTGAAAGAAATTTACACATACTTCTAAGACAAGGACTGATTACATTACCACCCATGTGAGAAAATTGATTTCCAAATCCTAAGAACACAAACACATCACATTATAAATATCATAGTTTGTTTGGACATAGTACTGATGCGTCGTACTTTAAAACAAATACTTAAAAAGTTTGATATCATAGAAATAATCCCTTAAAGCATGCCCTTCCACTCTTTTCCATGTAATAGAATTGTAGGATCACAACATTCTCACTATTACATCATTCATATTCATTAAAAATAATTTCAAAATGCAAGGAGCTCTTTCTCATCACCTATCTCAGCTCATTCTTCTCTTGCACATATTGGGGGCAAGAATTAGATAGTCGTGTCCTAGTAGAACATTTTTCATTGTACCTTTGGCTATCTGTCTGCCTTTTTTATATGATGAAAATCATTAGGATGTGGACAACCTACTAATAGGTTGACTCGCATGTGCCTTACTAGTCTTGTCTTGATTTTCTTTTTCACATTTCTTTTATGTGATTACATGCATGTAATGTGATCCACTGTACTGTTTTGTTTGATGTATCTCTCTCTTTGTGAAAGTCCTTTATTTGTATCTACATTCTTCTATATGTCATAAAGCATTTTACCTTTTTCATTTTATCTTGTTTTTTCCTTTTGGGGATGATGCAAGGCATTGAGACATTTAGGTATTTTCCATGTTGACCCAAAAGCTTTTCCTTTATCTTTTTATTTGTCTTGTGTTTTACTTTTGGGGATGATGCAAGGCATTGATACATTTAAGTCTCTTCCATGTTGACCCAAAATATTTTTCTTTGATTTCACTCTCTTTGTGTCATTCTTCCTATTCCTAAGTATTTGGGGAATGATGACATTTATGATCTCTCTAAAAAACATTGTAGCAAAGACATACTGACCTCGAATCCATGGATCCCTTGTGTTATTTTGGGATTTCATTTTAGGGGCAACCCTTTTTCATGTCATAACTTTATTTGGAAACATATGACTTGGCATAGGGCTTTCCAAATATGTTCTCATGTCCTCTTTATTGTTAGCATTTATCATTTTCTACTTTAAAGTAATTTCTCAAAGCATGGTGTTTAGTAATTTCTTTAAAGTGGGGGCAAACATTGGCATTATTCTTTAAAACTCGTGTTTCATTGTTTAGTCTTCTTACTTTATGTGATCTATCCTTCTCTTTATGGTGATATTGGGTCTGATGTCCTTCAAAAGCATGATCTCTCTTAGCATGCTATATTTCTCTTAGTGGCTTGATGTGATACACTGCATCCCCTAAGTTGTGAATATTCTATTCTTCAATTGGTCCTCTCTTGGAGACATTAGGCAGAATGTTCCCTAAGTTAAGACCTTACATGAACTAAGAAAAACTCGTTTGAATGTAGTTTACATTATTTTCGCATTTACAATATCTATTATATGGCCACCTTACATAACACACTTTTCTTGCATGTGGAGCCATATTGTTTGTTCATGTCTGTCAAGCATACAAAGCTTTGCTTGCCTCATGAATTCTTGTCGTCGTGTTGTGTGGTGCCTTATCAAAGTTATCAGGAGGTAGAGATTTTTTATGGTTGTATGTATGGGATCCGAACTTAGGTGTGACTTTCCCATAGCTACTTGATTTTCTGTGTGAGCACATACTGACCATGTGCGTATGTGTCTTGTTGGGGGCTCACTTAGTGGACAACTTGAGGTTCCACTATGTGTGTACATTTTTTTCTCATAGTGGACATCATGTTCCACTTGTAAGAACTCTTAGACAAACAACTTATATCTGATCCACAGTGTGTGGGACAAATGGTCAAAGCTTGATCCACCCTCTTTTGTTTTTGTTTTTGTTTTCTCTTTCTCTTTATCTTTGGTAGTGTATGCTTGTGCCTTCTTGTTTCTCCTTACAACATTTTCATGTGTGTTCTTTTTTGTATATGTTGGTTTACCATAGGATCTTGATCCTGGGGGCTTGATCATCCCTCTTGGTTGTTGTCATCCTATCTTACTGGTGTTGATACACTTGGACCCCTCTTGATGTGAGTTTGTCTGCTTTAGTGACATTTTGAAGCAAGTTCCTCCTCTCACTAAAGTGGGGGCTAAGTGTAGTGTAGAAATATGTATGCCTCTACATTTTCACACTTATTTGGGCCCTCCTTGATAAAATTGTGCTTCTTTATGCCTTATTTGGTCCTATTTTGTATACACAAGTCTTATTTAATTCATATTTTTGAGGATAATCCTGACACATATCAAATGACCAATTATAATTTAATGATTTTGGTTTGTATGGCCCAAATTTAGTGATTTGGGACTCATGTGCCACCTTGGGCGTATGGGTTCTAGCTAAGTTTTGGGGCCTAAACCTGAATTTGGCATAAAACTAAACATTTCTTGAAATTTGTGTCCTGAGCTTAGCCTACTAGAACTCATATGCCCCAAATGGAATATGATTCTCGCTTAGCTTGGACCTAATTTAAATTTATATTCTTTGTAGCATTTTATTCTCCTAGATCTGATGTCCACTTGTAGTGTTGTAATTTCGGGAAATTTGGCATAAACAAGTATAAATACAAGGTTATTTCACATATTTTCTCCTATCAAGTTAATGAAAGCATTTTAGAAATTCAAGTATTCAAGAATTATAGGAAATTTTAGATCACAAAAGAGTTTACAAGAGCATTCAAGAGCATTCGAGAGTGATTATCAAGAATTTTGGAGAATATTCAAGAATAAAGCATCATTTCAAGGTCATCATGTTTATTTTTGAGCCAACATTTGTGATATAGGTTTTCATGATTCAAGCAAGCATTCAAGTCAAGATCCATAGCATTTAGTCAAGATTCAAGATCTACATTCATTACTTACATGATTGCAACCTTTATTCCAAGGGTTTAGTGAGTTGCAACATAACTTATTTGTTCATTCAACACTCCTTCATTCTATTTCTATTCATTTCAAGGTTTGATTACCAAAATGGGGTTTGACCAAGATAAACCACTATCCACTAACAAAACAACATTTTTCCCTCTCTTTGATTTGTGATTTACAAATCTAGGTTGAAGAATCATTTAAAGAGAAAGATTGGAGAAAAGTTGTCAAGTTGTCAAAGTTTTCATCTACATTGGAAGATCATAAACAATCATCTATAGGTTGCAATTCTGTGTTTTAGACTCGGATTTGATAGGAGAAAAGATACAAGAGAACATTAGATGATATAAAAGTTTCATATCAACCATGATACTAGGACTAAATTGCCACTTGTGGTGTATGAGTCCTAGTATACCAGATTTGAAGCATTTTCTTTAGATCCTGGTTTAGCAGTTCTAGATTTTTGATTTCAGCCCAAAACCTTAAACTAGGACTAAATCACCCCTATTAGCATATGGGTCCCAATTTACATTAAAATTCAGATTTTCGGGAGTGCAGAACTTGTTCCGATCTTCTTCAATTTTCTAGGTGCCCCTCTGTCCTTTCTCAGTTCATTCTTCTAATTTTTAGTTTCTTATCTTGAGTTTCATAGTTAAGTTTTCATATCATTTCATTTCTTTCTTTCCAATCCTTTTCTTGGTGGTGAAACCCCTTTTAGAATTTAATCACACCCATAGGACACTTTATTGCAAATCTATGTCTCTCATTTCCATCCCTATATTGAGATCTTGAAGGTTTCCTTGAATGAAACTTGAAGGAAATTCGTGGTTCTATCTCCCAATACATAGAGAAATTTTTTTCATTATTTTAGTTATAATCACCACAACCATTGTCCTTGATTAGACGTTGATCTCTAGGATAGCTTATTGTGCTATTGGTGTAGATGTCCATGTGGATGCTCATGTTGATAGGTTGGCATAGGAAGAGCGTAATGGAACTTCATCATTCTTGGGTACTTGTAGCACCTTGTAATATTTCTCCTCCATACTCTTTCAGTACTAGAAGGGCTTAGGATCACTGTGAATTGTTATCTCCTTATTATCATACAAGAATTTTATGCATTGGTGGTATGTGGATGCTATAGCCTACATGGCATGGATCCATAGGTGACCAAGAAGAATTCTATAGGGAAATTCAAGATCCAAGACTTGACATGTTGTCTCTACAATTACAATCCCTACTTGTGCCACAAGGGGAGTTTGATTGTTCCCTCAAAATATTGTTCATTGTCATGATAGGCTCAAATTTTGATGTCTTTTTCTTTTTCAATCACACCCTCAAAATATCCTAGTATTTTTATTATTTAAAGGGTACAAATATTTAGTCTCACACCTCCATCTATCAAGAAACTTTTACTTTTTTTTATGGATGTGGACCTAAAGATGCAATGCACGGTTATGCAATGATTGAGATCGGAGACCATTTTCTATTATACGAGTTGATGGATGGATGCGATATGTCCAATCATAGCTTGGAATTGTTTAGTATCAATATCAGTTGGTACAGATGATGACGAAAGAGATTTATCTAAGATTTATTTATGTGATGTGTAAATCCTTAGAAGTTCCTAGATGAATATCTAGGGCAGTTTTTTCTTAAATTGGTCCAATAGACTATAATTTGTAGGGTTTGAAATTGATGGGACTCTAGGTTGTGAAGGGGCTCCCTAAATAGTAACCTACCCTCTTTATGTGCTAACTCCACACTCAAGATTAGGTCCTTGTATAGTAACAATAAAGATGTGATGATCACATGTTCCTACAACATTTTCATAGGCGTGATTGGCATAGTTATAAATCTTTCATTTTCCAGCATCATTACCTTTGTTGTGATTGGGCATCAGGTTCTTGTATATACATAGGTCATTGTTTCTAGGGCTTTGATTGATATTCACCTCACCTTGATCTATGAGGTCTTGTATGACATTTTTTAGTCTCATGTAGTTAGATTTCTTGTGACATGTGATTTGGTGATAGTCACTATCCTCATCTTTATACCACACAGGTTTTACTATGGTTCATCATACTATATAATGTCTACGAGTGTGATTAATTTTGTTTGAATGAGCTTATGTTGGGCCATTTCAATTGGCTCCCCCAAGGGTGTATATTTGCATTGTGGTGGATAGTTGTTTTCCTTGGTGGTGGTCCACATGGAGATTTGGTTTTTTTAACATTTTGATGATTGTTTTGTTGTGTATTCTCTTTGGGTGGATCATTTATCACAACTTTTGCATCACCCACGTTATCATTAGTAATGTTCATTTTTAATCCCATATACGAGGTTTGTCATTGGAACTAGACGGTTAGCGATTATCTTTGTAAATATGCACTGCTTCGTTATCAATGTTAAGACATTTGGATATTATTTCTTCAAATGTCATTACACATTTCACTCTTATTTGGAAGGCTAAACCCATATCTCAGTTTCCTATGATGATATGAACTTGTTGTTTCCCGGGAATGGGCCATTTACATTTGCTTTCCTTGTGTCTCCATATTTGTAAGAATGATGGAAATGCTTCTCCCTTGTTCTATCTAATGATGTATAGATCCTCCAAGGTTATTTTTGTATCAATGTTGTTGGAAAAGTGGGCTACAAATTGATCAATTATTTCTTGGAAAGTTTCAATTCTTGGAGGTAAGAGTGATAGCCACTCTATGGATTACCCCCCCAAAACTTCTTGGGAAGAGACACATTACGTATGAATCATCGTATGATACTTCCATGCATGTGACATAGAACTCTCTAATATGTTCCTTAGGATTGCAGCATCCTTTTTATCTTTCAAAATTTGGTATTTCAAATTTTGGAGAAAATGGTATCATCGTGATGATTTGATCAAACGGGTATGGACATATCTTAAACTGCATACAACTTTTTGGTCTTCCCCATTTGTGTGTCTTGGATTTTTTGTGTTAGTGTTTGAATTTGGGAAGATATGTCCAAAAAAGGATTGCTTGGTGTTGGATTATACATGGTGTATTGTGGAATGGTAGATGAATTATATGCTCGATTTTGTTATGGAGGTGTATTTGCATTATAAGTGTTTATGGGATGTATTGTGAGTTGTCTTGATATTGTGAGTTTGTAGGTGGTGGAGGTGGTGGTGTATTGTATGCTCCATATTAATTTTGAGGTGTAACATTTGGTTGGTAGCTTATGTATTTCTGATGTTGAGGGTTGTATTGCATTTTTTTTTTATGTTGGTGAACTATGCATATTGTTTTTGTTGGGCTTGTAAGTTTTGTGCTTACATTTTTTGTTGTTGGGAAATTATTTTTTGTAGATAAATACTTTATTGTTGTGCAATACTTTGTTTTTCAGAAATACTTTGTTGTTGAGGATATGGGACTTGTTAGTGAAGATAGAATTCATTGTGATGCCATGTGTTGATGTTGTGGGATGTATTGATTTTGTAAGGTGGAATTGTGAGATGATTTTTGATGTTGTTTTGGTGTTGACCTTGATGTTGTTGAGTTTGATGTTGTTGATGTTGATGTTGATGGATTTGATGTTGTTGAGGTGATTGATGTTGGTAAATTGGATGTTTTTTATTTGTTTGATTTTGCTGAACTTGATGTTGTGGGAATTTATTTTGATGATGGGGATTTTGATGTTTTGTTTGTTGATTGTATTGATGTTGTTGTTGATGTTAGGTTGGTTGATTGGATTAATGTTGGTGTTGATGAGTGTTGGAACCATTCAAATTCATGTTTTGTGAAGGTGGATTCATCCCATAGTTTGTCATGTTTGAATTTTGAGTATTGAATGTTGGTGGGATATTGTTGCTTTGAAAGCTTAAATTTGTATTGGTATTCCCTAGACTTTGAGCATTTAATGTTGGTTGAATCTTGGTGTTTTGAGCATTGAATTATAGTGTTTTGAGCATTGAATTCAGGTGGAATGTTGGTGTTTTGAATACCCAAATTTGTGTAATTCCCTAGATTTTCGTGATGACCTAATTGGTTTCCATGTTGAGGTCCAAGGTTTGTTGAATCTATTACTGTCATAGTAACCATTGGTTGACTTGGTACATTTAATCAAGATGGTTTTAGTATTTTTTCAATGACATTATAAATGAAGGGTTCACTTTGAGGACAATGATTAATAGATGATATGTGTGAAAAGGATTTCTCCTTTCGTGTGTTCACATAAAAATTTGAGGTAAGTTTTGCACCACCTTGTGGAAGTTTAAGCATTTATTTATTTGGGTCAAGATTTAGCATGGTCTTTATGATGTGAGTAAGAGTTGGATCTTGTTGCATCTCTTGTAAATCTTTGAGAGTAATATCATGAGACTTGTTGGTGATGTATTCTATGTGAACCCTTTCATTTTGGGATGGTTGGGTTGGTGCTTGAGGTTTTTTTGGAGTTGTAAGCCCTTTAGGATCAAAATTGGGCATCCCTAAAATTTGTTCACTAGCAATTTTTATGGTACACATGTTTGAGCCAATAGGATTTTTTTCCATGTTCGTTTTGTGATGGGACCTTTTTGTGACCATTAAATTTATGTCAACCCTAAGATATGTCGAATGTGAATGAATTTGTTGAAACATTTTTGTTGCCTCAAATTTTACTAATATTGACACTTTGATAGGTTTAGGACCAATGTTGAATGATTGTGTAGATGGATGATACAAAACTTTCAAATTTGACTAAGTTTAGACTAGAACTTTTGTTTAGGTATGTTTGAGGATGATAATAAAATTACAAAACCTAAAATTAGACTCATGAATCCATGGTATGTTTTCTCATAATGATGTTAACTAACTCAACCAAATACTTGAAAATAGATTATTCCAAAGAATAAATTCAAATTAGGTGATAGGATGAAGATCTAAGTCCATATGATCTATGTCAAAATATTAAGTTGTTTAAAATGGAATGTTTTGATGGTGAAGTTGATGATTTGTTGTTTGTTGAGTTGATCCTAATGAAAACCTAGAAAAAAATTTAACAAGATCTAGATGATGATGAAGACAACTTTGTTTGCTGCTATTATGATTGATACAAGTAAACATGACTCTATTTTACCTTAATATCAAATTTTTTAATACTTGTTGATCAAAATGCACATTTTGGAAATGTTTTGAAGTTATCTATTTTTAGTTTTAGACAAAGGAATTTTTCTATTTTGTATAGGCATCATACTATTCACTACAAATGAATCATAGTATTTGCAAAGGAGATGATTTTTGACAGAAGTGTTGAATTGTCCAAACAAAGGTGAAACTTTATAAATTTCTATTTTCCTTGACAAACATGTCAAGATGTGTAAAGGCATCGATATGCAAAAAAAGGCATCATTTTAGTAAAAAGGAGAAGCATTAGTTTGTACAAAGGTTTTAGACTATCTAGGCAAAGGCATCGGTCTATCATAGGATATTTGATGTGTAATTTAACCTATGTATTTGAAATTTTTGATGTTGATAAAACATAGTAAACAACATATAAACTGACTCAATAGGTGTTTTAGATATTTTCCATGTGCTCTTCTTCCACAATACCATACTAATTAGTGTCACAATGGTATCGTTAATAGAAATACACCATAGAAAACAATCCTACTTGTAGTTGTAGATAAGTTTTATCTTCTTATATTGGGTCCAATGATAAAAAAACCTCCCCTTGAATGGACAACTAGAGTATGCCCACATACATGAACACTTCTTAACTTGGAAGGAAAAGTTCCTTGCAAGGAGTTAATGTCACCTCAACAAGCATCAATACATAGCGAGAAACTTCATAGGATGATGCTATCCCATTACACCTCTATAAGTCGAGCTCTACAAATGGGTAAAAGTACAAAGTTGTGTCATAGATTTTTAAGGAAATGAAAACATTGATCCAACTTTTAAACTTGAATCACTAAATGTGACATATATATTTTGAATTTTGGAATGATGTAAACTAATATAATATTTACTATTTAGTAAATTTATGCTTGTATTTTAAAAATAATATTCAAAAATTACTTGAATATATATTGTTATTAATTTACACTATAGTTTAGTTGCTGAAAATATGTTGAAAATTTGAAGTTACATGACATGTCAATCTTTATATAGTATTTTTTTTCCTTAAATGTTTTTTGTGTGTATTTATAACTTGAAACTTTAGTGCATGGATTTTTTTTTAATTTTTATAAATATATTTTTAAATCAATATTAAAATGTGTGCATATTAAAACATAGTTGTTTCCATTCGACATTAAATTTCATATTATCTATTTATCTAAACCGGAAAAAAAGTTATACCATCTTGATATAGATTCTTTTATCTAGTGCACCATATTTTTTTCAATTTTTTAAGAATATTTTTTACTATTTTCCTTGACATGGTAATCAACCTAATATTTTGTGCTAATAACCTACCTTTAGTAGAAATATAAATAATAATTAAATTATTAATATATATATATATATTTGAAAACTCCACTTATGGATCTACAAAAGCGTATTTTTATATTTTAAAATAAATGTTATTTACACGAGTAGAAGTTGTTGAAACATCAATTTTTTCAAATAAATGTTTTTTTTTTGGTAAATTGGCCTCAAAGTGGTGTGACATATGCATTTAGCCAACAATATTAGTTGGAAAAGTTTTGTACATATCTAACTTAGCTATAGTGAATCTTACAAGATCACATGTTTGACCAAGATTAATTTTTAGTTAAAAATGATTAAATTTAGTTGTGTTGATAAGTTAGCTGAAAGTGTGACACAACTTTGTACTTTTACCCAAATGGACTTTAGGCTTCTAGATATAAGGCTCATAGTGGGTAGAACTTTGTGAACACCATTTCCTACACAAGCGTGATATTGAAATATCATCTCCTTGTGTCTATGGGACCACATAGGAATGCCTGGTAGGTACATGCATGGATAGAACTACATATTTTTCTCTCATCCCTTTATATAGCCCATGAGAAAAAATGTTCTTGAGGTTGAACCCTAGAGTGATGAAATCCCCAAGCAGACCTCCTAATAATAAAGGAAGGATAGATGTTATTTCTTATCACCCAAGATTGTAATAGGTGCAAGGGGAGTGGATACATAGACAACTCCTTTGGTTTAAAATGATAAAAATGCAAACAATAAGTATTTCTTGTCACGCAAGTTCACAGGAAGCATAAGGGAAGATGATATGTACTTGTATCTTACCAATTATGAAAGACAAAGAAAAAATGTTAATTTTAGGTACACCAAGGATTGAAATGTTTGGCTAATTTTTAAACACCAAATTTAAAGTGTTTAATTTGTTTTGTTCAATTTTATTGCACCAAAAAAAAGTGTCCAAATTATATTGTTCATGTTTAGAGTACTAAGGGAAAATGAATGCATTTTAAAGCACCAAAATTAAATGTTCAAGTTGTATTGTTCAATTTTAGTAAACCAAATTTTAAATTTGAATTCATTTTAAAAGCACTAAATGTAAATGTTCCTAGATTATTTTGCAAAAATATGAAAAACAAATGATTGGTGC
Organism: Sequoia sempervirens; assembly: GCA_007258455.2. Classification (NCBI taxonomy): domain Eukaryota; kingdom Viridiplantae; phylum Streptophyta; class Pinopsida; order Cupressales; family Cupressaceae; genus Sequoia; species Sequoia sempervirens. Next base: position 838,753,741 of record VDFB02281492.1, on the reverse strand, counting down.
TTGAAGTTGCATCTCTTTCCCTTTGATTTCAAAATTCCTAAAAATAATTAACCTTAGAAAAATATAAAATATCAAACATCAAATTGTTGGGGTTAGCTTAAAGTCAAATTGAAATGAAACTGAACCCTAAAAATTGAATTCACTATTATACTTGTAAAAGCATCACTTTGTTTGTGCAAAGGTGATGTTCTATCAACACGGATATTACTTCCTTGTAATTGATCACCTTAATTCAAAAAAATGTCATATGGTGAATTAAGTTGATCAATTGCAAGGAAGTAAAGCGATTAAACAAGATACATGATCAACTAAATTCCATACTCAATTAAATTAATCTATCAATCACTAAAATGATTCAATTCTGAGCATTAAAACATCAAAATTATTACAAATGAACCAAATTAATGATGTAAACATTTAATCCCATTCAAGGATTAGTTTCAAAATGGATTTAGATTGCTCAAGTTGAACCTAATTCATGTTTCAAAGATTGGTTAAGATAATTGGTGTGGATGATTCACAATATGCTCTTAAATTACTCACAAATGAGTAATAAATTTGAGAGAGTAAGGGTGCTTTGGATGAATGTGAACGAATTTCATGTAAAATTTATGTTATTTATAGATTTTTTAAATTATGATCAATGGTGAGGATTAAAAATTCTAATCAATGGAGGAAATTGAATTAAAGAGGTGAGTGTGGATCAAGGAATGAATCAAGGGTCAACAATCCTTGAAGGAAAGGATCAAATATTTCAATCAAGGGTCCATAATCCATGAAAGATCAACAAATCCCTTAATTTTATGAAAGATGTTGGAGATATTATTCGTGTGGGGGGAATAATTTGAATTTGAAAATGGAATATTCCATGAACATATTATTTGTGCAAGTTGTTGGATTGGAGGATTAATTAGCTAATTAAACAAATTAGGAAAATCATTTTATTGTGCAAGTTGAAGAATTAGGATCTTTAATTAAAAAGTATGAATTATTTAATCAAAGGGAGATAACAACATGTAATTAAATAATTTGACATTATTTAATCAAAAGGAAAAAAGATAGCATGAAGGTGATGAATCAATCAAATAAAATTAATCATTTGATGAATAGGAGAAAAGGGTGAATTTAACTAGATAATTGGACATTATTTAATTAAATTGATGAAATAGGTGAATTATGAGAGAATTGGTGTTAGTATGTGCACCATAGAAAAATGGCCCCTTGTCATTTTTAGTGTCTTTTAGGCATTTCTTCTCAATTCTTGGTCCATTTTGCTTTGATTTAATGTTGTAATGTGGCTTAAACATTCACATTAGGTCCTTAAAATTCAAATTATGATGTCTTGTGAATGTGTTGTGAAGTGTTGTAAAACATTTCTACACTTTTCTAGACTCTATTTATTTCAATTCACCTAAAAATCATCTTTTTCTTCATCATCAAGTCCTATTTTGAAGTGCTCTAAAGTCTTGTAACAAGATTTCATGGTTTTCTAGGCATAATTTCACTATTTACACCTTTCTTATGCTTTATTTGACCCTTTTATGGTCTTATAAGGCTTAATTAAGTGTGTTTTTTAATATAAACCCGACAAACAACATTAAGTCCAAGATAATTCTTGACACCCACTTTCAAGTCCAAGGTGGGGCCCATTCGCCATGGGTGACGAATGAGTCCCATTTGGCTCAAAATTAAAAATATTTCAAAATTTCTTTTGGGTTTTTATTTAAAGTCACCTTATGTCACCCTATTATGAGGTGTCTTTGGATTACTAAGGGAAAAGTGTGTATAAATATGTATTTTACATCTCCCATTCAATCTCTCAACTCATTTTACAACTCATTCGTTAGTTATCTTCTCAAGCAAGCTAGGGTTGTAACATTACAAGCCATTCAAGATCAATTTTTAGACATTCAAGGGTATATTCTTCATGTTTTTTTGTGGACTTTCAAGATCAAACATCATGGAAAGGTAATCAACTCCATTATTGCATGTTTCATTCCATTCTTTCATCATTTTGGTTTAATTACCTAAAAGGGGTTTGACTAAGGAAAACCCCCATGCCCTAACATTCACCATTTCCCTCTCTTATCTTGTGTGTTTGCAGATTTATACATCTTCAAATATTGGAAATAATTAGGTATTATTCTCATCGTGCAAGTCAAAATATCAACAAAAACTCACTTTTAGGTTCATAAATCAGAGTTTCAAAAGCGTGCACCTAGAGAAAACTAAAGTGCAAACCGAGAGCTCTAGATTCCACCTTTGAATATTCAAATATTCAAAAGTGGACTCATTCTCCATGGGTGGTGAATGAGTCCCACTCCAAGGTCAATATTTGGTTTTCTACATTTTTTGATACCCTTTTGTCAGAAACAGGATCCAACACAGTTTTGCAGAACTCAGACTGATTCGCCTAGAATGGCGAATGAGTCCCGACAGGCCTAAAAAATAGCATCAGTAGCATTCCATAAGCCATTTCCAGTCTCCATCCATATTCCAGGTGCACACTTTCAGTCTCATCCATTTCTATTCAGTTTCATTCACATCTCTTAGGTGTTTTTGCATTACACAATGTGTTTTCAAACAACATGCATTTCAATAGTTTTCACTTAATAATCAATCCATTTTATCAATTAGTAGCATTTAGATCATTGAATTTAGGCATAATTCAATCATACATTCCTTAATTTGAGTGAACCTACTTAGAATTTTGGCTCTTCTTTCTCCTTTTATGTGAAAAAGCCTAGAAGTGCTATAAAGGATTAGGGTGCCAAAAACCTGCAGTTTAGTATGCAAAATCAAGATTGTGATATACTTAGGATATTTTTAGGTTCCTACTATGACCAATGACATAGTATAGGTTAACTAAACTTGATCCATAAGGATTTTAAGCATACTCAAGCCACTAAGCATCAATCCAAATAAGATATTTAATGTAAACAAAGACGAAGAAGCCATTAAAACTAACATTCTAAAACATGAAAGCTTGAAAAAAATCTATTCTAAGCCATTGAAATTTATCCTATTGGGGAAGTGGTGTTGCATTGATGTGGAATGGCAATCCTTTCCCAATCCTTGGATAATGAGATTGTTTCAATTAGTTTTGTTGAAGGAAATTGATGAAACTAATGAGATGTATTGGTATGCGTAGGATCATCATGAAAAAAAAAAGGCCCTTAAGTGGCAAAAAATTCAGAAAAATCAGAAATAGGAGACTTGACGTAAAATTTTGAATAATTTATCTATATTATTTCAAAAATATGTAAGAAAATAATTTGTAGAAAATTGAATGTAGTTTCTAAACTACTAGGTTTATTTTAAAAAATCTATTTGGTGAAAATTTGAAATTTCAATGTAGTAGTACTTAAATTTTAGGAAAAATAAGTAGATGTCTCTCTAACCACTCTAACCACAATAAAATGATAATATTTTTTTATAAGATTTTAGATATAAGTAGAGGACTCATGTCCCGATGTGATGCATTATTTTTTGTAATTTTTTTCCAAGTAAATAATTAATTATGAATTTTTTATTACAACTTTTAAAAAATATAACAAATCGTATGTTTGACCACCTTAACTTGGTCAAAACTTCATGAAATTCATTTTTGTTAATCCTATAGTATGCAAAACATAGAATGGGACGCATGTTTTAGATTCAAAAAATGTGATACCATTTGAAAGCTATAGATGTTTTTCAATCAACCTATCAGTCAGTACTTTAGTCGTAATTCAAATAGAAAATGAATAATATTTTTTATTAAATTCAAATTAAAGCATAATTTATATTGGTGGAAAGCTGAGAATCTCCTTTAAAAATACTTTTCTTTTAATCAATTTTGGGTTAAAAAAATTCGTTAGCCACATACCCTACACATACCCATCATATTTCCACTTTTTAGCCCATCATGATCCTGCGCATACCCGTATGTGAAAAATGATGAAATCTAATTTAACGTGATAAAAGATAAGATGATGTGTTATAAATGTGTGCAAATCTATTCTAAATGTATGCAAGATTTAAAGATGCAAGTCCTAATTCCTAAATATACTAAATGAATTCAACTAAGTTACCATGGAAGCCATTAATGGATGATTCAAGCTACTATGATCAAGATTTAATCTATGAAAAAGCTAAATATGGATGTAAATGAGATTGATTTTCAACAACATAAGTTTTATTTGAAAAGATGGATGCCTATTCAATAGATGCAAGGTCTTTTTATAAAATAGGAAAAAGGAAGTCGATGGTCAAGATTGAAAGAATCAATCAATGGCTAGGATGGAAAGAAGATGTAGGCATGGATCATGGATTCCCATCAAGGGTTGAAAATTCAAGTTGATATTTAATCAAGGGCTCACAACCATGCGAAGAAGCACACTTTCAAAACTTGCTCAAGAAGTTTGTTCAAAGTTTGTTACAAGGAAGAATATTCCTTTTTTCAAATGAGTGAAGAGGGAAAGAATATTCCATGAGAATATTCCCTTTTTAGAGGAATGTGTAAAAGAGGAATATTCTCAAGGAATATTCCCTTGCAAGTGGGAGAGTTGGAATTAATTAGTATTTTGATAATTAAAACAAAAAATTTCATTATGTAAATTTAGAGGAATTTATGATATCCATTAAATAATTAACTTATTTAATGAAAAGGGATCAAAGTGACATTTAATTAAATAATTAAGATTATTTAATTTAAAATAGATAACTTAGGGTGTTAAATTAAATGTGTTGATTTATCCAATTTAACAAAATGAAAGGTTAGCATGAAAGGGGTAGGAATTAACCTAATTAAATTAATCAAATTAATGGATGAAAAAATGAGGCATTTAGTTAAATAGCTGGGCTGATTTAATCAGAAAAGTAAAAAGAGGATGGATTTTAGGATGAAAAAATGTTATTATATCGGATTTGAGTGTGCATATCATTTAGGACATTTTTAAGTGTCTACATTTTTCCTCTCTTTGAAGTGAGGTACCTATTACGTTGGTTCAAAGACTAACACTTGTTTGGATTAAAACTATTGCTCATATAAAAATAAATAAATAAATCTGATTTTTGGATGCCCTACTATTGCACCAATGGAAGGAATAAGCTGGTTCCCTGCCCCCGTGAGAGATCAGGTGGAAATTTTGAATTTTGGGTTGCTCTCTTGATAAAGGTAAAATATAGGTTTAGGTGCCAAAACATGGCCAAGGATGCCAAAAATGGCCTGAAAAATGCAAAAAAAATGACTCAAAATATGTTGCGAAGCACGAAAATAGGTAAAATAGGCCAAAACCCTAGCTTTTGGCTCAAATTAGGGAAAAAACCCTATTTTTTTTACTTAAATAGGTGGAAAGGTTGCACTTCTAATTCATTTGTGCAAAAGGCATCAAAAGTGACACTATTGATTTTTTAGTGACGCACTTGTTGTATAGTGGTGCACCATCATTTTTTGTTTAAGTGACACAATTGATTTGGGGGTCACAAGATTAAAACAACGATGCATTAGGTTTTTTAGTTTAGCATCGCTCAATTGTGGTGGGTGACACACTTTCCAAATAGTAGTGTGCCATGATTTTTAAATATAGCTATGCATGCAAATACCCATTCACTATTGAGTAACACGATGCACGTCACTAAAATGGTGATGCACCCCCTCAATTTATATAGTGACACACCCTTAAAATAGCAACACTATTGATTTCAATGAGGCAATTGATATTTTGGGATGCAAACCTTTTGATTTTGATCAATTTTCTAAATTTTAGGAAAATTGATGTGTGTGTGATGTGTGTAGGAGGATTTTCCGCCATTGATGTTGCAAGAGCACTATTATGATATTTTAGTAGTAGCTCGAGACTACAATGACCTAAAGGTGTAGTAGCTAGGGATGCTAGGATTAGGTTTCATCACTTTTGTGCCAAAGGTCTAAACCTATTTGGCAATGATGATTGTGCTCATCGAGAGGTGGCAAAGTGAGGCATCTTCATTTCATTTTCCCACCGGTGAGGCGACTGTCACACTTGAGGACGTGTGGTGGATCCTACAGCTTCCCATTCATCAGGAGTGAGCTATCTATGATATTCAGGCTAGGAGGGATGCATGTTGTTCACTATTGCGGTTTGACCACATTATTTTGGTCAATTCATAGATTGATTTGGACCTATACCACCAACAGGTAATAATTTTCATATTCTTTGTGGCTGCACTTATTTGTGTTGTGATTTCCCCACACAAACAAGGCAGATGTTTCATTCTGAGATGGGGGATTGCTTGGAATGACATGATCCAAAGGACCATTATGTATGCATGGGGTCTAGTTCTTCTCACTTCATTATACCATGATATGCACTAGGAAATTTAGTGTGAGGGGAGGAGCATCAAGGCAGTTGTTACACTACTCCATATTTGGGCATATGAGCACATTGCAGTGCTGAGACCTTTGGTTTTTTTTGCAAAAATTCATGAGGATGATCCCATTTTATTTAGATATAGAGTACCAATGACATTGTACCATACAAGGTCGATATTTCTACCCTATTATCAATGGGTCATTGATGACATTACCATTTTCAATGGAGGTCATGGCTATAGGTTCCTGGATGGTATGAGGACTAGCAACAACTATATTTTGCTCCCTGGACCCATTACCTCCTAGAGTGAGAGCACACTATGATAGAGTGGTATCTCCTAGACCACATTTCTCAACAGTTCAGGGAGGTATATGATGTACCTCTTGATGATCATACAACTAATTTTGCATGATCACAGAGAGAGGTCTAGTGGGGAGCTCAGATTTACACTGCAGTGGCTTGGTCAATGAGTTTTGATAGCTAGTTGCCCAGCCTTGGGCATATGATCAAGGATTACTAGATGCGGGGACTACCCTAGGTTATGATGCATGGTTTAGACCACCTGTGCGGCTGAAAAACCCAGCGGGGGGATACCCTGGAGGAAGAGGTAGAGGCAGAAGAAGAGGCAAAGGTTGAGATGGGGGCTGAGATGGAGGTTAGGATGGAGGTAGAGGCAGAGTGTAGGATCAACCAGAGTAGGATAGGGCATAGGTGTTGGGGGATGGAGAGAAGCCTAGGTAGGATTAGGGTCACCAGGATCCACAACATTAGATGGTTGGTAGGATAGCTAGCAGGATAGATAGGTTCTGGGGGAACCACTACCTTCATCACCTCTACAACCATATTAGTAGTTACAAGTTCAGATATAGTCTCTCACAGCTGAGAGAGATCAGCTACAATGGTAGCTATAGGATATAATTATCGAGAGAGACAGGGAGGTTCAATTGCAACAACAACTGGACCTATAGCTAGCCCAAGAGATTGGGTGATGACAACAACTCAAGGACATGACAAGACTAGACATCTCAGGTATGTATAGTGTTCACTATTGTTTATGATACCAAGGCTAGGAGGGATTCATGTTGTCCACTATTGCAATCTGACAACATTATTTTGGTCAATTCATAAATTTATTTGGACTTGTACTACCAACAAGTATCGATTTTCATATTCTTTGTTGATGCACTTATTTGTGGTGTGATTTCCCCAGACTAATGGGGTAGAGGTTTCATTCTGAGCTGGGGGTTGCTTTGCATGACATGATCTAGAGGACCATTATGTATGCATGGGATCAAGTTCTTCTCACTTTGTTATACCATGATATGCACCAGGAAGTTTATTATGAGGGCAGGAGCATCAGAGAAAGTGTTACACTACTTCATATTTGGGCATATGAGTACATTGTAGTGTTGAGACCTTTGTTTTTTTTGGTAGAAATTCATGAGGACAAGCCCATTGTCTTTAGATATAAAGTATCGATGACATTGCAACATATAAGGTCGATAGGTCTACCCTATTATCGACAGGTCATTGATGACATGACCGTATTTCAATGGAGGTCATGGCTATAGGTTCTTGCATGGTATGATGACTAGCAACAACTATATTTTTCTCCCCAAACCCATTATCTCATGGAGTTAGAGCACATTATGATAGAGTGGTATCTCTTAGACCACATTGCTCAATAGTTTGGGGAGGTATAGGATGAACCTCTTGATGATTATTTTTTTTTTTTGCATGATCACAAATAGAGGTCTAGTAGGGAGCTCAAATTGACCTTGTAGTGGCGGTCAATGAATTTCAATAGCTAGTTTCCTAGCCTTGGGCATATGATCAAGGCTTACCAGATGCAAGGACTACCTTGGGTTATGATGAATGGTTTAGACTGCATATGTGGTTGGTAGACCCAATGGAGGGATACCCTAGAGGAAGAGGCTGAGGCTGAGGTAGAGATCGAGATGGGGGCCAAGATGGAGGTCGGGATGGAGGAAGAGGTAGAGGTCAAGATCAGCCAGAGTAGGATAGGGCATAGGTTTCATGGAATGGAGAGCATCCTATGCACGATCAGGGTCACTAGGACCTAGGACATGAGGATGGTTGGCACGATACCTAGTAGGATTGACATGTTTCAAGGGCACCACCACCTCCTCCACCTTTATAGCTAGATCAACAGTTACAGGCTCTCACAATCGAGAGATATTAGCTGCGACACCAACTACATGTAGGATATAGCTTCTGAGAGAGACAGGGAGGTACAGTTGCAACAACAATTGGACGCACAACTAGCCTAGGAGATTAGGTGACGACAACAACTTGAGGCCATGACAACAACATCTAAGGGATGGACGGTATCTATGCACATGTATATAGAGGTAGTCACAGAGGTTGTATATTATCAGATGCATTATCACATAGATGTTCCCAGAGAGCTGTGACATCCTGACTTCTCTCATAGGAGCGGGGCACCTCTTAGGGCTAAGGATCAACCATCAGTCAGAGGGGAGTCGAGCACTCACCAAAGCTATCAATTTTACAAACATTTTTTTTATTAATTTCCTAATTATTTATATAGATACACATTCATAGGATCATTTTTTATAGCCTCGTGTATATTGTTCTTTTTATTAATATACACATTGATTCAAATATTGTACCATAATAGTCATTTTTTGATATATATATGAGATGATTTGGATTCACATGATGTGCTTTTATTTTGATGGATGTATGGATTCATATGTTATGATGCGATGCTATATTTATCAATTATGATTATGTATGGATGCACTTCTTTTATTTATGTTGATATGTGATATGCGATGATGTAGTGTTTATGATATGCGATGTTATGAGATGAATGCAATGTAATGGATGTATTATCTTGTTTTTTAGTATCTTTGTATAATATGGCATGGGATGGATGTTATGAAATGTTATGATATGCAGATGATATGATATGCTTATGTTAAATGTATGAACGAATGCATTTCCTTTTGTGTACTTTTCTCATACAATTTATGATGTCATGATGTATGTATGGATGATGCTCATGTTCATGCTTGTGATATGTATGTTTATGAATGATAATGCAATGTATTAAGATGTTTGAATAAAAATATATATATTATTCAAAAAAACTTAAATGATGATGGTGATGTAATGTATTATGTTTTCTATTATTATGATATGTTGTGATGATGCAAGATGTATGCATGGTAAAGATTTTGTGGATGCAAGATGGATGTATGATGTTTTTTTGTTCACTATCATGATACCAAATTAGCATGGAAAGAAGATAGAAATGTTGGATGTTGTGGTTGTGTTGCTGATATGTTGTTGTCACTGATGTCAACACTATTAGCACTGTTGCACTAGAAGCTATATATGTCGAGGATATTGAGAAAATTGTAATAAGAAGTGTTGTAAGTTGTTAGTGGTGAATCAAAGTTCATTATGTCGATCTATTTAGTACGTTGGTGTTCAAAGGTTTTGGAATAAAGGGTTTATCACTGAGTATATCTAGTTTATCCATGTTAATTTTTAGAGATCCGCATGAAGATTTGATTGAGTTATGAAGATTTGTATTCTAACATTTTTTTTGTTACTTCAGTTTATGTTCCTAAATGAAGATCATGTAATTTCAGTTAGTTATGTTGCTACGGATGCTTCTCTGGTGTTTCATAATGTTTGTGGATGTTTCTAGTTCATTCTCTATCTATGTTGCATGTCTGCATTGGTAGTTGTGCTAGAGATTCAAGATTTTCTCTTGTGTGTTCATGTTTTTCATGTTCCTGGCCGACAAGGTGTTGAAGTGTGTTGTGGATCTTTGAGGTGTAATTAATTAAAGTGGTTTGTGTTTGAGGATAATATTCTAGGTCTTAACTATGTTATGTCCAACCTTGGTTGATTCACATGAATAATCTTTATTCATCTGAGCCAATTGCTCATATTCTTTTGTTGGAGCCGACTTATAGCGATACAATTTCTTGTTGTGGATATATACAAGAGAGATTGTTTTATCATTTGAAGAAGTTTGTGAGAAGTGTATGAGAAGTTGAAGTTAAGTGTGTGAGTCCTATGTGTGAATATTGTTTAGATCATTCGAAGGTAGAGAAGAGTGTGAAGAAGAGTGAAGAAGTGTTCATGAGCTTAACCAAAACTATAACCAAACATTAACATATGTTATTTTCTTAGTTCAAAGTCTGATGGATTTAATCATAACCTTTCTATAAGACAATGCATCTTCCTTTGTAATTGAGCAATGAGCTCTAGGCAATGTGCCTGAATGCATGTGCATTCCCCATTCATATTTCTTATACTTTTAACAGGGTATAATCTTATGGATTGACCTCCAGAATGGTTTTTCCCCTAACAGGGTTTCCACATAAAAATATTTGTGTTATGTGTGTTTCTGATGTGTTGTTGATTGATGCTTTCATTGATATTGATTAGATCAAATAATAAGGATTAGTAAGTTTGAAATTCGGTGACAACTGATTCACCCCCTCTCTGTTGTCTATCCTTGTGTTTCCAACGATTGGTATCAGAGTAGGTTCCTTGGAAGAATTTTGATAGCTTGAGGTAATCCGGGATGGCGACTTATAAGAAGGATAGTCCTAGATTTGATGGAAAATTTTTTTCCTTGTGGAAGACTCAAATGGAGTGCCATCTAAGATGCACTGGTGAACCCTACTAGAGCATTGCAAAAAATATATATGTTATTCCATAGAATGGTCCTACCACTTCTGTTGAGATCAAAGATGTTGAGTATAATATCAGGGCTAAGGAGGAATTGTTGAGTGCTTTGACTGATACTAAGATGAAAAAGGATCTGAAGACTACCTATGAGATCTGGAAAATTTTGGAAACCTTATATGAAGGTGATGCTAATGTGAAGATTGCTAAGCTACAAAGTTTGAAAGGGTAATATGAAAAGTGGAAGATGGGTGATGATGAAAATGTTACCACTTTCAAGCAAAGAGTGAATGGACTTGTGTGTGGAATGAAATGTGTTGGTGGACCAATAAACGAATCAAATATTGTTGATAAAGTGGTTAGATCCTTTCCTGATTCTTACAAAGTCAAGGCTAGTGCTATTGAAGAACTCTAGACTATGACAACTATTACTAGAGATATGTTGATTGGTAAGCTCATTGCTTTTGAGTTGAGTGAATTTGGTGATTCCATTTCTAAGGTTGAATCTGCATTTAAGGCTACTACTTTTGGAAGAGATAAACAAAGATATGATCCAGGTGAAAGTTCATCAAGGAATACATTAAAATTTGATGATGAAATGAAACAACTTGATGAAGAAGAAAGAGAACTAGAAGAGCTTGAAGCATTGATTGTGAAAAGAGAATCCAGAGGACAAGGTAAGTATAAGGGGAAGTTTCCTATTAAATGTTTCTCTTGCAATAAGATAGGTCATTTTGCATCAAGGTGTTCTGAGAGAGTTTCCAAGGCAAGATATAACAAGCCTAAATTCCAAAAGAAGTGTTACCTTGCTGCTGATGAAGGTGTGACAGATGATTAATCTGATAAAGGAAATGCAAGTGAGGATGAATGTTTGTTTATTGCTATCAACGAAAATAATATTGTATCTATTGAATCTGCTAGTTGTACAAATGTGGAGAAAGCCCTATTTGTTCGAGTTGAAGAGAAAGACAAATGGGTAATTGACAGTGGTTTTTCACATCATATGATAGGACATAAAAGTAAGTTTGTGAGTTTGGAAAAGTATGATGGTGGTGTTGTGAGTTTTTTTTATGACAAAGCTGTTGTGATCCGTGGAAGAGGATGTATTTCTTTTGATGGTAAGCATAATACTGATGATGTCTTGTATGTTGAAGGTTTGAAGCATAATCTTTTCAGTGTTGGATAGGTGGTTGATAAGGGATACAATATCTAGTTCAAGGATGGAAAGTGAAAGATATTGGGAAATTCTAGAAATATGATTGCATCAGGTACAAAAAAAAAGGTAATATTTTTCACCTGAGTGCTTCTAGTAAAAGTTGCTTGATTGCTCAAGTTGATGATAGATGATTGAGGCATAGAAGAATGTGTCATGTTAATTTTGTTAATATTGTCAAGATAAGTTCTACTAAGGCTATGAGAGACCTTCCTAAGTTGATGAAACCTACTAATGTCATATGCAAGGAATTTCAGTTAGGAAAGAAAACAAGAATTTCATTTCAGAGTAAGCAAAAAAATTCAAATGGATTGTTGGATCTTGTGCATACTAATTTGTGTAGTCCTAGTAGAGTTAGAAGTTTTCAAGGTTATAGATATTTCATGTTTCCAATTGATGATTATTTAAGAATGATGTGGGCTACTTTCTTAAGGGAGAAATATGAAGCTCTCAAAAAGTTCAATATCTTTAAGGCTAGAGTTGAGATAAAGATAGGTCTGAAGATTAAGTGTCTGAGATCAGATAGAGGTGGTGAATTCACTTCTAGTGAGTTTAATTATATTTGTGAAGAACATGGAATAAAGAGACAGTTATCTACACTGTAGACCCCTCAACAAAATGGAGTTGTGGAAAGGAAGAACATAACAACTCTAAATGTTGCTAGAACCATGATGTTGGAAGGAAATATACCTCATATATATTGGTGAAAAGTTCCTAATACTACTGTGTACACAATTAACAAGGTACAAATCAAAGGTGATACTGGTAAGACATCTTTTGAGCTATGGGCTGGTCAAAAGCCTACTATTAGATATCTTAAAATCTTTGGAAGCAAGTGTTATATCAAAAGAGATGAAGATATAGGAAAGTTTGATTCTAGGAGTGATGAAGGAATCCTTTTGGTTTATTCTACTAATAGCAAGGCCTACCACTGTTACAATAAGATATTGAATAAAATGTTTTAAAGTGAAAATGTTAAGGTTGATGAAGACATAGCTGCACAATCCAAAACCCATGGATATGATTTTGATGATCAGAATGACAGTACAAACAAAGGAAAGAAAGTTTAGACTTCAAATCAAGTGCAAATCATTTTTGTGAATCAAGAGGATCAAGAAGGAAATATTGGTGAAAGAATAGAAGAGAGATCAGAAGAGCCTGAAGTTGAAGAAAATTCGAAGAAGACTCTAAGGTGTGTAAGATTGAATCATTCAGAAAATCAAATAATAGGTGATAAGAACAAAGGTGTCCAGACTAAGAGAAATATTGCAGAAGAATATTGTTTGATTTCAAAGATTGGGCCTAACAATATGAATGAAGCAAGAAAAGATGAACATTGGGTTGAAGCAATGAATGAGGAACTACAACAAATTGAAAAGAATGATACATGGATTCTTGTTCCCAGACCTAAGGATAAAAATGTAATCGAAACTAAATGGGTATTTAGAAACAAACTGAATGAGCAAGGTAAAGTGATTGGAAACAAAGTAAGACTGGAATGTAAGGGATATTCATATATGGAAGGTATTGATTTTGAAGAAACCTTTGCCCCTATTGCTAGAATTAAAGTTGTGAGATTGTTTCTTGCTTATGTTGCTTACAAAGACTATAAAGTTTATCAAATGGATGTCAAGTCAACTTTTCTAAATGGTGAGTTGGAAGAAGTGTATGTTGAAAAACTTGATGGATTTCAGTTGACTGATCAGGGAGATATGGTTTGTCAATTGAAGAAAGAATTGTATGGACTTAAGAAATCCCCTAGAGCTTGGTATGCCAGATTGGATAAGTACTTGGTGAAGCTTGGATTTAACAAAGGTACTGCTCATAGTAATCTGTATTTCAAGAATGATGATAAAGATTTTATTGTTGAAGTTTTTGTTGATGATATCATATTTGGAGGAGATGATAACTTGTGCATGAAGTTTGTTGATGAGATGAAAAATGAGTTTGAGATGTCAATGATTAGAGAGATGAAATTCTTCTTGGGATTACAAATTACTCAGTTAGATAAAGGGATTTTTATATCTCATTCCAAGTATGTGAAAGAATTGTTGAAGAAATTTGGTATGGTATATTCAAAGCCAATTGGTACACCCATGGTGACTAGATGCAAGTTGACAAGTGATGATGATTCTCTGAAGGAAAATTAGACTAGATATAGATCATTGACTGGTGGATTACTTTATTTGACTAAAAAAGGGCTTGATATAATTAATTTTGTATGTATTGTTGCTAGATTTCAAGATGATCCTAAAGAATCTCATGTGACTATTGTGAAGAGGATTTTTAGATACTTGAAGGGGACAATTGATTTTGGATTGCAGTATTCTAAAGATGATGATTTTACTTTGAGTTCCTTTACTGGTGTTGATTGGGTAGGAAATGTGAATGATAGGAAGAGTATTAGTGGTGGAGAATTTTTCTTGGGAAAGAAGTTTATTTCATGGTTAAGCAGAAAGCATAATGCTCTTTCTTTATCTACTGCAGATGCAGAATACAATATTGCTAATAATAATTGTACTCAAGTTTTGTGGATGAAACAAATGCTAAAGGATATCATAGTTTTGTATGATGGGACTATTTTTATATTCTATGATAACTCAAGTGTTATTAACATTTCTAAGAATCCAGTGCTACATTCCAAGACCAAGCATATATCTATCAAGTTTCACTTTTTGAGAGAGAAAGTAAGTCAAAAGGAAGTCAGATTTGAGTATGTGCCTACTAAGGAGAAGATTGCAGACATATTTAAAAAGGCATTGCCTAAGGTTACATTTGAGTATCTTAGAGGGAAGTTAGGGGTGATTACCCCTCCTAATCCGATCTAGGATGCATTGATTTGCATCAGTCCATGCAATTCATGATCAAATTATGACCCACATTGATGTTATGGAGGATGCTACTCATGGGGAGTAGTCAGATGTTCAGATGTTCAGAAGTCTAGGTATATGGTTCAAGATCTTGTAATGTATATCTTTTCCATTGATTTCAAAGGGGGAGAAGAGTAATGTGAAAACTTTCTAAGAGAGAAGAACCTTGTGAGGAGAAGATTTGTATAGATAAGATGAGGAGAAAGTAAGTGTTGTTGTGTTGATGGTATTTTTCACATCATGTGTTTCCATCAATGCCAAAGGGGGAGGTTGTTGGATTTTGTGGTTGTGTTGCCGATATGGGGTTGTCATTGATGTCAACACTATTAGCATTGTTGCACTAGAAGTTGTATATGTCGAGGATATTGAGAAAATTGTAATAAGTGTTTTAGGTTATCAATGGTGAAGCGAAGTTCATTCTATCGGTGTGTTCAGTACATTGGTGTTCATAGGTTTTCGAATAAAGGGTTTCTTGCTAAGTATATCTAGTTTATCCACATCAAGTTTCAAAGATCCGTGTGAAGATTTGTATTCTGACAGATTTTTTGTTACTTCAATTTATGTTCTTAAATGAAGATCTTGTGATTTTAGTTAGTTCAATTGTTTTGGATGCTTCTTTGGTGTTTCATAATGTTTTTGTATGTTTCTAGTTCATTCTCTATCTATGTTACATGTTTGTATTGATTGTTGTGCTCGGGATTCGATATTTTCTCTTGTGTGTTAATGATTTTCATGTTCCTAGCGGACAAGGTGTTTAAGTGTGTTGTGGATCTTCAAGGTGTAACTAATTGAGGTGGTTTGTGTTTGAGGATGATATTTTGGGTCTTAACTATGTTATGACTAACCTTGGTTGATTCACATGAATAATCTTTATTGATTTGAGCCAACTATTCATATATTTTTTATTCTTTTGTTGGAGCTGACTTATAGCGATGTAATTTCTTGTTGTGGATATATATAAGAGCAATTGTTTAATCATTTGAAGAAGTATGTGAGAATTGTATGAGAAGTGGAAGTGAAGTGTGTGATTCCTATGTGCGAATATTGTTCAGATCATTCAAAGGTAGAGCAAAGTGTGAAGAAGAGTGTGCAGAAGACTGAAGAAGAGTGAAGAAGTGTTCATGAGCTTAACCGAATCTATAACGAGGCATCAACAAATGCTATTTTCTTAGTTCAAAGTCTAATGGATTTAATCATAACCTTTCTGTAAGACAATGTGTCTTCCTTTGTAATTGAGCAGTGGCTCTAGGCAGTGTGCCTGAATGCATGTGCATTCCCCATTCATATTTATTATACTTGTAACAAGGTATAATCTTGTCGACTGACCTCCACCATGGTTTTTCCCCTAATAGGGTTTCCACATAAAAATCTTCATGTTATGTGTGTTTTTGATGTGTTGTTGATTCATGCTTTCATTGATATTGATCAGATATGAGAATAAGGATTAATAAGTTTAATAAGTTTGAAATTCGATGACAACTGGTTCACCCCCCCTCTCAATTGTCTATCCTTGTGTTGCCAACAAGAAGAATTAAATTGATTTTACCATTGATTTTGAAGATTAATTTGAAATTCCAACAAGTCCATGATTCACCAAGACTTTATTAGATATGGTGATGAGAGTGGATGATTTTTCTCATATCTTGGGATTTGTATTTTCCATCATTCCTTATGTTTGATATAACACATTGGAATGATGCATTATGGTATTGATAACCAGGATGACATTGTATCTAGTGACATGGAATTCAACTCTATGAACAAATAGGATAGTTCTTGTTCACACCTTGGCATACCGAAACCTCTTTGGAATGTAGCTTAGAAGCTTAGAATATATCATACCAAAGCATACAAAATAGTCAACAATCTACTCCAAACAACCTCCCTGCACACAACTAAGAAAGTATGCACCAAGATTACTTTACAAGAATACCCACAAACACAGAAAAAGAGATAATGATCAATTCCCATTTCATTTTTCTCTAAATCATTTGAGACATCATCTAGAGGTCCCTAGAATGGGTCAATAAGATAAATTATAAGAAAAGATCAAAGATAAACATTCAGTGTTATCTATATCTCTTTCCAGTTTAATATAACTATGGTGATTTATAATGTTGATGCCTATTGTTGGAAGGATTCATCCTAGGATAGTTTATCATATGTTTTGATTAGGTTTAGGTGTATGATAGGCCATTGGTACAAAATCCACTAACTTGTATACCTATGATCTATACTTTAGATTTTGACACTTAGTTTCTCCCTTTACGTCTTGTGAAACATTATTTCCATTTGCTTTGCCAAAGGTTGAATATGATGAATGATTTATTATGGATGAAGTTTTATTGTGTGTGAAAAAGAGATGGGATGGGTATTTTTTGATTTTCTATATATTTTAATGTTTTTAGTATTTTGAATTTTTTTTAGGTATTTTTTGGTATTTTGAATTGCTCATGTGAATGTTTTGGTTTTTGATTATTTGAAGTTGTTTAGGGTTTTTTAAGGTTTTCCAATATTTTCAATTTTCAATTTTTTTTGTGGTTTTCTAAGTTTTCCAAATGTTTAGGGGTTTTTTGAGTTTTTGACCAAGAACCTAACCTAAAAGACTATCCTAGGGGCCTCAGGGGTTGATCAAAGATTAGCCTTGCCTAGTTATACACAAAGATAGCACATAGTTTGACTGAATTGACTTATTGATGATGAGATATTAACAGTTGATGGATTGTTAGTTTATTATGGCAGACTCCTAAAGGACTAACCTAGAGTAACTTTGGGGTAAATCAATGATGGCCTTGCCTACGTTGAAGCTGAGAGACTCATAGTTTGACATGGTTCTATTTTTGGGTTTTTGATGTGTTTTGGATGTTTTGGATTTTGACTTTACACTTTTCAAATGTTTTTGGATTTTTTTTTGTACATGATTTTTGATATTTTTGGATTTTTGACTATACAAGATTTTGATGTTTTTCGATTTTTTGACAATTTTTTATGAATATTTTTGGGATTTTCGATGAGATTTCAAATAACCTTAAGATATACAAGAACCTGATCCAATTCATAATGAATTCCCCTAGTGTGATGTAATAGACTACCTCAATATAGGAAGGACACAATGACCTTAGGAATATGCCAAGTATTACTAAAGGGGATACAATACTTCACAATATCAAGCTATGATATAGACTCGGATGGGTGGTGGAATAAATAGGATGAGTGATGTGATGGAAGATGGATGTGATGTGAAGAATGATAGGATAAAGAGCCAAAGATGGATGGTGGTGATTTATTTACACAAGGTGCCTAATTTCTAGGTTTTCACCAAGGTACTTACCCAAAGCGCCACCAAAGTGGTTTTCACTAGAGGACAATTTTTTTATTTACTATTTTCAATCATTTTTCTTATAGTTTTAGATTTTGATCATTTTTTGACTTTTTAAATTTTTTGAGATTTACACCCTTCAAGCCTATGCATAAAACTTTATAAGATGCAGACTATTGGTTCATTCCTGCAAGGGTTCAACTCCAGGAATTGATAGTTGGTAAGCTCTAAATCCATAGCTTGTTGTGATGATAAATAGACCTAACTAGTTAGGTTCAAACTTTCATTTACTATCCTGATCTAGAAGATTCTTCTAATTTTGCTTGAGAACAAGATACCCTACCTATAAGGACCGACTCTTGATATTTTTATAGTTTTGTTTCAAAGACCAAGAAAAATAAAGGAAAACACATGATCAAGATTTGATCATTCCAACACAATGTGGAACGTGGCTATTTCTCCAAGAAAAAGGATCGAGCTTCGATAGTCCAACACGATGTGAAACACATCTAGGTTGTTTTCCATAACATGCATGCTCACTCTGGGGTAGTGGAACCTCGATCCATCCAATAGGTGAGTTATCCCAATGAGGTGGCAAATGAGAGAATCATATTAGCCTCCCATACCATACCAAAGTTACCCTTCTAAATCCTTTGATAACTCACCACAATGCTATGATTTTATGAATGTTATGTCCATATGTTTTTGTTAAAGGGGATTTTACTTTGTTCATGTAAAGTCTCTTTCTTAGGGAACATCGTTCCTAATGTATCCAAGAGAGGACAAGTCAGGAATATTAGATCACCACTTATGGGATGCCTTATTTGCATCATGCCACTAAGGGAAATTGTATGCCTAGAAATATCATGCTCTTGGAGGAAGTAAAACCCAATGACACCACCAAGAAAAGGACATGTCACAAGGAAAAATAAAATCAAGCGATGAATTATGTAAAATGTCGAAAGATGTCATTGATGTATGCCCCAACTTTAAAGCAGTTTCTAACATCATTTCTATGAGAAACTACTTTAAGTATCCAATGTTATCTCCTAAGACATGAAACCTTTCCTAAGAAAAATCTATGCCAAGTCATATGTTTCTAAAATAAAGCTACATCATGAAAGAGAAGGGAGGGGTTTCCCCTAGAAATACATAAGAGATATATGGATTTGAGGTCAATATGTTTGTGCTACAATGTTGTCTTAGATCTCAGAACTATCATCATTCTCCAAATACTCATAGAACTAGAAGAATGGCACAATGGGAGAGAAAACAAAGAAAAATCCTTTTGGTTCAACATGGAAGAGACCTAAATGTTTCAATGCCTTGCATCATCCCCCAAAAGGAAAACACAAGAAAAATGAAAAAGATATAGGAAAATCTTTTGGGTCAACATGGAAAAGACCTAAATATCTTAATGCCTTGCATCATCCCCAAAAGGAGAAAAAAAAAAGGAAAAAAGATAAAGTGTTTATGACGAAGAGAATAATGTAGGTACATATAGAGGAGTGCACAAAAAGAGAGATAGATACATCAAATAGAACAACACTAGGGATAAAATTATGCACATGCAATCACATAAAAGAACATAAAAAGGGAAACAAAGAAAAAGACTAGTAAGACACATGTGAGTGAACCTATATTAGGCCATTAACATCCCAATATCAGTCTATATAAACATAAGGAGGAGAACTAGCCAAAGGGACAACAACACACACCAAAACTAGGACAAGGCTAACTAACCCCATTTCCCCCGCTAAGTATGGAACAAGGATGAATTGAGAATGGATGATATGCTACCCTTTTCAAAAATCAAATGATTTGAAATTAATGTAAAAAATCCAATAGTGAGTGTGGTATGATCCTACAACTATTACATGGAAAGGAGAAACAACTAATGTTATTGATTGATGTCATAATGAGTAGACAAAGTATCAACTTGATGCCTATCTAATGAGATATTTCCACATGTAGTATCTATTAGTTCAAGATGCACCAAATTTAAATTAGGCTTGGAAGAATGTTTTGTAAGAGTTTTGATATTGAGTGAAGACTTTTTTGATATTTTTTATTTCTTTTGAAGGACAATAACCAATACCACTAGTTTTTTCTTTTATGTTAGGCTCTATAGGGACATGAATACCTTGTTCTTTCGCACCACATCCTTTTTCAATATACCCAATTTGTTCCATAAGTTCATAACCTTTTCCATAAATCTTTTTCATTTCTTTTGTATTCAGTGGTTGTTCATAATTATATTCATCAAAATTTGTTGTATAACTTTCTTGATCTTATAAAGTGGTTGAGGTGGATACTTTTGAATTTTGTGTTGACATTACCACTTTTCTTTTCCCTTGTCAAACTCTTTTGTGTTGACATTACCACTTTTCTTTTCCCTTGTCAGACTCTTTTGAGGTGGATACTTTCGAATTTTGTGTTGGTATGAAATCAAAGGAACTCCTAACATCTTCCAATAATTTTTTGACTTCTTCAATATTCTTTTCTTTTTCTTTCTTGACATGCAAACAAATTTTAGGTTAAAAGTCAGCCTTGATTGTATGCACTTTGTTATATATATGAGAAATGGTATTGTAACTTGGTTGTTGCAAAACATTATCATCATCGAGTTCCCTTTTAGGTGGTTCTAAGATGAGCACGAGTTTATTTTGAACTTGTGGTTGTTGTGAGGGTGGATGAATGATAATTTAGGCTTGGGTGGTTCAATAATTAGAGGAGTCCAGGAAGTTATAATGTTCATAACCTCAACACACTTGTCCTTATTTTCATTATTTCTTAGTGAAGGGCAGTCTAATGTAACTTCAATATCTTCATCTAAGGAAGCCACATCACTATTGTTTGAAATACATGTCTCAATCTTCTTATTTTCTTGCAACATGGTATCTTCCCTAGTAGGAGAGTTTTTAGGAGAGAAACAAACTAGATGTTCATGACATTCAATGTTTGGTTCTTTTAAAATGTCTTCATCATAAGTAAGGGAGTTATCAATGGTTGTAATTTCTTGATTATCAATGATTGAATTTTCTTTTTCAATAATGTTTTCCCTAAGGAAGAAAGACAAATAGGATTATCATGACTCTCATCGAGTGGATCTTCTACCACAAAAATATATTTTTCACAAATAGAAAGGATATTAAGAGAAGGGAAATTTTTCTTTTTATGATTTTCCATGATTTTATCCTTGTTTTCTAAGGTCTCATTCTCTTGTGTCATGATATCTACCCTATTAGGAGATCTTTTATAAAATGAACAAACAAGAGGTTTGTCACATTCCATGGTTAGATTTTGTAAAGTAGCTTCATCATAAATAGGAAAGGAATCAAAAGAAGAAATGATTGGACATTTTTATTCAAATAGATCTTTCCAAATGGTACGGGCATTAGGAAAGGGAGAAATAATATTCTCATGACTTTCAATAAGTGTATCTTCTAACACCAAACTATCTTTTGTGTTTCTAAAAGAGATATTAGGAGAATAAAAAAATTGTTTGTCATGGTTATCTACAACTACATCCCCATGTCCTATAATTTCTTCCCAAGTAGGAGAGATAGGATTTTCATAGCTCTTACTCATTGGATCTCTTAACATGAATATGTCCTCCTCACCAATGTGATTTTCATGATTGTTTATGATTGTTTCCTTTTCCACTAAATCATTCTCACAAGTAGGTGAGGTGTTGGGAGATGAATTTAGACTAATTAATTATAATAATCTTATCTTCTTGTGTCATAATATCTTCATAATGGGGAGGAGGAGAAGGAAAAATAAGAATTTCATTATTCTCAACGATTGCATCTTCTTTCACCAAGATACCTTTGTCACAAATAGGAGAGGTATCGAGAGAAAAGAAATTGTGATTATAATGATTGTCTATGATTGCATATTCTTCTACCACATCAATACCATGAATAAGAGAGATAGGAGGGGTGTATATTTAAGGTAAGAATCAACATTTTCACTTTATTTCACTAAGAAGCTCTCATAACTAGGAAATGTATTGAATGAATGGCTAGCATGCTTATTGATAAATGTTTTCTTTGAAAACTTGGAAAAGACAAATACTAACATTTGTGGAGAGTAATTTATATGAACTCAAAATGGAAAGACTTAAAATGCAATGCAATTACCTAGAATGAAATATGTAAATGCAATTTTCAAATTCTAAACAAGGTAATTTGTTGATTACACTATGTTCCTAACTAAAAATGAATGTAAGGAAGCTAAGGTGGCATAACAACTTCCTACACTAATCTTGAGAGGATAATAATGCAAAACTTTACAAATCTTTAATAGTTATAGAAACTTAAACAAAATAAACATAACTATCGTGCATACCACGACACAATGATTAATGTTGGGAAACCCTTTCAAAAGAAAAACCCTACACTCCAAAAGTTTCCCAATATATTATTTAGCAATCACAAAGATTACAATATACTTGTAGAGAAAGCTTCTCACAAGAGTATCACCACTCAGAGATGAAGAGACAACACGATAGCTATCTGACTCTTAGAAAACATCAGTGTCTCTCTATTGCAGCCATAATACAACACCCTCATAAAATAGAGTTACATTCTAGGGCAAGACAAGCCAACAAGATATCCACCATTATATTTAAAACTTAATAATTAATGGACTATATTTACAATTGTAGTGTCAAAAAAAGTGCACCTTGCTTGATTTAGGAATAATTAATGATAAATTGAACTTAATGTTGCCTTCTTCTAGTGTTGTGAGGTGTTTTACAAATCCACTTTATTTTTTGGGCCCTTGCAAACTGAATAAAATAAATTTAGTGATTCCTTGCAAAGGTGTTGTAAAGTGTTGTAACTAACTTTCACACTTTTAAGTCTAATGGACCTATTTTTCCCTTAATTCAATGTTGTACTAAAATACATTTAATTGTATTCTCACATTAATCTAGAAGGCTTGTGAATTAAATCTAGTTTTAATCTAGTGTTCTAATGTGTTTTACACATTCACATTGGATCTTGTGCCTTTCTAGGCTATGTGGACCTCATATTAATGTTGTAGAGAGTATTTAACCTCACTTTCACATTGAAATTTGTGTTCGTAGCCGTAACCACCCTTTATATCATCATTAATAGTTCCATATGACCTTAAATTATGCATCCCAAGGCATATTTTGTAAAAAAAACTCGACTAGATCAACATATGAACTTAATTTATGCATTCCCCAACACTTTAGCTAGAAAAATAGCCCTTGTGGAACCCATTCTCCACCTTGGGTGAATGAGTCCCATTTGAGCTATTTTTGAGGTTTGAGTAGGAAAAAGTGGGTTTTTAATTCAAATTTCTTCAATGTCAGCCTTGGGGATCAAATTAATGGCCATTTGAATGCCTTGCTTATATAAACAGGCTTCCAAATCCTCATTTCATAACAAGCAACATAATCCTACATGATATTAAGTCAAGCAAGCAAGAGTTAAGCATTTCAAGGTCATTAGGATAGATTTCAAGATCATTTCTAAGGCATTCAAGGGCAGATTCTTTATCCATTGTTGCATCAATTCAAGATACATCATCATGGAAAGTTTCTAATTGCATTATTTCATGTTGATGCTCTATAATCTTATTTCATCATTTTGTTTTAATTACCTAAAAGGGGTTTGACCAAGGTAAACCCCTATTCCCTAACAATCAACATTTTCTTTCTCTCTTTGTGTGATTGCAAATCTAGGTGCTTTGAAGGCTTGCAGATGATTGAAGATTAGGTTTCAAACTTGTTGGAGTTTTCTCCCTATTGGTAAGGTCAAAATCTTCACAAAAATTCACTTATAGCCCCAAAAATTAGGGTTTTGGATCCAAACACCTGGTGGTACAGATTGAGCAGACCGAGAACTACATCTTTCACTTTCGAGTCTCTAGAAAATTCAAAATGGACTCATTCGCCAAGAGTGGAAACTAATTCCCACTATACCTATTTTTTATATATTTTTGTGGATTTGGATACTCATTTGGCTAAATCAACCTCTGATGCAATTTTCCTGAATCAGGACTGATTCACCCAGAATGGAAAATGAGTCCCACCAGGCTTAAAAATTAGCATTTTTAGAATTTCAGAGCTATTTCCAGTCTCTTCAAGGTTTCCAGATGCACACCATTCACATCTTTACTTTCTATTATGATTTATTTACATTTCTAGGGGTTTTCTTAGGTCATTTAGCATTAGTTTGCATATCACACTATGTTTTCAAACATTTTGTATTTTCTAAGTTTACACTTGGTGGTGAACCCCTTTCTTATCTAAATCATCTCCAAGGATACCTTATATTCATATCTCTCACATCCTTCATTGGGTTGAGATCTCTAAGGTGTCCTTGAATGTTAATATTGTGAAATTAGATCCCTCTCCTTGTATCCATTTTGGTGGACAAGGAAGTGAAGCATCCATTTCTAGTGTCCACATTTTGGTGAACCTACATTTAGAATACCTTATTTTCTTATTTGGAGTCCATCATCATCCTAGATTTAGCTTACATTAACTTTGCATTAGGATTTTCATTCATTAATTTACATTCTAGGGTTTCAAATTTTTGCATTAGTGAAAGTGCATATAGGTTGCATTTTTGCATCTCAAATAATCAAAAATCATATAAAAATTGCATTTTAATTTCATATAAAAGTCATGTACAACATAAAAGGTATAAAAAACAATTGAAAATTTCTAATTTTTTTGAAAAAAATCCCCATTGAGACTCATTAACCACCTTGGGAGAATCAGTCCCTTTGCACCCCTAAAACTTCCTTTTATAGCACTAAAAACCTTGTTTCTGAACTTCTAGTTGTTTCCATTAACTATATGTATCAATTGGCTAAGTTTATGTTACATTCATTTCATTAGATATAGGTTAAATTAGCTCATTTCATACATTGCTCAATTTCAAATTTTCATTTACAACATTTCATCTTTCAAGTTGACACATAATATAATCATCAAATTACCTTTTTTAACATCTAAAAATTGCATTTAAACATTTCACTTTCTTTACTTTTCCATGATAGCATGTTTAAATTCATGAGATTTGGATTTGATATGGTTAAAAATGGATTACATAAATAAAACATCCCCTCTTATGAGTTCAATTTAGATTACAACAATAAGGTCATTAAGAAACATGTTCAAATGATTAACACAATCCTTAATATTACATTTCCCATTGGTGAGTATGGTAGTGTAGACAATCATAACAACCATTCTTGTTCTTCTCCCAATACCTCTCCTATTGGTGACAAAGGGATCTTGGTAAAAGAAGATACAAGCATCAAGGGTCTTGATTGTCCCTCTCCTCATCCCACTTTGGAAGAAATTAGAAAACAAGAAGAGATCATAGAAACATTTCTAAACATCACTTTTCCTAATCTTCATTCATCCATTGCTTGTGAGATTTTTTTAGCGAAAGAAGATGATATCATAGATATCCATGGAAATCAAAATTTTCCTTCTCTTAATATCCCTCCTCGATGCAAAGAGGATACGTTGGTGTTAGAAGATATACCTATTAAGAGTCATGAAAATCTTGCTTCTCTCTTCCATAATGCTCCCACCATTTGGGAATATCTATTTGGTAAGAATGAAAATCATAGTTGTCCTTCTCTTGATGCCTCCCCTACTTGTGATGAAGCTACTTTACAAAATCTAACCATGGATGAGCATATTATAAGCTCTCCTACTAGGGTAGATAATATGGCACAAGAGAATGATACCTTACAGAAAAAAGACAATCAAATAGAGCCTTCTCCTAATAATCCAACTATTGATAATCAAGAAAACAAACCATTGATCATTCCCCTATGTGTGATGAAGTCATTATTAAGAATCAATCCTTGAATTTCAAGAGCATTTGGTTTGTATTTCTCCTAAAAACTCTCCTCCTAGGGAAGATATCATGGTGCAAGAAGAGGAAAACATTGACAATAATGATATTGGACCCTTAGGCGAAGATGATGAAGTAGCATTGGAATATCATTCACTAAGGGATGTTAATATTATTCAACCTCAAATCATCCTTTACCCCCTTCACACAAACTGCAAACTCAAAACAAAACTGAACTCATCCTTTACCCACCTAAGAATATTTTTTTGCAACAACTGAGTCATAATACTGTTGCTCATACATATAACACTAGGAACAATCTGCAACCAAGAGAAGCACCTTCAACATCCCTCCCATTACCTGATCTTATCCCACCTAACCCTATCTTACCAGGTCCTCGTTTATATCCACAAAGTGGAAAGTAGTACAATCCTATTGAACAACTTAAAAATACTCCTACAAAAATATCCATATGGGACCTAATTCAGAATTCACCTAATTATCACACTATTCTTCAAACCACCTTCCAATGTGCAACCGAATGAGATAGTAGCCATGATCAAAGGAATACATGCTAAAAAAAAATTCCACCAAAGTGAACTCCCCCCTTTGGAAGTGCAAAAACAAAATGAATCTTTCATAATAATATCTCAATACAAAAGAAAAGGGATAAAGATAACCCTTGTGGATAATGGATCCACCCTTAATGTGTGTAGTGTGACCCTTTTGGATAGGCTGGGTGTCGATAAATCAAACATTCAACCTGATTTTTTATCTATTAAGGGATTTGATAATGTAGGGAAACAACTGCTTGGTGTGATCACTTTACCTATTATAGTTGGGAAGGCCACATTGCAAACACCAATCCATGTTATGGCTCATGATCTCTCATATAATATCCTTTCAGGTAGACCATGGATTCATGCAATGACTAGGGTGCCTTCTACTCTTCATCATAAAATAAATTATATCTACAAAAAAATAGTGTACACACTTGAAGCTGACCCTGACCCAAATAGTTGTTTGAACATTGAGAAACACAAGGAAAATCCTTTGGCAACATTGACACCAACTAGACAAGTGGAAACCGTACAAAAAAAAGATAAAGAATAATACATTGAAGAAGTCATGAAGCTACTAGAAGATGATCGGGGTTCATTAGACTTTGAACCAACATTCATGGGAGAATAAAAGATCATAAACAAAGATTCAAACAAGGGACAAGAAAAATGGAAATTTCAACACAAAATTCAGAAGCATCCACTTCAACCACTAAAGAAAAAACAAATTATACAAAAAACTTTGGAAACACTGATTATCAAAAACCCTCAAATCCTAAAGAAATGAAAAGTATTTATGGAAAATGTTATGAGATTATGAAACAACTTGGATATAGTGGAAAAGGATGTGGTACTAAAGAAGAAGGTATCTATGTCCCTTTAGATCCTAACACACAAGAAACAACTCATGGTATTGGTTATTGTCGTTTGATAAAAATAAACAAGCCTTCACTCAATATCAACACTATTACAAAACATCCTTCTAATCCAACTTTAATAGTAGTGCATCCTGAACTAATAGACAGTAGTGTTCTTGGAAGCTATCCTTTGCAAGAAATGAAACAAGAGAATACATCTTCACTTAATTTCAATGTCATCTCACAAAACACTAATGATTGGAGTTCATTAGTTTTTACACCCTCCTGTAAAGGAGAAAACAAAATCTCACAATCTAAGGAGTCTTGTGTAGGTACGACATCTGGTACTATTCAAGAGATATCTTTTCTGCCAACTATAGGAGCACCTTCTACCATTGATCAAGAGGGTATCTTGTCAAGACTCCTCCAAGATCACTTGATATCTCTCCCTCCAAGAACTCAAAATAAATTTTATTACAAGAATTCATTTTGTGCATATCATAGAGTTGATGGTCATTCTACTAACAAGTGCAAGGCTTTGAGTAGTAAAATCCAACATCTTAAGGAATTTGGTGCTCTTCCTTATGTGGGGGCCCCTCATTCCTATAATTGATACTGATTTTCACTCTAGCATGTTTCTCATCAATCATTTTGCCTCATCCTTGTCTTCCACTAAGTGGGGGAAAGGGTTTAGATAGAATTGTTCTCATATGTCACTTGTCGCTATCTCTTTTAGCTAGTTGACTACCTTTCATGTACATATAAGAGCAAGCTTGGGATGTGGATGGCATGCCTTAAGTTTGATCCAATGTGACATACTTATTCATGATGTAGCTTATCGAAAACATATGACTGTACCATAGAAAAATGGATCATTGACATTTTCATGGTTATCTAGGTCTTTTCCTATGATGTTTGACTTATCTTTCTTTGATTTAATGTTGCAATGTGGCTTAAGAATTCAAATTAGGTGCTTAATATTCAAATTATGATGTCTTGTGAAGGTTTTGTGAAGTTTTTTAACACATTTCTACACTTTTCTAGACTCCTCTCATTGTAATTCATCTAAAAATCACATTTTTATTACTTATCAAGTCCTATTTTAAAGTGTTGTGAAGTCTTGTAACAAAATTTCACACTTTTCTAGGCTTCTTATCACTATTTACAACTTTCTTATGCTTTATTTGGCCCCTTTATGAGCTCAAGTCATAATTAAGAGTATTTTTGAATGTAAACCTAACAAACAACATTAAATGCAACTTAATTCCCAAAATCCACTTACAAACCGAAGGTGGGACCCATTCGACATGGGTGGCGAATGAGTCCCTCTTGGCTCCAAATTCAAAATAATTCAAAATTACTTTAGGGTTTTTATTCAAAAAGACCTTATGTTGGCCTATGATGTATTATTGGTGTTGGACACTAGGAACACTAAGAGGGGGGGTGGTTGAATCAGTGTTCCACAATATTTGACTTTCAAATAAGATCTTAAACTATCAACAACAATAACTAAATCCTTAATAGCATTCATAACATATAAATAGAAGGAAACATGTAAACACATTAAAGAACACCATAACACTAGGATTTTACGTGGAAACCCTGTTAAGGGAAAAACCATGGTGGAGATTAATCCACAAAGTGTACTATGTTAAAAGTATGATAAAAGGGAATGCACTTGTATTCATGCACACTGCCTAGAGCTCATTGCTCAAAAGAGAAGGCTCATTGCCTTACAATATATATTTGATATTACAAAAAAATGTTGAACTAAGAATATAGCATCTACATATTCTTGGATTTAGTTCTAATGAAGCACATAATCATATTTTAGATCTCTTATCCAGTCGCACTTCTGCTCTGCTTTGCTGTACAAACAAATTTTCTAATATGATTATTTTGTACCTTTTCGCTCTTACAATTTCACTCTTCTTGATCCTCACGTGCTTGTATCTCCATCCATGTCAAAATAATTTTCCGATCTCATTTATATATCTGGTAACAAGAATTTTATTATATGTCAACTTCAAAACAAAATATAATATTCTTTCTCCTGTCGACTCAAATCACTAATTTTAATTGATGTGTACCCTCACAAGTTGGATAGACTATAGTAGGAACCCAAAAAAAAATTCCAAACATAAGAAATAGTTAAACACATAATCCTCATACATCCATGACACACCATACACAATAGGTCAACCATAATGAGAAAATAGGCAATAAATCATTTCTATCGAATCTCTTTGCTCAATTTCGATTAATACGACACCACAAAACTCACCAATAGGATAGCATACATGCTAAACGAGATTTCCTATGGATCCACACCACAAAATAGTGATCTAATGAAGTATTCATATCAACTTATCAATCGGATGCCCTGTTCTTCATACATTATGTCGGTAGATTACAATCTCTTACTTCTCTTGCTCATAGGAGAAACTTCAACACTGCGGGCCATGCTATTGACTCTAGTTGCCATCAATAACAATACAAGAGGCCAAAAACAATCTCTCAAATCCATATTCCAACAATCTCCCCATTTGGCATTGATGGCAACACTTAGTGAAAATGACTAAGTGTCAAAATTCAAAAACCCATCAAAAAAAATTTTACTGTTCCTCCTTAGGATGTCGGGGTATTTTTCACTGCATTCTCTCCCCTTTGAAATCAATAAAAAATATTCCACTAATTTTTCTCCCTTTAATGTTTTACTTCACTTCTCTCCTTCTTTTGATAAAACAAAATTTTACTAATCTCTGCTTTTGCAAAATTGAGAGTTTGATCAAAATTTGGAAAGTTGCTACACAAATTAGAAGATTATTTTGTACTTAACTTTCATTTCTAGAAGAAATTTCTTCCAGGAGTCCACCACAATCCCAATAGCTATAATCAAGCTATTATCATCCAACTTTTCTCCTTTCTTTATAATTTCAATCATTTGCTCCAGCCTGCATTTAGTATGATCTTTTACTTTCCAGAAAGCATCCATAAGAGTATTTCTTCAACCTATAGATCATGAATATTCTTCTTAACTTCTTCATCCTTGTCCAAAAACATACTATAGTCCCGTCCCATCTTGACAAGCTCATTTTCAATTTCCTCCAATTTTTCCTTGTATTGTCCAATCACATGAGGCCACCTAAGATAGTAATTGAAGATCTTATTCGCTTATTCAATGCAATTTCTTAGCACATTCATTTTCTTCTTCAATTTAGCAAGAGATAGTCTAAACTACATCTTCAAATGGGAAAATATTTCCTCCTCTTTTCTGTCTAGAAGCACAGAGTCCATAGCCTCCTTGATACACTCAATCAACTCTTCTAGAAGTACATTATGTGGACTCTCCTATTCAATGTTTTTGTCAATAAAGTGTCTTCCTAGGTTGTCCTCAATGAGATCCTACTCATAGGATGGTCCATTCAACCATATATCAGTTATCTTTTTCATTCCATCTTCATCCTAAATAATCTACAATAACTTTTCTTTAAACAAAGCACCTTCTTCATCACTATCTTCTACTATTATCACTTCTGGTTCACCTGGTTTTGGTTGATCTCTAGGTGTATATTCCTCAGAGTATTCATCCACTATATCCACAACCATCTATTCCTTTCCTTTTTCCTCAACATTTGTTGAATTTGGTGCCAGAGGAGTGACACCAACCAATTCTCTTTCTCTCTTCTACCTTTTCTCTTTCTTACTAGAGGATGATCCAACTTCAGTTATTTTTACCAGAAGAGGAATATCACTTGCGCCAAAATTTTCTAACATCTTTCTAAAGAAATTTTCATAAACTTGTTCACCATTTTCAAAAGAGTTGAATTGCTCAAAAAATTGCTTGCAAACCGATATATTTTCCTTCCATATCACATTATCATTTAGAGGCAAACAATTCAAGAAATACATCATGATGCATGTAGCTAGAGTACCAAACCTAAAGGGGTATCCTATATCCTTTGTCAATTGAACATTCTCCATCAATTGATCCTTCATCAAACCACATAGGTCAAAGTCCTCACCTTCTATTATCATTTTGTGAGCAATATACACTGCACCTACCGAGGTTGATCCTTATCTATTTCTGAAGAAGATTTTATATGAAATTCATGTGTAATATACGTTGTTAATGGATCTTTAATTGTTGTGATCACCAGAGCCCTATGATCTCCCGTTATTCTAGTTAGGTTTTCAACCTCAACATTTCAAATCAATTTCTTTTTTAGAACATCACCAACTTTGCACAAACCTGTTAGATTTCTGATTACATCCTTAGAAATTTGATAGGGTTTATCCAGAGTAAGGATATCACCATCCAATTTATTCAGGATAAACCAAACTACCTCCGCATTGACGAAATGAGGGAATTCATTCCAGATGTCCAATTTTTTATGTTTCGCTCCTCCAAGATTCCTCAATTCCATGGAAGACAATGAATTTGTTACATCCCTAACATTTTGACTACTATATTCATCCATAGTTACTAATCCTTGGGTTTGCTTCATTTTCCATACTGAATAGGGTTCTACCAATTACCAAATAATTATGAATTTAACAAGCAATAGAAATACTTGGAGAATTCGCCGCTAAATTGACTTCTCACTCCTTCAAAATTTTGCTAAAAAGGCTTTCCAACTATTCTCCTTCAATGCACAATGACAGATGAGGGTTTCAAATTCCCTTTTATAACATCACACACTTAACTTCCTATCGCATTAAATGTGTTGCCCTAGAAGTTTTAGTTACTCTGCAAACTTAGATATCAAACGAAGAGTCTGACTATGAACCTTTATCATTTCATCCAACTTCAACAAATGATTGCTAATACATTTTATAGTGAATAGCATAAAAAGTAACGACATCCTATGATTCTATGCCAACTATACACAAGGAGACAAAGAATTTTCATGAAAAACTCCCCCTAGGCCACTGGCCTGAAATCAATTGCTGGAAGAATTACTGGAGGGAGCTTCAGGTATAGTCTTACTGCCTTCATTTGATTCACTTTTCTTTACCCACATTTTCTTCATCTGATCTCTTGTCTCTTCCACATATTCTTTTTCTTTTCCTTTGTTGTCTTTCTATGAATTTATTCCTTGATAAACCAGACCTCTTTTATTCATGTTTTTGTTCCTATAGAATCTTGCAATGTACCCAATTTTGTTACAATTGTAGAATACCAAATTTTTCTATGTATACCATCCATTCCACTGATTTCCTTCTGATCTTGATTGATTAGAAATATTTCCAAATCTTCCACAGGTATAGCATTTAATGTTACTTGCATTGACATACATACTTTTGTATTCTAATGACTTATGACCAAAATTTTTGCATTTAAAACACTGACCATAAAATGATGGAGTGCTAAATTTTATCTTTCTTCTACACTGAGAAGCCATATGTCCAAATTTATTACAAACAAAGCAATATCCATTAAATTCTTTAGCATTGGGTTGCCTTACCGGATGTCTTATGCCTTTGTTCTTCATTTCAAGGATCTTTTGTTCAGATACAGAGCACTCACCCTTCTCATAGCCAAGACCTCACTTATCATTTGTATCCTTTTGACCTTTGGCTATCTCATCAAGCCTAACATAACTTATCTTGAACTTCTGCTTGAATTCATTTTTAGTAGCAAGCTCATTTCTGAGAATTACTACCTGTCTCTCAAGCTCAAGTTGTTCATTGTTTCTAGATTGTTGCAGTTCAATCTCTAGCTAAATGAATCCACTATTAATTTTGCTATATTCTTCAATTTTTTCTTTTGAGGACTGGGCCAAA
Organism: Sequoia sempervirens; assembly: GCA_007258455.2. Classification (NCBI taxonomy): domain Eukaryota; kingdom Viridiplantae; phylum Streptophyta; class Pinopsida; order Cupressales; family Cupressaceae; genus Sequoia; species Sequoia sempervirens. The sequence continues at coordinate 838,720,249 of VDFB02281492.1, read as the reverse complement.
TTCTCCTCATTCTTCCTTCTTTCTTCAATCTCTTTGGTTAACTTCACCGCCACATATTCCATCTCAAGTTTTAGAGGAACATTTTCCTTAGCAAGCTTTTCACATTATTTTGTTATTTCTCTTTGGGTTTGATTCAGATGGACATCATCTGTAACTTTTCTTTCTTTTTGATTCAACTGATCACATAGTTCCTTCCTCTTTTCCCTTGACTCAAATTTATTTTATCCTTTAGTGATTGAATGAATTTTTCTATAGCCATAAGATTCACTTTTAGTTCGATGACCTCAGCTTTAGACTGATCAAGATCATCAAGTGCCACCATAAGCTGCTATTGTAGACAACCAACATCCATTGTAATTCAAGATCCACCTCAAGCTATTAAACTCCAAAAGAGGAACCTTCTATGATACCAATTGTTGGATACTAGGAACACTGAGAGGGGGGTGAATCAGTGTTCCATAATATTTGACTTTCAAATCAGATCTTAAACTATCAACAATAATAATTAAACCCTTAATAGCATTCACAACATATAAATAGAAGGAAATATGTTAACACATTAAAGAACACCATAACACTAGGATTTTATGTGGAAACCCTGTTAGGGGAAAAACCATGATGGAGATTAATCCACAAAGTATACTCTGTTAAAATTATGATAACATGGAATGTACTTGCATTCAGGCACACTACCTAGAGCTCACTACTCAAAAGAGAAGGCTTACTGCCTTACAATATATATTTGATATTACAACAAAATGTTGAACTAAGAAATAGAATCTACATATTCGTGGATTTAGTTCCAATGAAGCACACAATCAGATTCTGGATCTCTTATCTAGTCACACTTCTGCTATGCTATGCATACAAAAGCCCTTCTGTTGTACAAACAAATTTTCTAATATGACTATTTTATACCTTTTCGCTCTTACACTTCACTCTTCTTGATCCTGACGTGCTTCTATCTCCATCCATGTAAAAATTATTTTCCAATCTCCTTTATATATCCACTAACAAGAATTTTATTATATCCAATCTCTTAACTCGAACTTTGATTAACACGATACCAAAAAACTCACTAGTAGGATAGCATACATGTTGAACAAGCTTTCCTAAGGATCCACACCACAAAATAATGATCTGGTGAAGTATTCAAATCAATTTATCAACTGGATTCCCTATTCTTCATACATTTTGCTGGTAGATTACAGTCTCTTACTTCTCTTTTCGATAGGAGTAACTTCAACACTACACACCATACTGCTGACTCCAATGGCCATCAATGAAAATACAAGAGGCAAAAAATAATCTCTCAAAGCCATATGCCAACAATTGGGTTATTAGGGCATAAGTGATTATAAATAAGTTTTTTTCCATCCATTTTAACCCCCATTCATCTCATAGCTCATACACACATCTCTTATCATGAATTCATCATCTTCTTTATCAAGTCAAGAAAGTTAGGGTTTCATCATTACAAGTCATCAAAATAGCTTCCTAAGACACTCAAGGGAAAATTCTTCATATTTTGTTGCAAAAATTCAAGATAAATCTTCATGGAAAGGTAGTAACTCCATTATTGCATGCTTCATTACATTCATTTCTGATTTTGGTTTAATTACCTACAAAGGGGTTTGTCCAAGGCAAACCCCCATGCCCTAACATTCAACATTTCTCTCTCTTGTCTTGTGTGTTTGCATATTTAGGTATCTTGAAGACTTGGGAATCATTGAAGATCGGGTTGTAAAGTTTTTGAAGACACCTTCCTATTGACCAAGGAAAAATATCAACAAAATGTCACCTTTAGTTTCAAAAATCAAACTTTCAGAGGTGGACACCTATCAGGAGCCGAAGAGTAGATCAAAGAATTTAGTTTCCACTTTTGGATTTTCAAAAATTAAAAAGTGGAATCATTTTCCATGGGTGGTGAATGAGTTCCACTACTAGGCCCGATTTTGGTTTTCTTGCAGTTTTGGATACCTATTTGTCTAAAATGAACTCCGATTAAGTTTTCTAGAACTGGAATTGATTCGCCTAGAATGGCGAATGAGTCCCACGAGGCCTAAAAATTAGGATCAATAACATTCTATAATTCATTTCTAGACTTCATCAAGATCTCAGGTGCACAATTTCAGTTTCATCCATTTGTGTTGCAATTTGCATTCATTTTTAGATATTTTCTACATATCATAATGTGTTTTCAAACAATCTACATTTCATTAGTTTTGCTTTCATAATCAATGAATTTTATCAATTATCTGCATTTATATCATTTTATTTAGTCATAATTACATCATGCATTCCTTATTTTGAGTGAACCACCTCAATTTTAGTGTTCTATCTCTCTCCTTTTAGGTGAAAAATCCTAAGAGTCTAAGAGAAGTACATAGAACACACCCTAAAATTGATGGTTCAATGACTTGGCATAGGGATTTCCAAATAAGCTCTCATATCTTCTTCTAGTTTAAAGCAATTTCTCACAATAATGGTGTTAGCAACCACTTTAAAGTGGGGGCGTACATCGACACTTATGTTTCATTGCTCGATTTTTCTTTCTTCTTGTGATGCATCCTTTTCTTGGTGGTGTCATTGGGCTTGATTCCCTCCAAGAGAATGATACATATTTGACACATCCTCTCTTGGAAATATTAGGCACAATGTTCCCTAAGAAGAGACCTTGTATGAACTAAGCAAAATTCCCTTGAACATTCCTTGCACTATTTTGCATTTACAATGTCTATGAGTTTCAAGCATACAAAGTCTTTCTTGCCTCAGGGAGCTCAAAGATCATTTTTCTCATGCCTTATTAAAGTTATCAAGAGTTATAACTTTAGTATGGTTGAGAGGGAAGCCCAATCCAAGGCATGACTTTCCTCATAGCCACTTGTGTGTGTGTAATTGCATACCAGCCATGAGTATATGTTTCTCACCTTTTAGGACTTCTCGCCCAACGGAAAACCAAGAGTTTCATTGCTTCATAGTGAGTATGCATTTTTGGAAAAATAGCCTAGATCTGATCCATATCATGTTGGAAAAATGGCTGAAGCTTGATCCACCCTTTTATTTTTACTTATTTTTGTACTTCTCTTCCTTCTAGTTATTACCATTGCATGATCACATATCTTGTTTTGTTGCAAATCATTCACCTTGTATGTTTCCTTTTATTCTTATGTCAATTTGACTTAGAATCTTGGATCTTGAGGACTTCACCACCTCCTTCATCTTTGTTATCCTAGACCACCTGCATTGGTACGATTGGACCCCTCTTGAATGTCTACTTTAGTGTGAGTTTTGTTGGTTATTTCTTAAGAACCAAACTAATCTCTAGAAATACCTATGAATTTTTCCATTTCCAATAATCAGTAATACTAAAGGGATTGGCCAATGAATGAGTCGAGGCTACTAAACTTCTATTCCTACTCTTTGGGCTCTGTGAAACCCGATAGGGTAATCCCACAATGTATACCTAAAAACCTTTCACACTTGCAATCAAATACATTATCAATGACATATATCTCTCATAGCACCACTCAGTAATATACATCAAGAAATTTGGTAGCTTATTGTGTTAATGTTATATGAGTTGAATATGATAGAGTAGACACCTAAAAGAATGAATAACAACAATGTTCCTCTTGAAATTTTATGGTGAAAATATTGAGTAGTTAATGACTCCATAGTGAAAATGTAACACTAATATCTCTCATGAACGAGTGTCTTTATCTAGAGCACAAAGTTGATACCTTTTGACATAAGCTGATAACAATTCAAATAATAACACATATATCAGTCTCATATAAGCATTTACATCAATTCATTACAAATATCCTAGCACATAGTAATTATAAGTTATCAGTCTCATATAAGCATTTACATCAATTCATTAAATCGATAGGCAAACATGAAACTGAACATCCATGAGATAATGATAGAGACAAGTGAAAGAAATCAGTGATTACATTCAATCATAACTCATAACACACATACAAGGATAGAGAATAACCATGAAACTGATATTAATTTGTATTCTAAAATTCTATACCATTATCAGTCTTACATGCATAAGTATGAACTCCAAAATAAACTTAAAACAAAGACTCTAAAACTTGCTTCATATTTTCTTGATAACACTAACAATATCAACTCAAAATTTTCTAACTCCCATGCTTCTGGTCCTAAATTCCTTGTTATAAAGATGGAGGGGCAAACCAAGCCTCAGACCAGATAACACACATGTCATGATCTCATACGACCGCTTGGAGCAATATTCCCTTCCTAGTTATGCTTGAGTCTTCAGGTGAAGCAAATAAACATGAGGCACAATTATCCTAAAATCTTCATGGAAAATAGGTCCCACCTTAAAAGACATCATTAGTTTGTTACAACAGTTACAAGATATTCTCCATGTGCTCAAAATTCCAACTATAAGAAAATCAAAACAACAAGACTTACGAAGCAAGGAAAAGAAAGATGAAAAAATTTCAAAATGTGTTAATCCACATTAGCACCACGTTCTAATCACATTGAGCATTGAGGAGAGAATACTATATTACCATGTTGTGTCACAAGCCTAATCTATACTATATTCAGGCTATGTATTATTCTTCTCCTATCCATTATTTTCCTTAATCACTTTGTATATTTCTCCAACCAAACATTGCATTCCTCCTCAGTGGACCATTAACGTTCAATAAATCCTGCACCTTAGTAGTATACTGGGAGTACCTTGCATAAATTAAAATTCTATCTTCCTTAACAAATATATCCATTTTTGATTCAATGTCTACCATCATATCAATGTCTAAATTAAGCAAGATGTAATCAGTGACAGAAAAATGCATCATAGCCACTTCAATAAACCCTCCCAAATCTTCCTTCCAAGTGTCAAACAGATGCAATTCACCTTTTGAATTCAATATTTGAGGAATGCCACTATCCTCTATTTCCTTCAATACTTTCAACTTGCTTTGGAGTTGTATTCCCAACTTTCCATGGAAAGCAGTTACCTCATTTATGGAGTCAATGGTCTTTAAGATGTCAGGAATATTTGTGGGTGCCTCAAGATCCTCCTTTATTTTTGGCATCATTTCTTTCAAAGTGCATTCCCTAGCAATCCAATTATTCCACTCATTCATAAAGGCCTCCTGTACTTGTAGATATTTTGCATTTGCTTCATGAATTTTTTTATACATGGCCCATACATCATTAGCCTTGTGGACCAACTTGGTAATCCTATGCTTAAGCACATCTCTAAAAATTTCATTGGCCACCCTAACTATCTCTAATTTGGACTACTTGACATTCTCCTCTTCAGTAGTTAACTTTCCTCTCAAATCATCAATTCTAAGGGCCAAAGTTTCCCTATCTTGTGTAGACATATCAAATGAAGAAGAGGAAGAAGGATGAGTCATTGTCTTTTGGGTATCTTGAATGGTAGCTCTCATTCGACTCAATTCATTCAAAGCCTTATTATATTCCTTTACCAAAGATTCATATTTCTTCTAAGAAATATGTGCAGTGTCCACACAAAGCATTGCAACATGTGCAGTTAATTCAACTGCCTGGATTGGAGTAATGTCAGTAGCTCTTTTGACCACTAGTGAACTAGCGACTTCTTCAATAGGCCTACCAACGTCATGTTTTCTAGTATTAGGTGCCATAGACCAAATTACAATGGTATGCAACTTTGGACTATTCGTTGAAACCAAATACTTTATTCTCAAACTGATCTTTAGATATCAAAGCTTGAGGATCTCTTCTAATTGCATCATATGTTATGGCAGCTATGATAGTATATCCTAGTAATAACATGATTCCACTATCTTTAACAATTCTTTGAGCTTTAGTAGGAGTAATTGCTGCAATTTTAGCCTTAATCTTCTCTTCCCTAGCCTTTTCATCTTCCTCTTGATGAGAAGGTTCAACATTGACTCGAGTTTCTTCTAGTGTCTCTTTTATTTCCTTACTACATTGTTGAATCATAAACACCTTAAACTCTTTGATCTACACAAATTTATCATCAGCCAAGAACTCATCACACTCCCTATTTTAGGGATCATCATTATTCTTTCTATCATAATGCCACTAGACAATCCTATCAGGAGGAACATCTGAACTATGAGTTTCTTCAATATGAGGAAGGGGAAATTTCTGCTCAATTTCTTCATTTCCTGGCACATGTTCTACCACTTGTTTCTCCCTGACCTCTTGAACATCTTCAAGTTGTTCTGGGATATCCATAGCTTGTTGTTGTCATTGTTTCTCTAAGAGGACCTAGGCTAAGTCTACAGCCTCCTTTACTTTTACTTTAAATCCACCAGACTGATGATCCCTTATCATAATAAAGGCCCTATCCAAGGGGTTTGCAATTTCATTATATGGACTGATCTAGAAGGAATTATTTTTCATAATATTCTCCTCAATGTTTGTCATAGTTGTCCATTTCCTTTTCCTAACCATAATAGCCTGATCACCTATCAGATTCCTTAGTACATCATCTTTATCGAAAAATTCATGATGTATAATGCCTAAGTTCTTTTGTCTTCTTTTTCCATCCAAAAATCCTTTTGGATCAAAAACTCTAACCACATCTATAGTCATTCTAAGATTATTCACCATAATTCCCAATTTATCATAACCTTCAAAGTTAGTGACCTTAAAATAAGCAAAAGAACATTGGGGGTATACCAAAGAGCCCTTTTTGTCCTTTCTAAGAATTTAATAATCCATGGCCTCCATTTTCTACATGAGATCCATGAAATCTAATCTATCTAAGGGTAAACAATGGGGAGCCACTTTAACTCCATAAACCCTGATCAAAGTATATTCAGAATGTAGAAACTAGTCAACTGAATTATGTGTTGCTACAGAGCCTAGTATATCCTTTAGACGCATTACATTTCTGATCTCTGGAGAAATTTTGAATCTAGGTGCCACACCCAATGACTCTAAGATACCATGTCTTACAACATTAGAAAACAAAATGTAGTTGGAATTGGAGAAATTTTGATCCCAAATGTATTTCCACGTTTGCACAGGGATGGCCTCATTTTCACTATTCACAATCCTCAAATTCAATTTCCTTTTCCACTCATAATCTCCTTCCCACAAGAGCATGTGCATCAACATGGAATAATGAGGGAAAGATAGAGGGAGTGATTCCCTTTATAAATTATGAAAATCCTCATGCATTTGTTGAGCAACAAAATTAGCATAATCAAAACCAATGTTTCAATTAAATTCTTGTATATCTGCTACCATCACCAACAAATCAAGGGCTATTCTAACCTCAAAATCCTAAGCTAGCACTTGGTTCAAAGAATACTAAGTGTTCTTGAAATTATCTTCAAATTATTCACACTCAAAAGGCTTAGCATCTTAAACAGTGAATTTTTTCCTCTTCCTTCTATGTCGCACAAGTATTGCATCTCTATATGCAAATTTTATCCCTTCATTTTCAACATACAAGTCAGCATGCTTGAAATTTTTAGTGTAATTGGTATTCAACCCAAAAAAATCCACCATTTTATCCTTTGTCACCTCCAGAATTATGTTACCCTTTTCACTCTTTTTTTTCTTGTCAGTAGGGTCATAGTGCCTTGCTAGCTCCATCATTAAATCAACCTCCACAATCACATTTGGAACTACTAACTTTCCAAGGTTCAATCCCTACAAATAGCATGGAGGATGACTATATTTTCACCTATTGAAGGCATATGACTAAAAAAAATTCCATCCACTCTAGGGTTGGGGTTTCTCACCAATTTTTCCAGCATTATCAATTAACCTAGTGGTAACAACAAATTGTCTTGTGGGCCTTTTACCAATTCATGACGCTCCCTCTTTGATACCTCCAGAATTTTCTTGCATAAACTTTTGTATTTCCTTTTTTTCACTTCTAGGCCTTGTGGAAGCTATAGGGGTACTAGGAAAAGGGTTAGACATAGCTACTAGTTTGGGTTCAACTTCAGCTGAAGGATGTTGAGTTTTAGGTCTTTTGACCCTTTTTTGTTTTGGTTTCCTCTCTGGTTTAGCACTGGACTTACTAGGATTTGGGTCACTCATGCTTGTAACACAAATGTATACTAGGGTTTACAATTTCTTACAGCCAAACAAAACCCTTCACAATTATGATTGGATAAAACTATACTATTGAACATGACACCTTTCTTCACAATTTAGATAAAGCTCAATTATCAAATTGAAATCACTAGGAAAGACTAAATTGCATTTTCCATCAATTTTCTCATTAGCTTTCAAGGGAATTCATCCTACTACCTCAATTAAAAGGAGGTTTTGATTTTTCTTACCCAGGAAAAAGCCATGTCACCCTAGTTGCATATAATTTTTGGAGCATTCCTTGTAAATTCTTTGGCCTCTGGTATTCTTTCTGCTAGCCAGTGAATTAGGATGCACGATAAACCAGATATCTACTTTTGGTTATGGTTGAAAGGGGAGCATGTCACCATTAATATTTGATAGTAATCTCACACAAGAAAACTAACAATTAGTCATTCAATTTTGAACCTTGATCATTGATCCTTCAACTTTAAAACTATATCAATGGTCAATAATCCACCTCGCTACTTTTCTTTCTGCTTTATATGAAATCCTTAAGATTCCAACACATTTCCTCTTCATGTAGTATTTGTCACCAATCGCTAATTCACTTCTTTCTCATCCATCTTTATCAGCGATGCAAGTACCTCATGCAACAAAATATCATCCCTTGGATCTATGGCCGTTTCCCGATCATCTTCATCTCCATCGTTCCTCACTAGTTCAACTTTTCATCTTGACTCCCATTAGTGACAAGAGATGTAAGCACCACAGTTTGACACGTACACCTGCATAATGATCACTGACAAAAAAGACATCACAAATAGGATGTAGTCAACTTAGCAAGAGAAAACTCCTCATAAGGGACCATATCACTCATCACTAATCATAACCTTAGTGCTCAAATAAAATCTGCGAGGTGTGATACAATTGGCAACTCATCATCTCACTCATCACTAATTCTAAACAATCTCTTCACAACATATTGGCAATGAGCGATGAAACTGTGATCATAAAGTGAGAAGTCATCACTTATCGCTATTACAACTTTAAGAACTCAAAAATTATTACTGATAAGCAGTCCCTTAAGAACCGCGCTCATCATGAATTGCAAATAGAAGTTCAAAGAACAATTTCTGATGAGCAATATCAAATAAATATCACCTCATCATTCATCGTTAGTTTAAAAGGGTATGTGCAGGATCATGATGGGCCAAAAAGTGGCAATATTATGGGTATTTTTAGGGTATGTGGTTGACGACTTTTTTTACCCAAAATTTATGAAACGAAAAGGGTTTTTAGAGGAGATTCTCATATTTCCACCAATATAAATTATGCTTTAATTTGAATTTAATAACTAATTATTATTCATTTTCTATTAGAATTATCACTAAAGTCCTGATCGATAGGTTGATTGAAAAACATCTATAACTTTCAAACGGTGTCACATTTTTTGAATCTAAAACATGTGTCACATTTTATGCTTCACATACTATAGGATTAAAAAAAGAAAATTAAATTTCATGAAGTTTTGACCAAGTTAAGGTGGTCATACATACAAGTTTTTATATTTTTTAAAATTTGTAATAAAAAATTCATAATTAATTATTTACTAGGAAAAAAATTACAAAAAAATATGCATCACATCTGGACATGAGTCCTCTACTTATATATAAAATATTATAAAAAAATATTATCATTTTATTATGGTTAGGGTGGTCAGACAGACACCTACTTCTTATTTTTTCCTTGAAATTTAAGTACTGCTGCATTGAAATTTCAAATTTTCACCAAATAGATTTTATTTATTTTTAAATAAACCTAGTAGTTTAGAAACTACATTCAATTTTCTATAGATTCTATTGTTACATATTTTTTAAATAATATAGATAACTTATTCAAAATTTTACGTCAAGTTTCCTAACACTGAATTTTCTCATTTTTTTGCCACTTAAGGGCATGTTTTTTCCCTGATGATCCTGCACATACCCAAAACATATATTTCAAATTAGTGATGAGCGATAAGGACATAAGTTTGGCTAAAATTGAGTGGAAAATTTAATGCACGTGCTCAATAAGTTGTTTCAACGGAGGGGACTTCCCATGATGATAAGATGGATAAATAAAAACTCAAGAACCCCAAAATCATTATAGAAAAATTTTCTGAACTCATGATGAGGGAATCAAATGCCTAATAGAAAATATTAAAATAGTGACAGACAACGGGAAATAGGAAGTCAACAACCAAATAGAATGCTCAATTGATTTTAAGGAAATAAATTCAAAAACCCTCCTAAATGCAACAAGGGTTTAAGATGGGACATGAGAATTAAGGTTCCATCAGTGGCTTCAAATGGGGATGTATGCCTCTTCCAGGCATGGCAAGATCACTAGAATCTTATGTTGAAGCAGACCAAAATGGATTAAAACCAAAATACTCGAGCCAGGGAACTACCTAGACAAAGGTAGCAAGTCCCAAAACAAAACAAAATAAAACACAACTATATACATAATATACAAAAACAACGTACATGGAAGATAACATACTCAGGAGAAGTATGGCTTTAAGAAATGACCATGTACTTGCAGTTCAAAAAGTTCACCTATCAAGCTCTAAATAAAATATGAATCTTCTCCATGAGTGTTGGCTATAAAGTAAGATCCAATCCATTATGCTTCAAATTTTCCATGTTTTCCCTTATCCTATACTCTTGCATTCCAGGCTAACACCATGTTGTTAACTTCAAAATTCCTAGGAGAATCTTTTCTATCATATAAGTGCTTAACCTGCAATTGCATCAAGTTTTTATCTTGAGCTTCCCTCCTAGATTCATCCAACTACACCAAATTATTTATCTTGTGCTACATATCATCACATATTTCTTCATCATATTTCTACACAAACTTGTACATTTTGAGCAAGTTATTTTGTGGAAATATTGCCTCTAGACCATATACTAAACAAAATGGTGAATAACTAGTAGCCTTTTTCACAGTCACTCTATTTTCCTAGAGTTCCAATTTCAATTTCGAATCCTAGGCCTTTTTGTTCTTCTCCATAATTCTCTTGATTATCTTCATCAAGCTCTTATTACTAAACTCAGCTTGACCATTTCCTTGAGGATGATAAGGGGAAGAATAAGAAACTTATATGCCATGTCTTTCACAAAAATCCTTGAATTCATCTGACCTAAAGCACATAGCATTGTCTGAGATAATTCTATGAGGGACTCCAAATCTGATAAGAATATTATTCAACAGAAAATCAACTACCACCTTGCTTGTTTCCTTCTTTGTAGGTATTCCTTCCACCCACTTTGTAAAATAATCAATGGCAACAAGAATCCATGAATGACCTCCACTAGGATTTTCTGGTATTTCTCTGATGAAATCAATTCCCCATTGTTGGAAAAGGGCTTCAACTATCATAGGTCTGAGTGGCTGATTTCACAAAAACTTTAGTTTTCCTGAGAATCATTGACAGGCATCACAACTTTTAAAAAAATTGTGAGCATCTTTAAAAACACTAGGCCACTAGAATCCAACTCTTAAAATCTTGTGTGTAGTAGTGTTTTCCATATAATGACCACCACACACCCCATTGTGCATTTCTTGTAGGAGTTCCAATCTTTTTTTTCCATCCACACATTTTAGAAGTACTTCAACCAAGCTTATCCACCATAACTCATTATCAATGATCACATATGTGATAGCATGGAATTTCAATGTTCTTTTTTCATTGTCAGCCATATTAGTAGGACATTGCAACATTTGCAAATACTAGATAATTCTTTTGTACCATCTACATGTTTGCATATCATAGAGGGGTGCAACATCAATTACTTCAATATGATTAACTTGATTAGCTTCTAAATTCGCCTCTTCCATCAACTTGGCTAGGTCCTATCCTCTCACTAACTTGGTAATCTGAACCTCAATGTTGAATTATTGGATCCTATTGATCCATCTACACCTTCTACCTATTGTCTCCTACTGAGTAAAAATGTCCTTCACAGCTGCACTTGGTACAAAAGCAATAACTGTATCCCCTTGTAGGTGGGTATGTTCAGGATCATGATGGGCCAAAAAGTGGCAATATTATCGGTATTTGTAGGGTGTGTGGCTGACGACTTTTTTTTTACTCAAAATTGATGAAACAAAAATGGTTTTTAGAGGATATTCTCAACTTTCCACCAATATAAATTATGCTTTAATTTGAATTTAATAAATAATAATTATTTATTTTCTATTAGAATTACGACTAAAGTCCTAATTGATAGGCTGATTGAAAAATAGCTATAACATTCAAATGGTATCACATTTTTTGAATCCAAGACATGTGACATTCTATGCTTCACATACTATAGGAATAAAAAAAGAAAAATTAAATTTCATGAAGTTTTGACCAAGTTAAGGTGGTCAGACATATGAGTTTTTATATTTTTTAAAAGTAATAAAAAAATCATAATTAATTATTTACTTGCAAAAAAATTACTAAAAAATATGCATCACATCTAGTCATGAGTCTTCTACTTATATATAAAATCTTATAAAAAAATATTATCATTTTATTATGGTTAGGGTGGTTAGACAGCCACCTACTTCTTATTTTTTCCTTGAAATTTAAGTACTACTGCATTGAAATTTCAAATTTTTACCAAATAGATTTTATTTATTTTTAAATAAACCTAGTAGTTTAGAAACTACATTTAATTTTCTACAGATTTTATTCTTACATATTTTTGAAATAATATAGATAACTTATTCAAATTTTTACGTCAAGTTGCCTAACATTGATTTAATCTAAATTTTTTGCCACTTAAGGGCCTATTTTTTCCATGATGATCCTGCACATACCCAGGTAAGTCCTAAAATTATTTACAGCCTTTACCAAAGCATAGGCTTGTTTCTCATTAGTGTCATACTTCAATTCTCCAACTTGTAAAGATTTGCTAAAAAATGCAATTGGTTGTTCAAAACCTTTCTCATTTTTTTGTAGTAAAACAACAACAATAGTATGAAAAGAAGCAAAAGAGAAAATATGCATTGGTTTAGAGAATTCAGGAGACTTCAAAACTGGAGCCTCTTTAATAGCTTGTTTTATCTTCTTAAAAGCTTGACTGGGCTCTTAACTCCAAAATACATTTTCACCTTTCTTCAACATTTTGGAAATAGGTCTTGTAATCTCTACAAAATTTGTCACAAATCTTCTTAAAAAAATTATTTTCCCAAAGAATGACTCGATACCCTTAACATTTTTTGGCTAGGGAATCTTGTCAATAGTTGATAATCTTTTAGGATCTATCATTACCCCTTCCTTGGACACAATATGCCCTAGCAGCTTTCCCTCGGTGACCCAAAAGGCACATTTCTTTAGATCTAGAGATATTCCATATTCTAGTGACCTAAAAAAACCTTTTCTAGATGCATGAAATGATCCTCTTCTTTCTTAGAATAAGTGGTCAAGTCATATAAATACATAGCCATAAATAGATCAATAAATTTTGAGAAATCTACATCCATATCTCTCTAAAATGTGGCACCACCGTTTGTTAATCCAAAGGGAATCCTTACATATATATAGGTACCCCAAGGAGTAGTAAATGTAGTCTTGTACTACTCAGACTCCTTCACTTTTACTTGATTATACCTTGAGAAACCATCCATCATTGACAATAGCTCACAACTAGTTACCTTTTGTAACATGGCCTCCATGTTTGGTAAGGGATAATTGTCCTTTAATGAGGATACAATCAAGTTCATAAAATCAACACACGGTCTTATGTCACCATTATTTTTCCTGACCGGTACTAAATTGGATACCCATGAAGAATGTCTAATGGGTTTTATAATACCAGCTTCCCTCAACTTTATCAACTCCTCCTGCATCTTGTGAGCTAATGTAGGATTAATTGGTCTTTGCTTCTATCTGAAAGGTTTTTCATCCTCTTTCAAAGGAATCCCTTGTAAGCTTTCAAGTCATCATAGGACCAAGCAAAGACATTCCTATATTTTCTTAGCAAGCTAATTAGCATTTCCTTCACCTTTGGTTTCATCCTCTTTCCTATATAAACCTTCTTTGGGTCATTTTTCAGTTCCCAAGTTCACTTCTTCTAGGTCTTTTGGGTGGGCAACAATTTTTTTGGCCTTACTGGTTTCTTGATTATCAAAGACCCTTTCAAGAGCTACAAGGCCTTTGGGGATTTTGTTTGTTTTCAATTGGATGACCTCTTTTCCAAACACTGTGTCTTGTCCATCAATATTTTCTACGAATCCATTAAAATCAATCTCCCAACCTTCATATTTATGAGCACATCTTAGAAATCTAAGGATATCCTCATCATCATTAAAAATTTGTCAATTATATACATTGTTAGGGATAGAGGGCCTTGTTTCTAGATCTCAACCTTTAAAATTCCTATGAAAGTTATAGCATTAGGTCTCAATGAAATATTAGCCAATAGATCAACACCTTTGTTATGTCCTCTCTCCATCTAGTCTATTCCAAAAGCATCAAACTGTTTAATGGAGTCCCAAACAACATTTCAGTATTGCCTCAGTCTTTTTTTTTTGCAAGCATACTTAGCTCTTACTAGGGATATTATGAGCTTAGAATCACCAATTACCATTAGTTTTCTAATTCCATGTTTTTCAGCAAGTCTCATTCCCAATAACAAGGTTTCATATTCTCCTACATTATTTTTACAAACAAAAGATAGTGTAAAAGAGAACTTATAAGTACTTCTAGTTGGTGATACTAGTAAAATCCCTGCACTAGATCAATCTTTAAAGCTTGTACCATCAAAGTACATTTTCCATAGTCCTTTAACAGACATTCTTGAAACTTCATTTTCTATAGGTGCAGGACATCTTTCAATCTCTTTTGGGGTTTCCTCTACCTTGAACCCACCAATGTCAATATCTATGAAAAGAATCATGTCATCTTGAGGGACATGTTCCAACATGTGTGGGATTCTAGATTCTCTCATTACTTGGATATTCCTTCCATCGATGGGAAATATGTTGTAAGACATGTCACATTTCATATTACCTCCCATATATGCACTCCATTTTTCATGATAATAACATTCCATAATTCGGTGGGATATCAACTACTACCACACTCATTTTAAAATCCTTATTAGGGAAAGTTGCTAACCTATATGGAAGCTCATTTATCACACCTACCACAAGGACCTCTCTGGCATCCATAGCATAGCACTTGCCTTGGGTTCTATCAACTTTTAACCCTAAGGCATCCATGATTTTAACTGGCATAGTATTGTTTGATGCGCCAGAGTCAATAATACAATTCTTTATGAAATTCCCCTCAACTATCAAAGTAAGAAAAAATGGATCTATCTTATCCGGACAAGTGTTTATAGAATTTCTAAGAAAAATATGGGGAATCTCAACAATTACTCCTTCAACTTCCTTACCTTTTTATCCTTATCACTTAGTTTTGAAGGAGTGGGTTCCACTAAATCATTACTAGTTATAGTAGTTCCGATGATAAGGCCCACTACCTTTTGTTTATGTTCCTCTATCCTCATCATTTCTAGAAAAGCTATAGACACTTTAACTTGGCTAGGTAATTGCAACATATCAACAAGAGTATACTTTGGAAACTTAGTTGAAGGCATACCTTGTTCGTTGCTATTATCTCTCTATTGATTTATGGTTGCTTTAGCCTTGTGTTTAGTATCCATCCTTATGGCTTCAGGAACTTGCGTATGTTTCTTTGATTTTTTAGCATAAAATTTGTGTCCGGGAGTAGCTTTAAACTTGCCTACTCTCTTGGCCCAAATTTTATCTCCCTTTCCTTCTTTATCTTTGAAAAATTCTATTTTTTTATCAGGTTCATGTTCTTTTCCCTTAGCCTTTTGTTCTTTGATGAACAGATTGATAGGATTACCTTGTTCACCTCCAATAGTTCTATTCCTCAAATGATAAGAAATTCTAGCTTGAGCAACTAAGACTATTGTATACTTTTCAATCTCTTCCACAAGAGGTCTTCTTAATGAGACACCATCTTCAATCACCTCCAAATTGTAAGCCCCATCAGAAAGAACTTGTTGATGATATGTATTAGAAATTTTCCTTTGATTGTCAACCTCTACTTCAAAAGAATCTCATCAGAAGAAAATTCATTGTAAGCAATATCATAATCACCCATAATCATAAGTACATCATCCTCATCTTGACCTTTCTGATCACACTCCTCAGGTATGTTATCTTCTACTTCCACCATCTATGCTACTACACACTACTACGAGGAATGCACATTTGGAAAGTCATACACGAAGAGTATCTTCAACAAAATTTCTTGAATTCTTTTGCAAAGGGTCTGGAGGAACTTTATTTTGGGTATTTCTTTGATTATTTGAGAGAGGCTTCCCATTATACCAATTGGTATTGTAAGGGTGCTCTTGCAATCTAGGGGGTATTTCATTCCTTTGATAATTTTTGGGTTGGGCCTTCTCTTTCCTTTCAATTTTATCATTGATGTTTTTCATGAAGCTATCAAGGTTGTCTTCAATTGTTCCCCCTTTAGTGCCTGAACTCTTTTCTTCTCTTTTTAATTTTTGAAAAGTTTCGGATGATCTCATCTGCCAACTTTACCAATTGTTATGTTGATTTTTTCAATATGTTCTACTATCTTAAAATCTTCTCTTAAAGATTGAGGATGCTTATCTAGTAGACGGTAACTCATCTTTGCATCAAAATCATTGCAGTAATTTACCAAACATACATGATCATTTAAGTGTAGATGAGGAGGTAACCTTTTTCTAGCCTTTTGGAACATTGTATTAAACTCAGCAAAAAATTCATTAGATCCTTTCACGATATTATTGAATTGATTCAACATAAAACTTGAATCAGTATTATCACCATACTTTTCTCTAAAAAACCTTGTGAACTCTTCCCAAGATCAAATGCTCTCAATAGGTAAACTTCTTTACCACTCTCTTGCATCTTCAACAAGATACTACATGAATAATTTCATCACGAAATCTTCTTCTTCTACCTCAAAGTCATCCATAACATTAGTGAATGCTTTGAGGTGGTCTTTACTACTTAGAGCATTATTTCTAGAGAATTTGACTAGAGAAAGCCTGAAATCTTTAGGAAATGGGTTAGGATAGCCAGGTATTCCAGTGAAACACAACTACTATTATCTATCTACTTGGAGTGGCCTCCTAGTATGTCTATCCATATTATCATCTCTATGTTCATCATCTTTCTTACTATCAGAGTGGCTACCATCCTTTTCCGTACCACTTTTACCATCACCTCCTTCTTTCTTACCTCCCTTATCATCTTCAAAGTAAGAGTTATCATTCTTATTTCCTCCTCCATCACCACCTCCTTGATCTCCAGCACCACTTCCCCTAGGGGTATGTCCATCAAATTTCCTTTTTTGCAACTCACTATCAGTATGTCCAAAACTCAAGGCCTCTGGTATATGAGGGGAAATTTGAAGGAATGCAATCTTCCTAGCCATTTCTACATTGGAAGCTATCATTTTATCTTTTTTCAAATCTTCTCTCAGCTTTTCACTTTCCAACTGCAACCTTAGTATCTCAGGATTTGGAGGTATGTCAGATGGGGTTGGATCAATTTTGGCTTTATTTGTGGGGATTTTAGTAGATGAAGTATTGGTTTCGAATGTAGTTTTCTTGGGTGGGTCAAGAGGTCTCTTCCCATGATCTACAAATGATGTTTTCTTAGTAATAATAGGAGGATCTAAGACACTAGTGGTTGAGATAGTCATTGTATAAGTATTAGTAGCTAAAATTCCCATTGCAGTTGTTGCTCCAGGAATATCATCAGTCATTTTAAAGAGATTTTCCTCATAGGTTCTATGCCTTGCGGCCTCCTCTCTCATTTTCTCCAAATTTCTCCTTCTAGCATCTCTCTCAAGTTGCTTAGCTCTAATCCTATCTTCCTCTTCTTTCAAATATTTCTTTCTTCTTTCATCTTGTTCTTGGAATCTTAAATCTTCTTCTTCAATGGCTTTCATGTCATTATCTATATCTTCCACATTTTGCAGAATATCTCCATGTTCACTTGGGGCAGGATTAAAATAAGGTTGTTCAATAAGATCTTCCTCAAGAGAAAAGTGGACTAGCTCATCAAGGGATTTACCTCATGGATTAAAATTCTTTCCATTGAAAATGGATCCAATTCTCAGGGTTGAGGACTCAGAGAACTTATTCTTTCCCCAAAACTCCCACCTATCCTCCTCTCTTGAGATATTTCTCTCACTATCAAAAACTTCTACTGGAAAACTTCCCTAGTCTATGTTAGACTCTTGAACATTATGTCCTTCTTTAGGGACACTAGCGCTACTTATATCAACATGAAAAGTAGGAGATACATCAGAATGGGAATCAAAATACTTACTTGACTCAGAACGTTTCTTGACCCATTCAGGTTGCTTTTCCTTTGTAGGTTCATATTATGCCTTCTGCTCAGGATGCTTCTTCACATAACTTCTAGTCTTCCTCATAATGTCAAGTCCAGCAATATATTTCTTGTTTTTTTTTTCTTTTTGAGAGCTAATATTCACACTAGTACTAGAGAACTCAGAGTCGCCACCCATGATACTAGGAAACAAAAAGTGATTGCACTTTGATTTTGTACTTGTTACTCCAAAAAATATTTTAAGCATTACCTTATAGACAATGGCAGAATGGAATAATACTTGATGCATAAGATCTAGTATGATGGGAATAATGCAATAAAAATAAAACTGATTATTCCTTAAACAACAAGGAATATTCACAAAAAACAACTGACTCTGACCATACCTGATATGAACTTAGAGACTTTGGACTTAGCTAGTCCCTAGCAGAGTCACCAATCTATTGGTTATTTTTTAAGAACCAAACTGATCTCTAGAAATACCTATGGATTTAGCCATTTCTAATTATCAGTAATACTAAAGGGATTGGCCAAAAAATGAATAGAGGCTGCTAAACTTCTATTCCTACTCTTTGGGCTCTATGAAACCTGGGAGGGTGATCCCACAATGTATACCTAAAAATCTTTCACACTCGCAATCAAATAATTTTTCAATAACATATATCTCTCATAACACCACTCAGTAATATACATCAAATAAGTTGGAAGCTTATTATGTTAATGTTATATGAGTTGAATATCAGAGAGAAAAAACCTAAAAGAATGAATAACAATAGTGTTTCTCTTGAAATTTTATGGTTAAAAGATTGAGTAGTTAATGAATCGACACTGAAACTGTAACACTAATATCCTGCATGAACCAGTGTATTTATCTAGAGCATGGAGTCGATACACTTTGACATAACTTGATAACAATTCAAATAATAACACATATAATCCCAATAAATCTTGTATTACAACATTTCTCTGTGACTTTCAGGATTATAACTTCTTACAAATATCCTAGCACATAGTAGTTATAAGTTATCACTTTCATATAAGCATTTACATCAATTCATTAAATTGATAGGAAAACATGAAACTGAACATCCATCAGATAATGATAGAGACAAGTGAAATAAATCATTGACTACTTTCAATCATAACTCATAACACACATACAAGGAGAGAGAATAACCATGAAACTGATATTAATTTGTATTATAAAATGCTATACCATTATCAGTCTTACGTGCATAAGTATGAACTTAAAAATAAACTTAAATCAAAGAATCTAAAACTTACTTCATATTTTCTTGATAACAATAACAATATCAACTCAAAATTTTCTAACTCTCGTGCTTCTAGTCTTGAATTCCTTCTTATAGAGATGAAGGAGCAAAACAAGCCTCAGACCAGATAGCACACATGTCATGATCTCATAGAACCGCTTGTAGCAATATTCCCTTCCTAATTACGCTTGAGTCTTCAGGTGAAGTAAATAAACATGAGGTAGAATTATCCTGAAATCTTCGTGGAAAATAGGTCCCACCTTAAAAGAAATAATTAGTTTTTTACAGCAGTTACAAGATATTATCCATGTGCTCAAAATTACAACTGTAAGAAAATCAAAACACCAAAACTTATGAAGCAAGGAAAAGAAAGAAAAAAAAAGGTCAAACTATGTTAATCCACATTAGCACCATGTGCTAATCACTTTGAGCATTGAGGAGAGAATAATATTTTACCATGTTGTGTCAAAATCCTAATATGTACTATATTCAGGCTATGTATTATTCTTCTCCTATCCATTATTTTCCTTATTCACTCTGTATATTTCTCCAACCAAACATTGTATTCCTCCTTAGTGGGCCATTTAACATTCAATAAATCTTGCACCTTAGCAGTATAGTGGGAGTACCTTGCATCAATTAAAATCTTGGCTTCCTTAACAAATATATTCATTTTTTATTCAATCTCTACCATCATATCAATGTTTGAATTAAGCAAGATGTAATCACTGATAGGAAAATGCATCATTGTCGCTTCAAGAAACCCTCCCAAATCTTCCTTCCAGGTGTCAAATAGATGTAATTCACCTTTTGAATTCAATATTTGAGGCATTCCAGTATCCTCCATTTATTTAAATATTTTCAACTTGATTTGGAGCTGTATTCCCAACTTTCCATGGAAAGTAGTTACCTCATTTATGGAGTCAATGGTCTTCAAGATGTCAAGAATATTTGTGGGTTCCTTAGGATCCTCCTTTATTTTTGGCATCATTTCTTTCAAAGCGCTTTCCCTAGAAATTCAATTAGTCCACTCATTCCTAAACGCCTCTTGTACTTGTAGATATTTTGCATTTTCTTTGAACATGAATGTCTTTATATGTGACCCATACTTCATTAGCCCTGTGGACCAACTTGGTAACCCTATGCTTAAGCACATATCTAAAAAAATTATTGGCCACCCTAACTATCTCTAATTTTTCCTACTTGACATTCTCCTCTTCAACAGTTAACTTTCCTCTCAAATCATCAATTCTAAGGGCCAAAGTTTTTGTATCTTGTGTAGACATATCAAATGAAGAATAGGAAGAAGGTTGAGTCACTGTCTTTTGGGTAGCTTGAATGTTATCTCTCATTTGACTCAATTCATTCAAAGCCTTATTGTATTCCTTCACCAAAACTTAATATTTCTTCTGAGAAATATTTGCAATGTCCACACTAAGCATTGCAGCATGTGTAGTTAATTAAGCTGTCTGGATTGGAGTTATGTCAGTAGCACTTTTGACCACTAGTGAACCTATAACTTCTTCAATAGTCCTAGCAACCTCATGTTTGCAAGTATTAGGTGCCATAGAACAAATTGCAAGGGTATGCAACTTTGGACTATACCCAAAACCAAATACTTTATTCTCAAATTGATCTTTAGATATCAAATCTTGAGGATCTCTTCTAATTGCATCATATGCTATGGAAACTATGATAGTACATCCTAGTAATAATATGATTCTACTATATTTAACAATTCTTTGAGCTTCAGTAGGAGTAATGGATGCAATTTTAGCCTTAATATTCTCTTCCTCTTCTTTTTCAGCTTCCTCCTGATGAGAAGGTTCAACACTGACTCGACCTGCTTCTAGTCTGTCTTTTATTTCATTACTCCACTGTTGAATCATAAAATCCTAAAACTCTTTGGTCTTCACAAATTTATCATCAGCCAATAACTCATCACACTCCCTAATTTTGGGATCATCATCATTCTCTCTGTCATAATGTCATTAGACCATGGGTTTCTTCAATATGAGGAAGGGGAAATTTCTGCTCAATTTCTTCATTTCCTTGCACATGTTCTTCCACTTGTTCCTCCCTAACCTCCTAAACATCGTCAAGCCATTCTGGGATATCCATAGCCTATTGTTGTCGTTGTTGCTCTAAGAGGACCTGGGCTCTGTCTACAACCTCCTTTACTTTTACTTTAAATCCACCAGACTGATAGTCCCTTATCATAGTAAAGGCCCTCTCCAAGGGGTTTGCAACTTCATTAGATGGACTGATGAAAAATGAATTTTTTTCATAATCTTCTCCACAAAGTTTGTCATAGTTGTCCATTCCCTTTTCCTAACCATAATAGCCTCATCACTTGTCAGATTCCTTAGTACATCATCTTTATAAAAAAAATCATGATGTATAATGCCTAAGTTCTTTTGCCTTCTTTTTCCAGCCACAATTCCTTCTAGTTCAAAAACTCTAACCACATCTATAGGCATTATGAGATTATTCACCATAATGCCCAATTTCGCATACCCTTCAAGGGTAGTGACCTTAAAATAAGCAAAAGAAAATTGGGGGTATACCACATAGCCCTTATGTCCCTTCTAAACTTTTCATAATCCATGGCCTCCATTTGCCACATGAGCTCCATGAAATCCAAACTGTCTGAGACATACAAGGGTAAAAAATGGGCTGCCACTTTAGCTCCATAAACCCTAATCAAAGTATATTCAGAATGTAAAAACCAGTTAGCCCAATTGTGTGTTGTTGTAGAGCCTAGTATATCCTTTGGGCGCATGACATTTTTGATCTCTGGAGAAAGTATGAATCTAGGTGGCACAGCCAATGACTCTAAGATACCATGTCTTATAACATTGGCAAAAAAAATGTAGTTGAAATTGGAGCAATTCTGATCCCAAACGTATTTCCACATTTGCACAAGGATGGCCTCATTTTCATTGTTCACAATCCTCAAATTCAATTTCCTTTTCCACTCATAATATCCTTCCCACAAGAGCATGTGCATCAGCAAGGAATAATAAGGGAGAGATAGAGGGAGGAATTCCCTTTTCAAATTGAGAAAATCCTCATGCATTTGTTGAGCAACAAAATTAGCATAATCAAAACTAGTGTTTCGATTATATTCATGTATATATGCTACCATCACCAACAAATCAAGGGCTATTATAACCTCAAAATACTGAGCTAGCACTTAGTTTAGACAATAATAAGTGTTGAAATAATATTCAAATTCTTCACACTCAAAAGGCTCAACATCTTGAACACTGAATTTTTTCCTATTCCTTCTATGTCGCACAAGTATTGCATCTCTAGATGGAAATTTTCTCCCTTGATATTCAACATACAAGTCAACACACCTAAAATTTGTAGTGTAATTAGGATTCATCCCAAACGCATCCACCATTTTATCCTTTGTCACCTCCAAAATGATGTCATCCTTCTCACTCTTGATTTTCCTATCAGTAGGGTCATAGTGCCTCGTGAGCTCCATCATTAAATCAACTTCCACAAACACATTTGGAACTACTAACTTTCCTAGGTTCAATCCACACAAATAACATGTAGGATGACTAGAATTTTTCCTATTGAAGGCATATCGAAACAATTTCCATCCACTCTAGGGCTTGGGTTTCTAACAAATTTTTCTAGCATTATCAATTAACCTAATGGTAACACCAACTTGTATTATGGGCCTTTTACCAATTCGTGACCCTCCCTCTTTGATACCTCCAAAATTTTCTTGCATAAAATTTTTGGTTTCCTTTTTTGCACTTCTAGAGCTTGTGGAAGCTGTAGGGGTACCAGGAAAAGGGTTAGACATAGCTATTGGTTTGGGCTCAACTTCAGTTGAAGCATGTTGAGTTTTAGGTCCTTTTTTACCCCTTTTTGTTTTGGTTTCCTCTCCAGTTTAACATTGGATTCACTAGGCTCTGGGTAACTCATGCTTGTAATGCAAATGGAGACTAGGGTTTACAATTTCTTACGGCCAAACAAAACCCTTCACAATTATGATAGGATAAAACTATACTATTGAACAAGACACCTTTGTTCAAAATTTAGATAGAGCTCAATTATCAAATTGAAATCACCAGGAAAGATTAAATTGCATTTTCCATCAATTTTCTCATCAGCATTCATGGGCATTCATCCTACTACCTCAATTAAAAGGAGGTAAATAAGTTTTTTTACCTAGAAAAAGGATATGTCACCCTAGTTGTAAATAATTTCTTGAGCATTCCTTGCAAATTCTCTGGCCTCTGATATTCTTTCTGCCATCCAGTGAATTAGGATACATGATAAACTAGATATCTACTTTTTGTTACAGCCGAGAGTGGAGCATATCACCATTAATATTTGATAGTAAGCTCGCACGAGCAAACTGACAATTAGTCATTCAATTTGAACAATGATCATTGATCCTTCAGCTTTAAAGATGTATCAATGGTCAATAATCCACCTCGCTACTTTTCTTTCTGCTTTATACAAAATCTTGAAGATTATAACATGTTGCCTCTTCATGTAGCAGTTGTCTCCAATCAATGATTCACTTCTTTCTTTTACATCTTTATCAGTGATGCAAGTACCTAAGGCGATAAAATCTTGACCCTTGGATTTGTTGCCAGTTTCCCAATTATCTTCATATCCATCTCTCCTTGCTAGTTCAACTTTGCAACTTCACTCCCATTAGCAACAAGAGATGTAAGCACCACAGTTTGACACGTACACCTACATAACAATCAATGACACAAAAGGCATCACAAATAGGATGTAGTCAAGTTAGCGAGAGAAAACTCCTCATAAGGGACCATATTGTTCATCGCTAATCATAACTTTAGTGCTCAAAACAAGTTCGTGAGGTGCGATACAATTGGGAACTCATCATCTCGCTCATCGCTAATTGTAAACAATCTCTTCACAACATATTGGCGATGAGTGATGAAATTGTGATCATAAAGTGAGAAGTCATCGCTTATCGCTATTACAACTTTAAGAGCTCAAAAATTATTAGCGATAAGCGATCACTTAAGAACCTCACTCATCGCCAATTGCAAATAGAAGTTCAAAAAACAATTCACAATGAGTGATATCAAAGAAATATCACCTCATCACTAGTCACTAATTTAAACATATATTTCAAAAGTGATTAGTGATGAGCGATAAGGACATAAGACCGGTTGAACTTAAGTGGAAACTTTAATGCACGGGCTCAATAAGTTTTTTTAACAGAGGGAACATCCTAGGATGATATGATGGATAAATAAAAACTCAAGAACCCCAAAATCATTATAGCATTTTTTTCTAAAGTCATGATGAGGGAATTAGCTGCCTAATAAAAAATATTAAAATAGTGACTGATAATGGGCAATAGCGAGTCAACAACCAAATAGAACACTCAATTTATTTTTAGGAAATAAATTCAAAAACCCTCCTAAATTCAACAAGGGTTTATGATGGGACATGAGAATTAAGGTTCCGTCAAGTTTGAAGCAAGTTCATCCTCTCACTAAAGTGGGGGCTAAATGTAGTGTTGAAAAAAGTGCACCATGCTTGATTAAGGAATAATTAATGATAAGTTGAACTGAATGTCGCCTTGTTCTAGTGTTGTGAGGTTTTTTACACATCCACATTAGGTCTTGGACCCTTGCACACTAAATAAAATGCATTTATCGATTTCTTGTAAAGTTTTTGTAAAGTGTTGTAAATAACTTTCAAACTTTTAAGTCTAATGGACCTATTTTTCCCTTAATTCAATATTGCAAAATACATTTAATTCTATTCTCACATTAATCTAGAAGGCTTGTGAATTAAATATGGTTTTAATATTGTTTTGTAATGTGTTTTACACATTCACATTGGATCTTGTGCATTTCTAGGCTATGTGGACCTCATTTTAATGTTGTAGAGTGTATTTAACCACACTTTCACATTGAAATTTGTGTCCCTAGCCCTAATCACCCTTTATATCATCATTAATAGGCCCCTATGACCCCATATTGTGCATCCCAAGGCATATTTGGATCAAAAACCCAACTAGATCAACATATTCAAACTTAATTTATGCATTCCTCTATACTCTACCTAGCAAAATGGCCCCTGTGGGACCCATTCACCACCTTGGGTGAATGAGTCTGATCCATGTGTGACTCATTAACCCAAGATGGTGAATGAGTCACATTTGAGCTATTTTTGAGGTTTGAGAAGGAAAAAGTGTGTTTTTAATTCAAATTTCTTCAATGTCGGCATTGGGGATCAAATTAGCTATAATTTGAGTGTCTTGCCTATATAAACAATCTTCCAAATCCTCATTTCATAACAAGAAACATAAGCCTAAATTATATTAAGTCAAGAAAGGAAGAGTTAAGCATTTCAAGGTCATCAAGATAGCTTTCAAAATCATTTCTAAGGCATTTAGGGGAAAATTCTTAATGCATTATTGCAGCAATTGAAGATCCATCATCATGGAAAGTTTCTAATTGTATTGCTTCATGTTCATGCTCCATTATCTTAGTTCATCTTTTTGGTTTAATTACCTAAAAGGGTAATTACCAAGGAAAATCCCTATTCCCTAACAATCAACATTTTATTTCTCTCTTTGTGTGATTGCAGATCTAGGTGCTTTGAAGGCTTGGAGATGATTTAAGACTTGGTTTCAAACTTGTTGGAGTTGTCTCCCTATTGGTAAGGTCAAAATATTCACAAAAATTCACTTACAACCCTAAAAATTAGGGTTTTGGATCCGGACACCTAGAGGTATAGATTGAGCAAACTAGGAGCTACAAATTCCACTTTTGAGTTTCCAAAAAATTCAAAGTGGAATCATTTAGCAGGAGTAGTGAATGAATCCCATGATACCTATTTTTGAATTATTTTTGTGGATCTTGATACCCATTTGGCTAAAACAGGCTCCAGTGTAGTTTTCTAGAATTAGGATTGATTCACCCAGAATGGCGAATGAGTCCCACCAGGCTTAAAAATCAACATTTTTATAATTTCAAAGTTATTTCCAATCTCTTCAAGGTTTCAAGGTGCACGCAATTCACATATTTACTTTTTTGTTCTTTATTATTTACATTTCTAGGACTTTTCTTAGGTCATTTAGCATTAGTTTGCATATCAGACTATGTTTTCAAACATTTTGTATTTCCAAAGTTTACACTTGGTGAACCCCTTTCTTATCTCACTCACCTCCAAGGATAGCTTATAGTCAGATCTCTCACATCCTTCATTTGGTTGAGATCTCTAGGGTGTCCTTGAATGTGAATATTGCAAAATTGAATCCCTCTCCATGTATCCATTTTGTGAACAAGGAACTTGAGCATCCGTTTACAGTGTCCACAACAATATATCATTTATTTAATGTATGTTGACCAATTTTAGGAGTTTCCTAAATAAGTTAACATGTTCACTTTTTGCTATTTGTTGCCATTGTATATACCCATTAGTGTAGCTAGTCAATATATATATATACATCCTATCGACAATAAAGCATATATAATTGCAAGGTTGAGACACATTTTCCTAACAAGTCTCCCACTTGTCAAACACCTTGCAAGAGCAAGGTAAGGGTGTAAACATCGTCTCTTTAATTGCTAGGGGCCAAAAGACCCATAGTCTCAGAACACCATCTTAACTTCTCTATGCTCACAAGCTTAGTTAAAGAATCAACAACATTCATCAAATTCTCTACCTTAACAAGATTCGCCTAGCCATCTTTGACCATATCTCTAAGAAAATGATAGTGTACATCAATGTGCTTCGTCCTAGCATGAAATGTTAGGTTCTTGGCTAGAAATATCAAACTCTGACTATAACAATAAATTGTCACTGCACCTTGTTTTATTACAATATTTGAACATGTCTCTTAAGCCATATGGCTTATTTACAAGCATGAGTACCTGTCATATACTCTTCTTCACTATTGGACAAATCAACCATAGCCTGTTGCTTACTCATCCAACTAATTGCAGCACCAAATAAAGTAAACACATAAGTACTGATGGATTTTCTGCAATCAACATTGCCTACCTAGATTGAATCCAAATTGTTGTTTATTTTATATGAACCAAACTTAATCTTACCACTCACCTATGAATTTACCAAAATTAAATAATTAGCAAGGGTAAGGAATGGAAAACACATAAGTAAGGATTTTGAGGCCCTTACTTCTACTCTTCAGGCTCTGTTAAACCCAAGAGGGTAACCTTGACAGTGTTGCAATAATATTCTTTTTTCATTTATATCAATAACACCATGATATAAATAGATTATTCTCATATGGAAGCTCAACTAGTAAAACATGTCATGAGAAGTTTACTGCTTCTCGAGCATAGTTCACTTCTAAATCATGAGAATGGTAAAACCACATAACATTATAACCCCTTTTTATAGAATTTAATTGAATGAATGGGTAGTGGCTGAGTTAATCAACACAATGTGACATAATTACTTATCTTAGTCCAATGCCTTATCCTTGGAACAAAGTCAATACCCACATAATTTGATAGCAATTTTCACACATGACATTATATGAAACCCTAAAATATCACATTATAGTATTTTGAACATTGTGTTCTAACCTTTACTTCTTACTAACATCCTAGTTCCTAGTCTAATATAAATTTATAGCTATATTCAAGTGTTTACATTAATTATTTGAATTAATAAATAAGAATAGAACCACACATCCATCTAAAATTGATAGAGACAAATAAGAGAACCTTTATTATTTTATTCATAATCTAGAAAACCAGTACATAGGAGAGTAAAATAGTGTTGAACTTGCACTATTACCATTAATATTATACAAACATATTGACAGACTCGAACCTAAGACTTATCACTGAACTATTTTGTGTTGTTTATAACCCCTATGTGATCGACCCCTAAATAACCCACTACCCAAAAACTCTCTTGTAATCAGCCCTGAAATCCCTTTTATAGAATAAGAGAGCAACAAGCAACATGCTAGATTACAATTACAATTTCATTTGATGACAAATTTCACTAGAGTTTGAGATATTCCCTAGTTAGTTACATGTAATCATTTCAGAGAAGGGGAAAGCAAAAGATAAAAACTCGAGCATGATTTAGTTGAAGTAGACTAGCTAGCCTTCCAAAAGGCATAGTTCGTTGTTGCAATAGCACCAAAACACCTTGTCCTTGTTGAACAAAGAATATTCTCCATTAATAGCCGAAACAAAACTTACATACTACACAAAAAGGGTATACTAGCCATCAAAGACATGAGGTTCAACAAATTCACCTCAAACCAACCCAAAATATTTCCACATTAGCATAAAAAACAAAAAATCATAGATATGTTGAAGAAGATGATTTTGATTAAGTGGAAATGGTTTCATCAAAAACAAAAATAGGGCAAGGATGCTACTCTGAGTCATCAGCATTAGAGTATTCTCACCATCTCCTTGTTCATGATGAAATTGGAGGAACCATCACTGCTTCCTTGTCAAAGTCTTCAAAAGGCACCAGGGAAAGGAGATAATGGTCGTACTCCCGATCACTTTAACCTCCACCATCAAAAGGGCTATCAAGAACTTCAATGGGAGAACTGTGTCTCCCTAGGTAGGCCTTATGATACTTGTTTCTTTTCTTTACTCTCTTCATAGACTCAATCGGTTCCTTCCCTTTAAACTTGACCAATTCTTCTGAAACGGTCCTTCCTCTCAAATTATACATGCTTATGAAAAGAATCTTCTTAGATTTCTTGTGTGCTTTCTTCTCCTTTGGTGTTTGAGGAGCTTCTAATATCTCAACATCATTCTCAAGAACATCGTCTTTGGACTCAAATAACCTAAGTCTCCTAGACCTTCAGACTAGCTTAACAAACTCACTTGAATTACTCATTTTCACAATGATCAAGGTGAGAACAAGGAGACTCATAATTTGCAAAAAAAACCTCACAGGCTCACTCTTATCAAGAATCTTGACAAGAAGACAACTCAAGACTCCATAGTTCCAGTTAACTCATAATGAAATTTTAGACTATAAACCCTCACCACCCTAGGATTCAAAGACCCATAAACTAATATAATCATGATTGGAACAAGAAGGTATGAATACCTACTTACCAGGGGAAAATTTTATCATGATACCTCTGCAAGATTTTACCAAAAATACTTTTTTCCAACCCTCTCACAAACCTAAGCTCGATTTTCAGCAAAATGTGAGGAAAATATGGCTATTAATCCTCATTATATTGAGAAATGCAAGTGTTCCAACCATTAATATTCAAGGAAATCTTATATGAGTGAGCTGACAATCTGGTATTTGATGTTTGAACATCAACCATCGATCAAAAATTGAGACAAATCAAAAGATAATCAATGAGAGTGATTAATTATGACAAAGTTAATTGCATGCACTTGATACCTTTTCCTAATCAAAAAATCCCAAGTGGATAGACACCCACTCTTTCTGCGTATTTAACCACAAACTTAGCATTTAATAAAACATTTTGTGTCATATTTACCTGCTTGCCCATGGAAATTAATTTACTTGGAATTCATCACAACAAGAAAGCGGGGAGCGACCTTGATTTAACCTCATAATATCAGCCCATACTCTTCCTTACTTAAATTTCACCTTCCCATGTATACCAGCATTTGCTAGAATTAACAACTGCAATCAAAAAAAATTCCCAAATATTGAACATGTGCCAAAAGAAACTAGTTCTAATATGGCATCATTTTAATCCTAGTGTCATTGGCCAAATTTTAGCAGTAGCTTATCTCCACTAAAGTCCATGCGAGCCCTTAAAATATTCCGCGTGGCAGTCACCCACTCGCCCGCTAAGAAATAAGAGGTATAAGTGGTCCCCTCAAGGGATGGTGGAGAGTGGTTAGGATTGAATCACTTCACCTTCCATCAACCATCAATCTCTATCCTCATAAAGCATACGTAGTCTCTAAATCTTGGTAGGTCCCTCCATGAAGCAACAAGTGTCAATCGCCCACTAGCCCATGACATTTCATAAATACCAAATAAAATCAGACAAGGTAGTGGGGAGTGGTCAAGATGGAACCACGTCACCCAACAACCACCGTAGATCTCCTTTTGATACCGCTCACCAATCACAAAAGGATATCAGGCCCACCATATAAAGGTAACACATGTCCAGTGCCCACTAGCCCATGTGATTGCTTCACCATATTACATAAAACATACGGGTGCATGGGGAATGACCCAAATGAAGACAAATGCTATGACATCAGTCATTGATATTTCTCAAAGCTTCACCAACTAACCCTTTGGAAGAAATAGTCCCACCGCAAAAACTAACACTTGACAACCGCCCACCAGCCCACTTGATTATTTTAAAGAAAAATCAAACAAAGCAGGCACATAGGGAGTGACCAAGATGTGGCCACATCATTCAATTTACCAGTGTTGATATCCTTTTAATATTGCTTGCAATATTTATTGAAGAGACCAGGCCTGCCAATGCACAAAACACATGGATTACACCTGCTAGCCTATGAGAATAAAATTTAATAGGAAATAAAAAAGCTTAGGTGCACGGGGAATGGTAGTGATTTAATCATGATGATCAAATGATTATAATAGAACTTAAATATTTTCACATGCAACAAATTTTAGTCTTAAAAAGGGGGCCACTCACTAGGTAGATGATGGTTGGAGACATGAATATATGGATAAATACCCAATGCAATATTAAAGCCTAATCATAGACTTAGGAAAATTTTCATAAAGGATTACATTTTAAAATGACCATGGGCATTGATTGGTATCATTAGGATTTAAGAGTTCGTAAAATAATGAATTCGATAACATGAGTCACAACATAGACAACCATGAACCTGCATTAGAAAGTCAACAACAAAATAGAATTCTAGTTAGGATTTTAGACTCAGATGTTAATTTGGAAGGGTTTTGACAACACAAACCCTAAAGAAATGATGAGGAACATAACCCTAAGCCTAAAAAAAAGGGTCTAAGCCAAATATTTCAAGATTTTTAAATGGAACCAAAGCAAATTTTTGAGGGGTTCCATCACACATAACCATGAATATCAAGGGAAATCTCTTCTTCAGTCATATTACTATGATAACATAAGGAATAATCTGAGGTACCACACAAATATCTAAAGAATCTATTCATTGCATCCCAATGAACTCTACCAAGATTAGACATGTATCTAGAAAGAACTCCCACTACTTGGGCAATGTTTGGTCTAGTACAAACCATATCATACATCAAACTTCCAACTGCACTTTGGTAAAGCACTTTTCTCAAGTCTTCCATCTCTGATGGAGATGTTGGACAATCTGACATAGATAACTTTGTTCCAACTAAAATAGGAACACATAATGGTCTACAATCCTATTGTGGCAATGGAAAAAGTATACCTTTTTCTTGCTTGTTTGGGTCCTCTTTTTTAAACTAAGTTTAATAGTTCCTTGATTTAGTGTTGTAATGTGTCTGACACGTTCACATTAGGTCTTGGGCCCTTGTGAACTAATGAACTTAAAATGTTACCTTGATAAAGTGTTGTGAAGTGTTGTAACACACTTTCACACTTTTCTAAGGTTTTATTAATTAACTACACCTAATAAATCTCTTTTTAACCTTAATCATGCCTTATTTAGTGTTGTACAGTGTTGTCACACACTTTCACACTTTTATAGGGTTTTCATTAATAATTGGAAGCTTCTTTATGCTTTAATTTTCCTTATTTTACATTTGAAGCCCCCTTTTAATGCATATTTTCAAGGATAATCCTAACACAAATCAACATCCAATCATAATTCAGGTGTTTTCAGGTTTTATGGCCCAAATTTAGTGGTCTGGGACTCATTCACCACCTTGGGAAAATGAGTCCCACATAGGTTTTTGGGTCTCGAACGTGGTTTCACACCTTTCTAAGTATTTTTTAAAATGGTCCCATAAATTATGCCTAATGGGACTCATTCGCCATCTTGGGTGAATGAGTTCCGTGTGGCCCAATATCAAAGTTAATTCAATTTTTTGGTGGGATTTTATCCTCCTATATCTGATGTCGCCTTATAGTGTTGTAATTTTGAGAATTCTTGCATAATTAAGTATAAATACAAGATTCTTTCACTCATTTTCACCTAAGACTTTTCTAAGAGCATTCATAATAGAAGGTTTGAGTTCACAAGAGCATTCAAGCATTTACAAGATCATTCAAGAGCATTCAAGGGCAGATTATCAAGCATTTTGGAGCATCATTCAAGTATCAAGCATCATGTAAAAGATTTCATGTATCATGTTTGTTTTTGAGCTAACAAATGTGATGTAGGGTTTTATGATTCAAGCTAGCATTTCATTCAAAATCTATCCTATTCATGCAAGAGAAAAGATCCACATCCATTGGAGCCATTTCATGCATGTTTGTAGTAATTTATTGATAGGGTTTGGTGAGTTACAACATCATATCTTGTTCATTCATCATTATCCATTCCTATTTCATTCTATCTCAAGGTTTGATTATCAAAATGGGGTTTGACCAAGGAAAACCCCATTCCACTAACAAAACAACTTTTTCCCTCTCTTTAGTGTGTGATTTGTAGGTTTAGATTGAACATACATTAAAGAGAAAATTTGAAGAAAGTTTTCAAAGTGCCTAAAGTTGTCAAAGTTGTCATCAAGCATTGGAAAACATTGGAGAACACCTACAAGTTGATTTATAGAGATTCAGATCCTGAAACTTGAAGAAGCAGATTGAGGGGACTAAGAAGAGAAGATTCAAATCTTGAAGCTTAAGATTTTGAAGCTTCAGAAAAACATAACTGTACTAATTCACTAGTTTTGGTGAATGAGTCCTAATTTAGGTTTTTACACATTTAGATACCCATTTTCCAAATTCATGTTCCTGCACGAAAACCCAGATCTGGGACTGATTCACCCAACTTGGTGTATGAGTCCCAGTTAGCATTAAAGTCAAAATTTCTAGCATTTGAGAGCTTCAATCAATCATATTTAGATTCCCAAGAGCACACATTTTATCTTGTATTTTTTTGTTTTGTTTTGCATACTTTTCTAGGTCATTTAGTGAAACATTGCATCATATTAGGATTAAGCATTACATTTGTCATTCCAAGCCCTAGCTTGGTGTTGAACCCCTCATTAGTTTACAATCTTCCCTTAGGACAACCCTATTGCAAGATCTCTTTCTCCTTTGCATTGAGATCTCTAGGGTTACCCTTCAATGAAATAATTGGAAAGTGGGTGTGCTCTATGTCCTAAGCCATATGATACACTCCTAACCCCTCATTTACCATTGTTTCATTTTGGTGAACTGGAATTTAGAATATTATAATTCTAATTTGGAGTGCATTATCATCCTAGATCTTGCTTGCATTAACAGTGTATTAGGATAAATGCATTAGCTAATTGGAATTCTAGGGTTTTCAAAATTTGCATTAGTGAAAGTTAATATAGCTTGCATTTTTGCATCTTATATCATTAAAAATCATACAAAATCTACATTTACACTTAGGTTACAAATCATACAACATAAAACTCATAAAAATCAATTAAAATTTTCTAATTTTTTTGAAAAAACCCTCACTGGGACTCATACACTCTTGTGGGTGAATCAGTCCCAATGCATATTTTTCACTACATTTTTCAACATTTAAAGATTTGTTTCTATGCTCCTATTTTCTATTGATACCCTTTTTTTCATTTTACAGAGCTTTTGTTATAATCATTCCATTGTTCTTAGCTTATATTGCATTTGCATCGTTCTTGCATTAAGTACCCATTGCATGATTATTTTGTGTCCTACTACTAATACTATAGTGAGATGAAGATTTAGACTCATGTCATCCCATGATGGCACAATCATCGTGGATCTTCGGTTGTCTGTCTTTTTGTCTCCTAATATTGATGTACTAGCACACTAGGTATGGACCATACCCTTAACAACTCATTGCCTTCAAGTAGTGTGATGCATGTTGAAGCAAGGACTGATAATATTTTTCAAGAAAACATAATTCAAATTCACAAGGACTTAGCAAACCTACAACATCAAGTGCAAAATGACAACATTTCAACTATCGCCATCCCTACTATAGATAGCATTCACCACATGCTTGAAAGTGAAGATGTACTTGACCTTGTGAAAAAAATAATTCAAATATTTGGAAAACACCTCACCTCAACCACTAGTTGTCCTTTACCTACAACCAATGTCACAAGCCCAGGAGGAAGTCACATACCTCCTCCCACAACAATTTCCTCAAATCATTCCTATACCAACCCGCAAGTTACAACAACAATGTAGCCAACTAGTAATGTGATTCCTTCCTTGGGTATTTCCACTAGCATCCCTATTACCTTTATGGAATCGTATGTCATATCTATAGGGAAAGATTAAGGTGTGGAAAAAACTCTCCTAATGCCAAAACTCAGAGAAGAATGTAGATATGTCTTTAAATTTTTGCAAATTCAGTTCATTAAGATGCACATCAAAAGAATACCAGGATAGAGAAATAGACACATACACAATTGGAAACCATATTTACATGGGCAAACCCTTATGGGAGAAAAAACCACCACACCAAAGGGTATTTCCAAGATCATCATGGAAAAAGTAGGCCCTTAAGTGGCAAAAAAATTAGAAAAATCAGAGTTAGGCAACTTGACGTAAAAATTTGAATTAGTTATCTATATTATTTCAAAAATATGTAAGAATAGAATCTGTAGAAAATTGAATGTAGTTTCTAAACTACTAGGTTTATTTATTTATTTTTAAATCTATTTGGTGAAAATTTGAAATTTCAATGCAGTAGTACTTAAATTTCAGGGAAAAAATAAGAAGTAGGTGTCTATCTGACCACCCTAATGACAATAAAATGATAATATTTTTTTATAAGATTTTAGATATAAGTAGAGGACTTGTGTCCTGATGTGATGCATATTTTTTTGTATTTTTTTTCCAAGTAAATAATTAACTATTTTTTTTATTACAACTTTAAAAAAATATAAAAACTTGTATATCTAACCACCTTAACTTGGTCAAAATGTCATGAAATTCAATTTTTTCTTTTTTAATCCTATACTATGCGAAGCATAGAATGTGATGCATGTTTCAGATTCAAAAAATTTCATACCGTTTGAAAGATATAGATGTTTTCCAATCAACCTATCAATTAGGAATTTACTCGTAATTCAAATAGAAAATGAATAATAATTATTTATTGACTTCAAAGTAAAGAATAATTTATATTGGTGGAAAGTTGAGAATCTCCTTTAAAAACCCTTTTTGTTTCATCAATTTTGGGTAAAAAAAACTCATCAACCACATACCCTACAAATACCCAGCATATCGCCACTTTTTGGCCAATCACGATCCTACACATACCCCAAAGAAAAACACTTGTATTACAGTAACTAAAATTACATACAAGTTACATACTCTTCTTTTAGGTGTCAATTTTATAGTAGCAAAATTTCCCTAATCAACCTCATACCGAACATCACTGTCACAATGCTTTTCAAAAGCATACAATGAAATTCACACATTGAACAATTCCTTGCTCGATTGAACTCTACCACAATCTGAACTGTTCATTCTTCCACAAGTAGTCTATTCATTTCCCACAAGAGAATGGTCACAAAAGTTCAACTGCCAGCCGATTTTCATTCTGCTTCTCTCATTGGTTCAAGACAAACCACGTAGGACAAAAGTTTAGTCAAAAGATTCTCAATTGTATCACATATCGATGAGACAACAAACTGTGTCTCACCGATGCCAAACTTCCCATTGACCATCACATGCTTCATATTCTTCTGCTGGTCCATCGCTCAAACTTGATGAAGTCTCCCTGACCATAGGACCATCGACATGACCAACACTATCGGTGACAAACTAGGATGTTATATCGATAGTTCATGTCTCCTCGATGTCTCAAAGAACACCAAAACCACATACATTGGTAAGAGTCACACTAAATTTCATGAGCAGATTCATCAACAAGAGCAATACTATTGGTGTCTAATTAGAAAGTCTCATTGATAGTTCAAGTCTCTCTGACCACCTCATCGACAGGAGTCACACCGATGTGTAGACCTGTCGGCAAGAGTAACACTATCGGCAATAGTTTGAAATGTCAAATTGATAGTTCAAGCCACCCCAACACATCCATCAACAAGAGTCTCCCCGATGATCTCCCTTGGATAGACATCTACCATTGGAATGAGTTAGAAATCTCACTTCAATAGTTTTGGTCACTCCAATGATTCTTATCAGCAAGAAATTCATAGGTCACACCGACATCGGCCAGACTTCTACTGTCAGAATGAGTTTGGAATCTCACTATGATAGTTCAATTCATACAGATGACTTATGTCAGCAAGATAGGTCCTAGGTCACACCAATCTGATCCCTTCAAGACTTTAGAACCTAGCTGCTTATCTGCAAAACATTCCAAGGGTCTCACTAGTTTTTCTCTTTTAGGAGTTCCATGTTAGTAAGTTTGAGGCACTTTTTCCAATAATCTTCCACTTGATGAAGATCTTACTCACACCTCCAAAGAACAACAAAACTATTGAAATTCATGGGCACCAAGGCCCATTGAAATATCACACCACCTATACTTGTTTGTGCTCACTAGTTTCGTCAATGCATCTACAAAATTTTCCAGAGTATCCACTTTTTCTAAAGAGACCTTTCCATCCTCCACCATATCTAGTACAAAGTGATACTGCACATCAATTTGTTTCGTCCTGGCATGAAAAGTAGGATTTTTCACCAAACAAATAGCACTCTGACTGTCATGGTAAATTATAATTTTCCCTGCATCAAACCCAATGTTAGAACACAAACGTTTTAACCAGATTGCTTCTTTATAGGCGTGTGTAGCTGCCATGTATTCTACCTTTGTAGTGGACAAAGCAACTACAACCTACTACTTACTCATCCAACTAATTGCACCACCATTCATCATGAAAATATATCCACTAGTGGATCTTCTACTGTCAATGTCCCCTTCCCAATCAAAATCCACATACCCACGAATGTTGAGATTCCTCTATGATTCAACCAAATTTCCATGGTAACACAAAGCATATTCCAAAGTTCCCTTCATATATCTAAACACTCTTTTCACAATATCCCAATGTGTCCTTCCAGGATTCGCCATAAAAAAACTAAGTACCCCCACTACTTGGGAAATGTTTGGCCTTGTACAAACCATTACATACATTAAACTACCAACTGCACTAGCATAAGGCACTCTAGTCATGTCCTCCATCTCAGTAGGAGATTTTGGACAATCTTCAATAGATAGCTTCATTCCCTACAAAACTAGAACAACTAGCTGCTTGCAATCAGTCATACAAAATCTCTCCAAAATAGTGTTAATATACTTTGGTTGAGCCAAATTTTTCTACTCTTTTTTTCCCTGGTTATTTCCATTCCCATAATATACCTAGTTGTACCAAGATATTTTATTTTTAACTTTGCAGACAACTGCTATTTTAGATCAGAAATCATTAACTTACTATTGCCTATGAACAACATATCATCAACATAGAGATAAATAATAAGAACATGATCATTTTTAGCTTTGAAGTACACATAATGAATATATTTCCATCTTGCAAATCCCAATGAAAAAAACTGTGTCAAACTTGTGGTACAATATTCTAGGAGATTGTTTTGATCCATACAAAGATTTATTCAACTTGCAAACTAGATTTTCTTTACCTTTTTCCACAAAGTGCTCAAGATAGAAAATATAAATTTCTTCTTCAAGATCACCATGAAGAAATG
The DNA here is from genome assembly GCA_007258455.2 of Sequoia sempervirens. NCBI lineage: Eukaryota > Viridiplantae > Streptophyta > Pinopsida > Cupressales > Cupressaceae > Sequoia > Sequoia sempervirens. The sequence goes on along the minus strand of VDFB02281492.1, from coordinate 838,681,705 downwards.
TTGTATTCGCATCCATCTGTTCAATTTCTAAGTCATACGCTGCTACAAGTGACAAAAGAAATCTGATAGATGTCAGCTTAGGGTATGTGCAAGATCATGGAAAAAACAAGACCTTAAGTGGCAAAAAATTTAGAAAAATCAGAGTTAGGAAACTTGACATAAAAATTTGAATAAGTTATCTATATTGTCTCAAAAATGTGTAAGAATAGAATATGTAGCAAATTGAATGTAGTTTCTAAACTACTAGGTATGTTTAAAAAAAAAATCTATTTGGTGAAAATTTGAAATTTCAATGTAGTGGTACTTAAATTTCAGGGAAAAAATAAGAAGTAGGTGTTTGTCTGACCACCCTAACAATAATAAAATGATAATATTTTTTAATAAGATTTTAGATATAAGAAGAGGAATCATGCACCGATGTGATTCATATTTTTTTGTGATTTATTTCCAAGTAAATAATTAATTATGAATTTTTTATTACAATTTTTTAAAAAATATAAAAACTTGTATGTCTGACCACCTTAACTTGGTCAAAACTTCATGAAATTCATTTTTTTGTTTCTTTAATCCTATAGTATGTGAAGCATAGAATGTGACACATGTTTTGGATTCAAAAAATGTGATACCGTTTGAAAGCTATAGATGCTTTTCAATCAGCCTATCAATCAGGACTTTAGTCACAATTTGAATAGAAAAAAATAATAATTACCTATTAAATTCAAAGTAAAATATAATTTATATCGGTGGAAAGCTGAGAATCTCCTTTAAAAACCCTTTTTGTTTCATCAATTTTGGCTAAAAAAATAGTCGCCAGCCACATACCCATCATATTGCCACTTTTTGGCCCATCATGATCCTGCACATACCCATTAGCTATAGGAGAAAAAATTTCTCCATAATCAATTCCCTCTACCTCAGAATAACCCTTTGCAACCAACCTCACCTTATACTTTTCAACACTACCATCCAGACCTATTTTATTTTTAAATACCCATTTGCAGCCAACAACTTTTTTTCCTTCAGGAAAGGGCACCAAACTCCAAGTGTCATTCTTTTCTAATGATGCAATTTCTTCATTCATGGCTTCCAACCAAGATTTTGAATCAAGCATTCTAATTTCCTCTTTTGCAGTCCTAGGCTCATCAGTGCCAGAAATTAAAGCATAGGCACAAGTAGAATCTAACAGAGAACACATACCTATTAGATTGCTTTCTTTCATGTGTTGACCTCCTCACGGGCTGAGGCTGAGGTTGTTCTTCTTCTTCAAAACTCCTAGAACTACTTGAGCTCTCCTCAATTTTAGGTACATTTTGAATTTTCAATTCCTCTCTATTTGGTGTTAGAGAAATTTCAACTACATCCTTTTTATTTTATAATTTTATCTTTGATTGCAGATCCAAAGTAGAAGGCTTCAACTCATGAAAAATAACACTTCCACTATACAAAACCTTCTCAGTATCAGGATTCCAATGCTTGTATCCTTTTATGCCAGAAATATAGCCAATAAAAATACATTTAACAACCTTGTTCTCCAATTGAGATCATTTTTCATTTGGCACATATGCATATGCCTCATGGCCAAAGACATTAATGTGTCTCAGAGAGAGCTTCTTTCTAGACCATGCTTCTAAAGGTGTTTCTCAAGAAAAGAAGAATTTGGAGAACAATTTAATAAATAACATGTTGTTGTAACTGCCTCAGCCCATAACTTCTCCTCCAAGCCACCACTGCTCAGCATACTTCGTGCTATTTCCATCACTGTCCTGTTGAACCTTTTAGCAACTCCATTTTTTCGAGGAGTGTAGGGTGTATTTATATGTCTTTTAATTCCATGATCTCTACAGTACCTTTCAAAATCATCAGAATAAAACTCACCGCCATTGTCAGTCCTTAAACATTTTATTTTTCTTCCACTCTAAATTTCTAGAAGGTTTTTAAATTCCTTAAAAAGACCAAACACTTCTAATTTACTTTTCAAAAAATAAACAAATTCCCTTCTTGAATTATCATCAATGAACGATACATAATATCTTGATTTAGACAAAGAAGGAACATTTATAGGACCAAAAAAATCAGAATGTATGTAATCAATTATACCAGAAGATTTATGAGGACTAGAGTAAAATGAAACAAGGTGTTGTTTTCCATATATACAATGTTCATAAAATTTGAATTCAAGGTTATAGTCATCAATCCCTTCAACTAGGTTTTTAAACCTTTTTCTCAAATGTGGCCAAGCCTATGATTCCAGAGCATAGTCTTTTTTGTTGGAAGTTTAGCTTCCATAGAGTTTTCACTATCAGGAACTTTTTCCTCCTCTCCACAAGTAGCCTTTTGTGACTTTGCAGAGACACTATTACATTGAACAACAAGTGCATCCAACAAGTGCCTCTAGTCAATTTTCAGCCATTCCTAGAGAATGTGACTTGCACTCCAACATCATTCAACTTACTAATAGAAAGTAAATTTCAATCCAGACCTGGTATATGCATTACATCATTGATTCCCTTCAATCTTCATCATGAAACTGAATTCTAACTCTTCCATGACCAACTATTTCCAAAGATGAATCACTTGCCAATTACACCCTTCCACCATCATATTTTTCATACTTAGTGAACCAGTCTCTATGAGATGTCATGTGGAAATATGCTCTAGAATCAATCAACCAGGCATAGTCTGATGCCTGAGTTACCAAGGCTACAATGAAGGCATCTCCATCACTCTAAGAAGAATCATTGTTGGAAGAGTTCTTCTTATTTTTCTCCTCTTTACAATCCTTTCACACATGAACAAGCTACCCATAATTCCAACACTTCATCTTTGACTTCATTCCAAGAGACTTTGATCTCCCTTCTAATTTTGATTTGGAATTCTTGTCCTTCTTCTTTCCTTTTTCTTTCGATCTTAAGTACTTAAAAAACAAGAGCCTCCTTCACCATCTCAAAAGAGTTCCTTCTCATCTCTTCTAATAAAAAAGAAGCAACAACATCTTCCATCTTAAAAGTGGATGTCATACTCCCAATAGCAATCACCAAGTGATCCCAAGAATCTGGCAAAGAACATAACAATAGCATACAACGATCTTCTTCATCAATCTTCACACCCACATATGCTAACTGAGCAATCAACATGTTGAAAGCATTCATATAATCAGCAACAGACACTCCTTCCTATATTTTTAAAGAGTACAACTTCTTCCTCAAGAATAACTTATTTACCAAGGACTTTCCCTGATAAATATCTCCCAGTTTTTCCCACAAAGAAGATGCAGTCTTTTCTCCATGAACATTTAGAAGAACTGAGTCTACCAAACATAGCCTTATCAGCCCCCTTGATTTTTGATCTATGAGGTCCCAATCATCTTGCTTCATGCCTGAAGGTTTCATTCAAGAAAAAGTAAACCAAAGATCATGATCAACCAACAGATCTTCCATTTTGATTTTCCACAGCTCAAAATTGTTGCCATTGAATTTATCATTATCAATCTTTCTTGATGTGCTTTCCATCTTAATCTATAATTTAAATTACCATACTTCTATAAGACTCCCACTGAATAGAATTGACACAAAAAACCCAACCTACCCACAAGGATAACACAACTGGCCAGGCTCTGATACCACTTGTAAGGAAAGATTAAGATGTAAAACAAACTCTCCTATTGCCAAAACTTAGAGAAGAATGCAGATACGTCTGTAATTTTTTGCAAATTCAATTCATTAAGATGCACATGAAAATAATAACAGAATAGAGAAATAGACACATACACAATTGGACACCAGATTTGCTTGGGAAAACCCTTACAGGAGAAAAACCCACCACACCAAAGAAAAAGATTTGTATTACAGTAACTGAAATTACATAGAAGTTATAGACTCTTCTTTCACATGTCAATTTTATAGCAACAACATTTCCCTGATCAACCTAATACAAAAAATCACTGTTATAATGCTCTCCAACAACATACAATGAAATTCACACACTGAACAATTCCCTGCTCGATCAAACAACTCTACCATAATTCAAACTGTTCATTCTTCAACAATCGGTCTGTTCATTTCCCATAAGAGAATGGTCACAACAATTCAACTACCAACCAGTTTGCATTATGCTTCTCTCATTGCTTCAAGACAAACCACGTAGGACAGTCATTTGGTCAAAATTTTCTCAATTGTATCACATATTGGTGAGACAATAGACTGTGTCTCACCGATTCCAAACTTCCCATTGACCATCGTACACTCCACAATCTTCTACTAGTCTATCACTCAGACTTGACAAAGTCTTCCTGACCATAGGACCATCGGCATGACAAACACTAGTGGTGACAAAATGGGATGTCATATTGATAGTTCAAGTCTCTCCAATGTCCCAAACAACACCAAAACCACGTACATTAGAAAGACTCACACTGACTTTCATCAGGAGAAAATCCATCAGCAAGAGCAATATTATCGGTGTTAGATCAAAAAGTCTCATTGATAGTTCAAGTCTCTCTGACCACCTCGTCGGCAGGAGTCACACTGATGTGCAAACCCGTCGGAAAGAGTAACACTATCATAAATAGTTTGAAATTTAAAATTGTTAGTTCAAGTCACCTCAACATGTCCATCAATAAGAGTCTCCTTGATGATTGCCTTCCACCAGATATCTACCATCGAAATGAGATAGAAATTTCACTTCGATAGTTTTGGTCACACCAACAATTCTTATCAGCAAGACATTCATAAGTCACACTGACATCGGCCAAAATTTTGCTATCAGAATGAGTTTGGAATCTCACTCTGATAGTTCAAGTCATACCAATGATTTATGTCGGCAAGACAGGTCCTATGTCACACTAATTTGATCCCTTCAAGACTTTAGAACACAACTACTTATCAACAAGACATTCCAAAGGTCTCACCGATTTTTCTCTTTCAGGAGTTCCATGTCAATAAGTTTGAGGTACTTTTTCCAACAATATGTCCTACCACTATACCACCTATAAGTATTTCATTCACTTTCCCCTCGAACACATACACCCCTCAATCTTTTCACCTCCATCTCATAACACAAGCAATGACCCTCTCATTAATCAACTCTTCCAAATTGTTTCATCCCTTCAAACAAAAATTCCACCATCAACCAAAATAAAAATGGCCCACCTACATATTATGTCAAAAGTAGCCAATTTTCCTTGGATATATTGGGAACACCAATGCCACAAGCTATAGAGGTTCCTAGATTCAAGAAATATGGGGGAAAGGGAGATACTTCTAACCATGTTAATGCTTATATTGTCTTATGTAGTGACTTTTTCCTTTATGATAAACTCTTGGCTAAGCTTTTCCCTAGGTCCTTGAAAGATAATTCCTTGGAATGGTTCTCTTTGTTATCGTTAAACTCAATTTATTCATTCAATAATCTTGTTGAATCATTTTTCATCCATTTCCATGTGCATATAACTCCTAAGATGACCTTGGATGATTTGATGAGATGAAGCAAAAAGAAGAAAAAAAGATAATTGATTTTATCTCGTGCTACTAATCGCTTTATTCCCAAATTGATGTCAAGCTTCCTGATCCTCACCTTCAAAATATGTTCATGTAAAATTTTCAAAGTAAGATACAATATAAGCTTACCATGATGAAATTTGATTCCTTTATGCACTTGTGTATTTCCCTCTGTGATTATCAAAACTCGGTTAGTAGTCGAGATACAAAATCCACCTCTAGTCATACTGAGAAATCCAAGCCCGCAAACCAAAAAAATTTCCAACCTTTTAGAAAATATAATAAAGGTTTCCTTCAATTCAATCCCCCTCAACAAACAACTCATAATGTCAATAACCAAGTAACTATTGTTAAATCTGTGACACCCTTTAGGTAAGGGGACCTAAAAAGATAATTCACTCCCTTACCCAATACCCTTGAAAACAAATGTGACAACTCCTAGAATAAAAGATGGTTAGCTTGCCCCATGTTAAACAATATGATCCTAATAAACTATTACCCGCAAGCTTACTGCCATTATCATTGACAAAATTGACATGATATGAAACACTGTAAGCATCTTAGACATCTTGTGCAAGACCTCATTGATTCTGGTTGTCTTTCCATTGGAGGTGTTAGTGATCAAGGAAATAATTTTTTTTCCCCTCCTAACCAAAACTTGAAAATATTTACCAACCCTATGCCTAATCATAACATTTCATTTGTCAAAACTAGTGAAACTACAAAGAATGATGTGATGAATGTTGATACAAATGATGATAACAATGACACTGTTCAACATGATCCTATAGATAATGATCCTATGGATGACATGGTAGGAGTGATAGACATAATTACTCATAAGGTTCAAACTAAAAGGCCCCATAATATTGCTTTCTCCTCACAAGATACACTTAAACAAGCACTTGATGGTCCTCTTTACATAGTTGGTTGAATCTATGACAAGCCCACTAATGGGATCATACTAATGGATCCTATTTGTGGAGAGAATGTGATCACTAAGGAATTCTTACTTTTTCATGAGATATATCAAGATATATATGATAAACCAAAAGCATGGATCAAGATGCATAATGGTATCGCTTCCCATATGATGGGATTGATCACTCTTCCTTTACAAATAGGACGACAAACAATATATATCTCATTCTCCATCATCCCGTAGTCAAACTAATTTTGTGTGAAGCTAGGCTACCCATGGCTTTTCTCCATAAATGTAGTCTCTTCAATTGTGCATAAATGCTTAAATTTTCCCTTTGATAATGAAATTTTCACTGTCCATCATAGTGGCTTTAACCCTTTTTCCTCCCATAGAAAATTTTCCTTAGATTTATTTTGGCCTAAGCCTATGGAACCTATAAAACCATGAGAAGACTTCTTTTTCATATCCTATCAAAAGTTCAAGGCAAAGAAAATAGCAGAATTATCCCTCTAAAACATGCCTCAACCTACAAAAGAGCCTACCATCCTTGAAAAAACCATGATTGAGCCTAAGTAAATTCCAAACAACCAAGACCAAGATAAGACAAAAATTTCACCTCCTTTCTACAAAATACCAAGAGATAATGAAAACAATTTTGTCACAACTCCTTGAATAAAACAATTTTATAAAGTCATTTTTACAAAGAAAATTCTAAAGTCAAGTCTTCCACAATAAGTTTCATTAGCAAAATTGAAGTTTTAGGGGAAAAAACTAGGGTTTTTGCAGGTCTTGAAGCTCACTCTTCATTGAAATTTCAACATTGCAAAGAGTTAATAATGGATGCCTATGGTTAATCATGGAGAAATCTAGGTTGAGGAGATGTAACTATCCATCAAATCACACCTAAATACTTGTTTCCAAAGTGATTCCATCTTCCATTATCCTCTATCTTCATATTAAGGTTTTCATTTCTTTTACATTCCATTTGCATGTCTTTTGTCTCCATTTTTATGTGTTGTAATATTTCTAGGGTTGAAGTCTTGCATCAATCAAATCATATTTTCATATCTTATTCTAGCACAATAGAATAGGGTTTTGACATACTTCAAATTTTCCTAGTCTTTAACACATCTAAGACTAGAGTTTTATGCAATTTTTTATCCATTCAAGGTTTGATTACCCAACTGGGGGTTTGACTAAGGAAAAACCCACATTAGACAACCAATTTTAAGCTATTTTGTAGGAATTTTCTGAGATCCTGATTCGAGTTTACGTCAAAGAGTGTTGTATAGTTGACAAGGTACAAAATAGAGATCTGAATTTGTAGAAATTTGAAAGTGGAATGATTCTCCATGGATGAAAAATGAGTCCCTCTTGAGGTGAATTTTTGAGTTAGATGCAGATTCCACAGCCCAATTTGTAGAAATCAGGTTTTGGACAAAAAATCTTGTCTTGGGACTGATTTTCCAAAGGTGGCGAATGAGTCCCTATTAACATAAAAGTTAGAATTATTAGATTTCCAGAGTGTTTTGCATTCATCTTCTGCTTCATAGCTACACATATTCTAGAAAAACCCTTTATGTTTAGTTTCATTTGCATTTATGTTCATCTTTTTAAGATTTTTGCAAATCTCACTATGTTTTCAAACATTGCATATTACATTAGTTTTGCATCAATAATCAATCAATTACATCATTTATTTGCATTTAAAACTTTGCATTTAGTCATATTGACATCATACAATCTTTTTTTTCATTGAACATCTTCAATTTGGTAGGTAATTATGTATCTCTCCTTTTAGGTGGTAGATCGCAAGCGTGCAAGAGTAGTCTATAGAACCCCAACCACAAAATTGTTGGTTCATTTTGGTGAACCTGCATATTGAACATTATATCCTTTTGATTTACATTTGCATTTGCATCCTAGGGCTTTTTAAAGTTGTGTTAGTAAAATTATTATTTAGAGTTCATTATTGCATCTTATTTAATTACATCATTCCAAAATTCTGCATTTTCAATCTTTATCTGCACTGTACAGATCTGAACACACCCAAATAAGTAAAAAAAATAGAAAAAAAATTAAAATACCTCTCCTGGGACTCATTCGCCACCTTGGGCGAATCAGTGTTTCCAGAATTTAATTTATTGCTTTGCACTTTTCTATTTTCTTTAGTTCCCTTTTTTGTTTTAGTTCAATTACTTTTTGTTATATCTCAATCATTGGCATAAACATCATTTTCCATCATGACATTTATGGATTGTATTATATTCTTGCATATTTCCTTTTCAACATTAGTTCCTAGTTCTTTTAAATCAAATTCATCAATACATTAAAAACAAAAAAATCAAAAAATCAAACCAACCTTTCAAACAAATGATTCAATTTAGAAGCACTGTAACATCCAAGCCTTTTAGTAGTGATGATGTAGACAAGTTAGATGAAGTTCTTTAGGACTTTACCTCGCTCACTTCATCCTCTAAAGCTTGTCATGAGAAACCTAAACCAATTGACGATAACCTATCCCTCAAACATTTTAATAGTGATGACCTTGATTTGTTAGATGAATCTCTTCACAACTTCATCCCGTCTACATCATCCACTAAGGTTTTTTATGACCAACATACAACAAAGAACATTAATGTCTCTAAATTTTTCCATGAGCAACCTAAAACAATTAATGATAACTTACCCCTCAAACCTTTTAGTCATAATGACTTAGTTATGTTAGATGAAGTTCTTCAAGACTTTATCTCGTCTAAGACATCCATTAAGGTTTGTTGTGAACAATGTCAAACTAAGGACGTTAATGTGATTCAACCTCAACTCATTCTTTACCCACCCTTACATAAAATTCATCCTTATAATAACCCTGAATTCACTCTTGACCCACCTAAAACTGATATGTTGTAGCAATCGAGTAATCTTACTATTGCTCATACATATAATACCTGAAACAATCCACAATCACCACAACCAAACCCATCCTCTTTACCTTCACCTAATCTTCCTAGTGCTCCTCGCTTTTCCCCACACACAAAGTAGTATGATCTTGTTGAGAAATTAAATAATACTCCTGCAAATATTTCCCTTTGGGATTTACTTCAAAATTCACCAAATTACCACAATATTCTTCAAAAATCCTTACAACAGATTGCAGTTCCTCCTAGTACAACTCTGAATGATGTGGAAAATTTAATACATGGAATGCATAAGGTTAACCTTGACATTAATTTCCATCAACATGAGCTCCCTCCTTTAGAGTTGCAAAAAAAGTTGAAGCCTTTATGATAATTGCTCAATTCCATCAAATAGGTATCAAAAGAACCCTCATTGATAATAGTTCTACCCTTAATGTGTGTAGTGTGAATCTCCTTGATAGATTGTGTGTTGATAAGTCACAAATAAAACCTGATTCCTTATCCATTTGAGGATTTGACAATACAACAAAGAACCCACTTGGTGTAATCACTTTTCCTATTACGGTTGGGGTGGCTACTATGCAAACTCCTATTCATGTCATGCCTTATGATCTTTCATATAATAATCTTCTAGGAAGACCATGTATTCATGAGATGAATGCAGTTCCTTCAACCCTTCATCGTATCATGAAATATGTCTATAACGACAATATTTATCAAGTTGAAATAGACGCCAAAGCTAAAAGTTGCTTGCAGCTTGAAAAAGGATCTCTAAGTCCTTTGAATACATTAATTCCCACATCTAGTATAAAACCTCTTCAAATTGAGCAACAAGATGAGGAATCAGTCTCTAAATTAGTTGGTGATGATTGGGTATCCTTAGAATTCACACATTTACTTATGGGTGAATACATAATCACACAAAAGACAAATGAGAAACAAGAATAGCTAACCGTCATGTCAACTCAAAATTCTAAAAAATCTTCTGGACAACATTTATCTCCTTTACTTTGGAATAAAATACAATGTACACAACCAATTTTGATGAGATAAATTATCAACCTCCACCTAATCTAAAAGAAATGGAAATACTTTATTGAAAGGGTTATGGAATTATGAAACAATTGGGATATACAGGAAAATGATGTGGGAAGAATGAACAAGGAATTTGTGTCCCTATAGAACCTAATACACAAGAGACAAAAAATGGATTGGGCTATTCTTTTTATAAGAAGACAAAAGCTACTCAACAGCCATATTTGAGCATCAAAACCATTACATGTCAACCAAAACACAAATTCACAATCAAACATCCTGAATTGCTTGATAGGAACTTACCACCATCATGGTCGTATGTTGATAGTGATGAAACTCTGAAACAAATGTTAGGAGTTTATGATAACACATCCTCTACTACTCCCATGAAATGGTTTACTTGCGCTGTGATAATTACCAAGGAAAAAGATAGTGAGATCACTGAAAAAGCATATGATTATGAAGTTCCTAAATCTAATGCACTCCCTTTAGGAGATAGCATTGATGTGCCAATAGACATAGATGATAAAGAAAAAAGTTATTAAGATTGGGAAGTGCCTTGACGATGAAGAACAAGAGGATACTAGAATGTTATTTCATGATTTTCCTAAAAGAAATTCTTGGAAATATTCTAATATGCTAGGGATTGACCCAAAAATTCTGATACATAGCATCGTTCTCGCTAAAAATGCTAAAACTATTTGCTAAAGGATACAAAAAATTCACCCTAATGTAGCCTTGCATGTTAAAGTAGAGCTTGAGAAACTCCTTAATGTAGGATTCATTTGACCTATTGATTATTCTCCTTGGATCTCAAACATTATCACAATTGCTAAACCTGATAATCATATTAGTATATCTACGGATTTTGGTGACTTAAATAAAACTTCTTTAAAAGACAACTTTCCACTTCCTAATATTGACATGATTGTGGATTCAACTACTGGACATTTTTTGTTGTCACTCATGGACACATTTTTTGGTTGTAATCAAATCCTTATCAACCCTCAAGATCAATACAAAACTACATTTACAACTGTTTGGGGAACATTTTGTTGGTTGTGATGCCCTTCGGTTTAAAGAATGTCGTCACAACTTACCAACACGCGATGACCTTGATATTCCACAATTATATACATAAAATCTTGGAAGATTATGTTGATGACATCATAGCTAAATTCTTAACAAGACAAGACAATGTGAATATTCTTCAGAAAATCTTTGAGCGAATACATAAATATAATATGCGATTAAATCCAAAAAAGTGTGTCTTTGGCATAGATAGTGGTAAAATTTTGGGGTTTGGCATATCTCACAAAGGCATTGAGGTGGACACAAATAAAATTGATGCCATTCTTAATATGTCACCTCTTAATAACATTTCTCAATTGCACGCATTACAAGGTAGAATTCAAAATATCCTTCATTTTGCTAAATCTTTAGCCGATCACACATTACCCTTCACACATCTTCTCAAAAAGGATATTCCTTTTGATTCGAATGAGGATTGTAAGAAATATTTTGAGAGTTTAAAGGAATACCTAGCAACTCCACTTGTTTTACAACCCGTCATGCCAAATAAACCATTTATCCTATACATAGTAGCATTAGTCCATGCTTTTGCAACATTGTTGGCTGAAGAAGATGATCATGGAAAAGAGCATCCTATGTATTACATTATTCAAAATTTAATCAATTATTAAACTCGCTACTCCCTAATTGAAAAAAAATGTTTAGCTCTTGTATTCACTACTAGTAAATTGCAAAATTATTTACTAGATGCTAAAATAGAAGTCATAAAAAAAATTTGATCCCCTTAAACATCATTTTAATAAAATTGACTTATCTAGACGTTTAGCTAAATGGGTAATGTTGTTAACTGAATTTAACCTTAAGTTTTTTTCCCAAAAAGCAATCAAAGGATAAGCCTTAACCAATCACTTAGTCGATGCTCCTTCCCCTCTCGCTTTACCTAATCATGACTCCTTTCCTGACAATATTGTCTTAACCAGTGATGTTAAAACATGTGAATTGTATTTTGATGGCTCTAATTGTAGAATAGGTTTTTGTACTATAGTGGTATTACTTTTTCCTGATGGAAAGCCTATTCCCTTGTCTTATCGATTAAATTTCCTATGTACATGTATATAATGCAGCTGAGTATGAGGCATTAATCATAGGATTGTGAGCTGCTTTAACCATTGGTGCTAAATATATCAAGATCTTTGGTGATTCACAATTAGTAATCAAACAAATCAATGGGACATATCAAAATAAACATGAAAAATTATCAAAATACAAGGAACTCACAATGAAATTGTTAGAGAATTTTGAATCATTCACCATGGATAATAGCCCATGAAAAGATAATTGACATGCAAAGGTGATGGTGAGTGCAGCCTCTCTGATATCCCCACACGATCCTTCAAAAAAATTCACCTTTGTTATTCACCTCATCATGAAAAATTTGATTAATACTCTCTTAGAATACATTTTAACCACAACTCAAGAAGACTCGCAAGAATGGTATGATACACTATACAATTATTTAAAATATGGTACAATTCTTGAGCCCACAACAACAATCATTCAAAATTGTTTACACAAATTAGCAGCCATATATGTGATCCTTGCCAATGTATTGTATAGAAGATCTTTCAATCGTCTCTTACTAAGGTGTCTTAAGGATTCTAAAATTCCTATAGCCTTGGAGCAAGCTCATGCTGGTGCCTATGGAGGTCATTTTGGAGGACGGTCATTAGTGCAAAAGCTCATCTGTGTGGGATATTATTGGAGACATATAGAGAAAGATTATTTTTCTTATGTTAAACAATGTCACAAATGTCAAGAATATAGCAATTTGATTCATGCTCCTACTTCTGAGCTCTGTGCCCAAATTCCCATTTGGTTGTTCTTAGTATGGGGACTAGATCTTATTGAAAAACTTTCACCACCCTCTTCCACTGGACATACATTTATAATAACCACAACAGATTACTACACAAAATGGGTGAAAGTTATTCCTCTTAGCTCTACAAACGCTGAAGTAATTTTTTGTTTCATATTGGAACACATAATTGCTTGCTTTGGCCTTCCTTCTGCAATTGTTTCCAACAATGGAACCCCATTCAAGAATAATGAAGTAATGAAATTTCTCAAAACATTCAACATCCAACATTGATTTTCTACATCATACTATCTACAATCCAATGGACACGTTGAAAGCACTAACAAGATCCTTGAAAAAATCCTAAAGGAAACTATTAACAAACATCAGAAGGAATGGCATACACAATTACATTATGCGCTTTGGGCTTATTGAACAAGTGTTCGATTATCTAGGGGAACTACACCCTATAACCTTGTTTATGGAACTAATGCGATCATGCCCTTAGAGTTAGAAATTCCTATGTTGAAAATTTCTCTTCATGACCTTATTGATGTTGCCACTTATAAGGACCAATGATTGCACCAGCTTGAAATGCTCGATGAAAAGTGCATTAATGCTCTTGAGCACCTTCAAGCTTACATTAAACAATTACAATGAAAACATAGTATTCATGTCATTCCTCAAATGTTTCATAAGGGTGATTTTGTTCTTTATGAGAATCAACACAATACTAATGTCGATCAGGCGGACAAAGATAAGTTCAGCCCTAATTGGTTAGGACCTTACATAATCACTACCTGCTATGGGTCTGGTACTTGTGTCTTAACTACTCGCTTGATGGTACCCCCTTAAGGAACCTATTAATGTCACACATTTGCATCAGTATTATCTCTAATATTTTAATAGTATGATTAATAAAGCAATGTTGTCTAAAGTTATTTGGTTACATTCTAAATAACTTTCACATTGCTTCATTCTTGACAATTGATCATGTGCTTGTCTTGAACACTAGGGTAATTATTTAAAATTCCATTTTTATAATTACTTTAGATTTCATACTATTCATCCTCATCCTATGTTAAGTTTGATCCTTATAAAAAATTATAAGTGTATCTAATTTAACATTCTTTCTTTAATTCAACAATGTTGTATCTAAAGTGAAGTTGAAAACTATTTTACATTAGATAACAACAATCATGTTAAATCAAGTACACATTAATTAAATACTTTTAATTAAGTCATTTAATTAATCAAATTTTCATTTAGCATTCAAACTCATTGAGAAAAATTGAAACAACACCAACTGCTTATATATATATATATATCAAAAGTCTTATTTACATCATCATATACAAAATCACCAAGGTCTATGAGAACTAGACCCCTCGGGTTCTCACACCCATGATCCAGTACCTAGACGTTGAGAGATGGTCGTGTGTGACCATGATCATGAGCCACTAACTCTAAGTGCATACTCCAAACCCTATGCTTGACCAAGAGCCACAAGTCGATCCTCTACCATTTGATCCCTCTTTGATCGTAGTTGTGCTAGCTCTGCATGCAGTCTCTCAACCTCTACTGAGGTCTGTGATGATTATCTTGTACTTTTAGCTCAACAAAGTCATCTCCTCACACTCTCGTACATAGCCCACAGCCTCACGAAAGGTTTAAGCAACTCTAGCTCCTCCTCCATGATTGGTGGGGGAATGTAGTCTAGGTCCATCTCCTCCTCATCGATGCATTTAGGCACTATCTCTATGGAAGCCTGATGATAAAACTATCACCAGCCTCTCATCGCTGCTACAAGATAGAAAAGGTACACAATCAATACACATCATCATATATATATATATATATATAAAGTATAAAAATCTCAAACTACATGCATAAAATCAAATATCATCACCTATGTCTCCAGAAGAGTGATGGATATCAACCTCATCCTCTCTACGAGGCATGGAGGATGCGCTAGCCTCTCTCTGACTATGGGCGTTGATATTTGTTGTAGCTATTGCATGTGATCTGGTCCTACGAGTGTGAGAAGCCTATCCATGCTTTTGCTAATCCTCGGTCACTACCTCATCACCCTCACTCAGGGGTGGCTCCTCCTCATAATAATCATCCTCATCATAGTTAGAATCAACCTTTGAATCATACTCAATATCAATAACATTAGTAAATATATTTTTTGGTCTATATCGTACATCCTTGGCCCTATCCTCTAGCTCATCTCCCTCATCTAGTGTTGGTCCTGCATCACCTATAGGGACATCCATGGGAAATACAAGAGCTGGTTGTGTCACTAACCACCATTCCTCATGCTCATTTGTGTTGGTGTAATTAATTATTTAATTACACTTTATTAAATTTACTTAGGTAATAATTAGTTTGCTTAATTATTAAGTAAGCTTTATTTAGTTGAGTTGATTTTAGGTCAATATTAGGGTTATGCATACATTGCTTTTATAAAGCAATTCATCTCTTGTATTTTTTCAATTCCTGAATATTATTCATTCGCACATCTTCATGCAAATTACTCTACTTTTTATTTTTTTTCTCTTCTAGAAGGTATTTTTTTGGTTTGCATGTCTGATCTTGGTTTCTAACATGGTATTAGAGCCAGGTTTGCAGCCCCTTCTCAGAATTTTGGAGAAATTCATTGCAAAGCACGTTCAGGGTTCCTTGATGGTTTCATGCCTTGAGCTTATTTACGAAGCGTTTTGGATCAGATCGGGCATCTCCATTGGATTCAGAGTGCTGGAAAAAGTCAGGATTGGCTTTTGTTTCATTGATTTTCATCACCATTTCTTAGATTTGTGAGGGTTTCTAGATCTAGAGCATACCTATAATTTTGGAGCATTTTGAGCCCAAACAGACCTCACGATCGCGTTCAGTCTGCCCAAAAACCCCAAAATTGACTCTCAAATTGTCAAAATTGGACATAGTGACTCCGGGAGGGATTTATTTTCATTTCTAGGTCATACGACCTTGTATGACACACAATCTAAGAATTTTTTTTGAAAAAAATAGAGTTAATGGGCACCACCATTAGTAAACTACTAGCAGTTAGCGGCTAATTGCTAGTGGTTAATGCTAGTGGTTAATGCTAGCAGCTAGTCTAACCACCAGGGTTTCCTCCAAACCCTTTTGGAGCAGTTTTGGTATTTTGGCCATAACCTTTTTGTTTGAACTCAGAGTTTTGAAAATGAAATATCACTAGAAAGCTAGTTCTGAGCCCAATCCAGTGGTGCAGGTTTTTTTTTCTGGTTTTTTTGTTATGTTTCACGTTTTTCCAGTCAAATTCATATCATCATTTTCGCGCTTCCAGGGGCATATCTTTTGCATACGGTCCTCATTTTTCAAAAATGAATAGGCATTGGAAAGTTGGTTTAGTCCTCTACACAAATCTGAGGTCATTTGTAATCATGGAGTCAGATGTGAACATTGGTTTGTGCATGCACTCTTTCTATTTTTTGTGCACTAGGTTTGCGTTTTCTCTTTAATTTATACATGTTTTGCATTCTCTCCTTTTACAATCATGGGTTATTGTAATAAATGAACTTAAATATAAAGTTCCATTTGGGGGGTTTCTTGCATAATAATTTGATTAGAGTGTAGTTGCATTACATGTACTTTGATCTCATCTTCATATTAATGACAACTCACATGAGTTGTATCTAGATTCTATAGTTTCTTTTGGCCACATCTTGCTCATAGCTTAACACATTTTGGTTTACTATGGTTCACATCTCAGATTAAGAGCCTATGGTTAATAATCTTGAATCATCTTAGATTCACATTGGGTCACATCTCAGTTTGAGGGCCATTCATTTTATGATTAATGTTCCAGAATCTTCATGGTTTTTGCTCCTATGGATTAGTTTTAGTCATAGTTTGTCAGCGGCATATAGATACACATAGCTTCTAGATTCTTTCATCATATAATTCCCTCTTATGGGGGAAATATTTATTCATCTATTGTTGCTTCATAGATTCTAGGGTTGTTCTAGTTTGTGATTTTTCCAGTGTTCCTTGGCATCGAGTCTGCTGTTGCAGTATCATGATTTTCCTTGAGTCCTTCAGTGACTCTCATATGGTTTCTTGTAAACAGAGGTATCTTTCTTTGCTTGCCAGATTCAGGATTCTAGTGTTACTCCACTAGTGTTCTTCCAGTGCTTCTTTTTAGTAGGTCATCTCATTGAGCGGGGGTTTGGTCCCATTGGGTTTTCTCCTCTTTCCCATTCATTGCATTTGTACGTGGGTACCTAACATGGCCTTGTAGCTGAGACCCATTCATGATTTCTTGCATTCATCCTAGTATTAGGTGCATGCTTTTTTAGTCTCCCTAAGTTGCACTTAAGGGGGGTTGTTGGTGTAATTAATGATTTAATTACACTTTATTAAGTTTACTTAGGGAATAATTAGTTTGCTTAGTTATTAAGTAAACTTTATTTAGTTGAGCTGATTTTAGGTCAATATTAGGGTTATGCATACATTGCTTTTATAAAGTAATTCATCTCTTGTATTTTCTAAATTCATGAATATTATTCATTTGCACATCTTCATGCAAATTGCTCTATTTTTTATTGTTTTCCTCTTGTGGAAGGTATTTTTGGGTTTGCATGTCTGATCTTGGTTTCTAACATGTTGGTGTAATTAATTATTTAATTACACTTTATTAAGTTTACTTAGGTAATAATAAGTTTGCTTAATTATTAAGTATGCTTTATTTAGTTGAGTTGATTTTAGGTCAATATTAGGGTTATGCATACATTGCTTTTATAAAGAAATTCATCTCTTGTATTTTCTCAATTCTTGAATATTATTCATGTGCACATCTTCATGCAAATTGCTTTGGTTTTTAATGTTTTTCTCTTGTGGAAGGTATTTTCTAGTTTGCATGTTTGATCTTGGTTTCTAACAATCTATGCTACCAACATCTTCAGTGTCAATGACTGGTGGTTGATCATGTTCTGAATCATTAGAGTCACTCTCAAGAACATGATCTATAGTGAGTCAAATGGTATCACCCAACCTCTGGGAACTCCACACTAATCACCTAATGAAGTGGCACACCCTCGATGGTTTTTTCACATTCCCAAATTGTCGCATGACTCACCCATAATACAAAAGGTCATACAACATAGTCATGTCATCTAGCTAAAAATCTATCCATCTACATCCTCCTCAGTTGTCCTATGGGATCTGGCCACTATAGTGTGAGTAGATAAGGTCTCCAGAGGATCTCGTTCTCCTCCAGCCGGTCAAATCTCACCCTCCAAAAATGTATATCTTTGTACTTCCACAAGCATCACAAGAGATAGTTGAAGACTTGTGGATATCCTGTAGCTATAGCACAAGGGAACCCGACAGGCCTGGTGCATCTAATATGCTTGAGGCACCACACCTACAGAAGTGTGCAGTGCACCATACTGTCGATCTCTCAAAACACAAATTGACCAAGATCATAATAAATTTGTGCTAGGATGCAACCTCCCCAAGCATAGATTGTCTTGTGCTCATGCATCTCGCGGATCAAGTGTTGGTCTCCTACAATGATTTAACAACTAAGCCCATAAAAATTTTATTCAAATATTGGACATCTAATATTAATAGTTGTCTTAATCACCATGAAGGTGCATTTAACTTTTCAACCCAAGGATGTAAACTTCAAATGGGTCAACACAGAATGTGCACTAAGAGTCCATAGTAGCCATATTCATCCTACAGCTAAGAAAGACATAATGTTGAAAGTAAATTGCTTGGAAAGGAGTAATATAAATGTTGAATATCAAACAACACCTGTAATAAGCTGAAGTGCATGACAAAAATGAAAATATGAGAAAACAAATAGGAAACTAATTTGTCTGCTTTCGCTGCAGGAACAATCACATAATGGAATTCTAGTGGCTAGATGAACAAACAATGTCAGATTATTAACTAATTGTTGAACAAAAAGTAATAACTAAACTAAAGGATGGAATGCTCACCAAGTAGGCCCCCTTGGATGAGTATCCCTTAAGACAAATGTAAACAAAAATGCATGAACTTATAACTTCATTTTATTCATTAGAATACATGAGTACAATCAAGCAACATAACTGTATTACTAAGAAACTAAGAATGTGAATACAATCATGAGATTAAGTAAGCTACTGAGAAGGAGCATTTGAGTCTTATTTATATGAAAAAAATCTACTAACTAATTACCTAGCAAGGTAGTCAACTCCAACAGATTAGGATGACGCCACTTTAGGGAAAGCATAAAAAGTGGAGAGGAGGTTACACATGCATGGAATATGGTCAAGCATGTTTCCCTTCATGTAGATCTAGCACAATAGTAACTCCTATATTCACTCAACAAACAATTAAGACCATTTACAAGGCAGTTACAATCATTCGATTTGAACTAGGAATTTCCCTCTTGTTGAGTGTCTTCCCTCCATTGACTTTTGAGCAATGACCTTGCTGACCTTTATGGAAAATGACCAACTGGCAGAATCTTCCTCAATTTTATAGGCTTATAGTTATATTTGTATAACAATATTAGTACACACAATAATTGCATATTTGTAACTACCTTAAAGTAACATTCATTAATCCACATGTAAAATTAACATAGATAGTTCATATAGCATGTCAATGTCATTTAAAGGTTACAAAAATAAGATTATGCCTAATGCCTATGGTTTTGAGGAAATATAAAAAAAAAATCATATCCAAGTATCAAAGTCTATGATAACTACAAGAAATGGATAATAAACTCTATCAAAATTGAACCATAAACTGGACTCATCACTCCCCCCAACCTAAGGATTTGTTGGTCCTCTAGTAGAGGAAGAGTTATTCTTTTGCTTGGTCAATGCCTTGAAATTTGCAACTTCCAGTTATCTTGCATTAGTTCTTGTAGTGCGTGAATTAAGGTCCCAATAAAACCCTTGTTGTCTGTCCAACCTGCTCCATCTTTGTCTCTCTACAGCTATATCATAATGATAATACCTAAAATTTGGCATAAGCCATAACAGGATGGGTGGCTAAAAAGTTAGTGGAAGCCAAAATTTTCCCTTTGTCCTTCCAATCTATATATATCTATCAAATATTTTAAGTGTTGCAACATAGTTCTGTAGGGAGTGAGGCTCAGATTGTTTCAGGTCATCAGTCAGACTGTTCCACCTCTGTGCTAGATATCCTGTTACAAATTCCCGTGTGTTATTTTCTAACTTCTCATATTCTTGGTAAACTTCTTCTCTCTCAGCTAGGATCCTACTACCATAGCTTGGTCAGTAAAGAATTATGTTTGAATCCCTGAAAATGTCTCCTAGATTTCTAGATTCATCCCCTGATGGAAAGGGGAGTGTTGGATTCTATTTTCCTATAAGCACTGAACTGTTGTCCCCAACTAATTTCGTTCTATATCTAGGACATAAATTCCCTTAATTAGACATCCCCAATATACAACAAGGGATTCCAATCATGGTCTTTAGACATAGCATAATTATGCAAATAAAATTAACATAACAAATTTTTCATTTCAAGAGGAGCAATCTCATAGGCATTGAAAAATTAAAGAGGAGTCTCAATGGAAGGATTCAAAACTGAAACAATCCTTGCTAATTTAAAAGAAAGATGCTTCTCCTTCAAATATAGAGGATAGATCCTTCGAGGAGTCCTGCACTCTAATATCTAAGGTACTAAGGTTGTCATATTGTCCACCTTCTTCTTTAAAACAACAATTTTTACATCCTTATATTCAATCTCTTCATCTCTCCTTTGAATTTCCTTCTTCAACCCATGTTTTTCCTCTTTCCATTCCTCTTCCATCCTTTGCATCTCTCCCAATAAGTTCATGGCTACCATGTGCATTGAAAAATTAGAGGGATTATGTATTCCTACCAAAAAAATTCTATGTACTAATGCCTGATGTTCATGTGGCTTCAGCTATAGGCATTCTATTTGTTTAGCCAATTCTGCCTACAGGGGTACTGATTGTTCTCCTAGTTCTGGCTGTAGGACCTCTTGCTACAAGAACTCTTGCTCTTGCTTTTTCTGTAGGAGCTCTTGATTTTCCCCATACCCTTGACTTTCAACTTGTTCTAGGATGTCAGTAAGATCTACCAATGTTATATTTGTTGCTTCCTCAAATATGTCCTTTTCTTCAACATTCACCTGCCCCATTCGAGCTTTTGTATCTTTCTATGTGATGTTTCTCTAGACTTAGGGATTTCTTGCAGAGATACACCAAAGGCTGGCCCAATTGGTCTTGTTTTTCTAGGAGGTCTCTCATGTTTTTCTTTGGCTGTAGGAAGAATAGTGTCAGCCTTCCATTTCTTAGAGCTTGGCACTTCTTTTTCTATCATTTTATTTTTAGCTTTTTCTTTCCTTATTTCTACCTACTTCTTTTGTTCCCTCATTCTCATTAGGGTTCCCAGAGGGACATCATCATCAACATCTAAAGAGGAGATTTATTTTTCTAATTGTTCTATCTCAGAAGAACTAGTCTCTATCATTTTCTTGGCTGCAGGAGGGCTTACACTAGGGCTTGCACTAGAATTTGAGGCTCCAGGAGTGTCTCCAACATTTATCACTCTCTTACTAACCCTACGAGGTTGAGGAAAAACCATAGGTTTCAAATGCTCTGGTCTAATTTGATCAATATTCAATAATTCTTCCCAAGCCATATCAGACACATCCTGTAGAGACTTCTCAACTAATAATTTGATCAAACAATGGTAGGAAATGAAATTATCCCTACCTTTTTGGGTCTCGATCTCCATTATTGAAAGAAGGTGGTATAGCATGTTTGACACGTTCATTCTTCTCCCATGCCTCATATGGTTCAAGAGTTTGAAGTGTACAGAGTGTAGGTTTGATAGGAAACCTTCACAAGTGATGTAATTTATAGTGTAGACAACTATTTGCTTCCATGGCTTAGGAAAAGAGGTTCTCTTCGCACCTTTCTTGTCCACACTCAATGGAGGGTCACCAGGTTCTGTAAATTCAGCCCTAGCTAACTTTGTATCTTTGGTAGCAAGGTAATGTTCACTGTCGATAGACAACCCTATAAATTTTGTAATCCTTTCTTCAGTAGCCATTACCTCAAAACCATTTTACTATATATTTTCCTCAGACAATGTTTGCACAAATTCCAACACAACATCTTCATTGTAACCATTCAGCTTTAGGAAATAGTCTAACAACCCACAATTTTTTAACTCGGTCTGGCAAGGTGCGTCCTACAGTAATACATCATGAACTATGGGTTCATTTCAAATTAACCCACCACACATTGTTTAGCTGTTTGCAATTAAACAAACACTCTGCAAAGTTTTCCTTCCTATAATCTTCATCTGAAAGACCAAATTTCACCTTCTTGCAACACTGCTAAATTCCCAATGCTAATGTCTTATGAATTTTACCTTTTTTGTGACTTAGGATTATGATGGGAGGAATAAAGGTAGTAAAGGGTAGTAAATGTATGATACAATCAATAAAAATAGAGGCATTTGATGTCATTTCACTCATGCGAGTTGTCATCTCATTCATAATTCAAATTGGCTCAATTTAGAGCAACATGGATTGTTATAGACTAGCACATGGAGATGGTAACACACTTCCCCCCAAACCTAAATTTGGGCATGTTTCCTTACATGTGAGATAGTAATGGTGATTTGATTGGGGAAAGGAATAATTACATGCTATGGAGAAAATCTACATTAATGTACAACAATTAATTAAATGTACTAAAAGACAATTAAGATAAAACAAATCAATGTGTGCGTACTTGCATTCATGGAAGATCTGTTACAAATATTATGGAGAAAGTATCGGTCACCTTTTAAGAAGTCAGTTGAGCAATTAATGAAAGTGGAGCAGAATGAAGTGAAGGTATGATGGTGTGATGGAAGATATAGAAAGGTGGAGATGGATGGTTCGATGGGTGAATGAATGAAGAAGTGGACTCCCACAAAATTGGAAGTCTTTATTATGACAAGTTACGTACCTTGGTTATCCAGAAGGAGGGACACTAGGTCTTCTCTCTTCAGCTATAGGATGTTTAGGTATCACATGCTAAGTGAATTTTTGTAGGAATTCCTCCTTGGAAGTCGGCTTGTGATACAACCTAAGGTGATGACCATTGACAAGCAGCTTAAATCTGATAGGGTCAATGGTGGTGAGCTAAACAACACCATTGGGGAAAACTTCAATGACCTCATATGGTCCTAACCACATTTTCTACAATTTTCCTGCACATTATCCTGATACCTTGAGTCGTAGAGCAGTGCCCAATCACCTAGTTGGAATTTCTTGTCCTTGATGAATTTCTCATGCCACTTTATTCTTTGATTTTGCACTACCTCTGTGTGATGCAAGACTATCTTCCTCATCTCATCCAAAACATTCAATTACATGATTCTATCCTTTTGTGCCTCAGAGATATCCATCCCTAATTCTAATGTAGTCCTAAGAGTCTTATGCTCAAATTCAATGGGAATCATGGCTATCTTTCCATACAACAACTCAAATGTAGTGAAGCCTATAGTTGTTTTCCAAGTGGTCCTGTAGGCCCAAACAACTTCTGGTAGCTTGCTTGCCCAATATTTTCTATGGATAGCCACTATCTTGGTCAGAATGGCTTCAATTTCTCTGTTGGTCACCTCAACTTGGTCATTGGCTTGAGGGTGATAAGGAGAAGACTTCCTTTGCCTTATGTTTTACTCATTAACCAATGTTGTAACAAGGGTTTAAGTGAATTGAGCCCCTTGATCAGTCACTATCTCTCTTAGAACCCCATACCATGTGAAAATTTCCTCATAAATAAATTATGCAACCTTATTATCTCTTGCATGCTTCATGGATTTAACTTCTACCCACTTGGTTACATAATCAATGCATACCAAGATATAGGATTTACCATTTGATGGAGGATCAATGGGTCCTACAAAATCCAATCCCCATTTATCAAATGGAGTGATGACTATCATGGGGTAAAGTGGCATATCATCAGATTTGGTTGTTAGCCCATCCTTTGGCATCTATCACACTTCCTTGTATATCTCACTGCATCCTCATGGAGTGTGGGCCAATAATATCCTGTGTTCAAAATTTTCATTTTTTTCATCTTGGCTACAAAATGCCCTCCACAGGGTTCATTGTGACATGCATGCAATATATCATATATCTCATCCTTCATCACACATCTCCTCATGACATGGTCTAGTCCAGTGTAGAACAAACATCCTTCAATCCATGAGAAATGAAATGTTTTCTCAATGAGCACCCTTCTCACTTTTGGAGAGAAATGAGGAAGAACTCTCCCTGTGACCAGACAATTAGCTATGTTAGCATACTAGGGTGTATTCACACTGATAGAAAATAAGTGTTCATCAGGGAAAGAGTCATCAATGACTTGATTGTCCTCTAATGTAGTCAACCTTGAAAGAAAGTCTACAACAACATTGGCCTTCCCTAGTTTATCCTCAATGGTTATGTGAAACTCTTGCATCAACAATAACCATCTTGTTAGCCTACTTGAGATTAGGGGTTTATTCATGAGGTATCTAATGGATGCATAATTAGTGGCACAAAGATTTGATAGTCGATTATGTAGTGCCTGAATTTTTTTAGGTCATAGATCATTGCCAACATTTCTTTTTCTATCATTGTATAGTTGAATTCAGCTCCTTCCATGTTTTTGCTGACAAAATAAATAGCATTTTCAATTGCTCCTTCTTTCTATCCCATGACTACTCCTATACCATAGTCTGATGCATCTGTATGAATGTGAAAATGAAGCTCCCAATTTAGACCTTTGAGTATAGGAGCTTGAGTTAAAGCTACTTTCAAGTCAGAAAATGCCTTGTCATAGTCTTCTTTCCATTGGAATTTAGCATCTTTAGTTAGGAGACTATACAATGGTGCTTCCATTTTTTCTTAACTCTTTGATGAAATGTCTATAGTAACCTGTATGTCTCAAGAAACTCCTAACATCTTTTCATTTTGTAGGTATACACATATTTGTGATCACCTCAATCTTGGCAGGATCTACTTGAATTCCTTTGGAAGAGATGTAGTGGCCAAGGACTACACCTTCCTACATCATCATGAACCACTTTTCATTGTTTAAAGATAGATTGTGTTCTTCACATCTCTTTAGGACTCTCTTAATATTTTCCAATGCTTCATTAAATTCAGCACCATATGTGGTAAAATCATTCATATAAATCTCCATGAAATCATGAGAGATATATAAAAATATGCTAATGACTGCCCTCTGAAAATTGCAAGTGTGTTGCATAAGCCAAATTGAAGTACTGAGTAGGTATAGGTCCCCCATGGACAGGTAAAGGTGGTATTATCCTGGTCCTCAAGTGAAATTTGGATCTGGTAATACCCAGTGAATCCATCTAGAAAAGAAAAGGATTGTTTTTCTGTAAGTGAATCTAGAACTTGGTCTATGAAAGGAAGGGGAAAATGGTCATTTTTGGTGGCAGCATTGAGTTCCCTATAATCAACAAAAACTCGCCACTTCCCTCCCTCTTTGAAAAAAAACACCAATGGAGATACCCACCAACTATCTGAAATGGGGTAGATAAATCTTACATCTAGCAATTTATGTAGTTCCCCTTTTACAATTTCTCTTAATGCATGGTTAATTCTTCTTTGTGGCTACCTCACTAGTGTACAATCATCTCTGATTTATATCCTATGAGTGTAAAGCTTAGGATCCAAGCACTTCATATCATGATATTCCCATGTAAATGCATGCTTGTGGGTTATTAACAAATTTTCCAAAGCTTGTTGTTGTTCTTCACTCAACTTGCTATTAATATTCAAGTATTTTCCTTCTAACACTTGCACTTGTGTAGTTAGCTCTATTATAGTTATTTCACTAATACTTGGTACCTTGAGTTCATGTGGCAACAATGTATTAGAAATACCTATTGCTACAAGAATTCTAGCCATAGGAAGAGTGGGTAGAAGGGTCTTCACTAGACCAGTAGAACTAGATGCATGAGAGGATGATCCTTCCTCTACTTCACAATGGTTCTAGATTATGTTAGACAACACTTCATCTTCCTCTTGAAGCTACATGAAAGAATTTTTTTCTAACATCATAAGTTGTTCCATAGAATTAAATTCTTCAGTCTCTTCACCAACATGTGGCCATATGGGATTATCCGTATCCTAGGATGGCTAAGAAGGAGGGTAGAGAAAAAACTTTTTGGTTCTCTTTCCATGAGAAATGGTCATGTCTCCTAATTGGCATCCAATATAGGCATCTTTTTTTTCTAACCATGGCCTTCTAAGAATAATAGGATACTCAACTAGTGTAGCTTTGGGAGAAAGAATCATGAAATCTATTGGTACTCCCAAGAGTCTAGAGTTATGACAAGATCCTCTACTATACCATCAAGCTTAACAATAGAACTATCAGCAACCTGTAGGACAGTAGGAGTAGATCTCATGCTTGAAATGTTTATTTGTTGTAGGATGTCCTTAGTCAACACATTTATTGCTTCTCCTAAATCAATCAAACCATTCTTTATTTGGATCCCATTTATAACAACTCCTACCACAGGACTACCTAGGTCATTGTACTTGGGGACAGTCACTTTCCCAAGCATGATGTCAGCCAGCTGTCCCACCACATGAACTGTAGTGGGGTATTTTTTTTTCCTATCTAGCTTCTTGGGGCATGCTTCCTTAATTTATTTTCCATATATAGGAACATCTTTGCTGGCCTGAAATAGAGGTATCTTGACACATATATGCTTTAACTGATCTAAAATGTCAAAATTTGTTTCATCCTCTTCCTTTTGTTTAACAACTTCCAATCCTCAAGAAATGGTGGCTCTTGTTCAATCGACTGGAATGGGACTCATTCAAGGTTTTTTGGTGCACTTGGCTTGATGGGGACATTGAAATGCTCCTCCTCTTCTTCCATAGGAAGCTTCGTAATAATGGGTGTGGAAGGAGATTGCAAGGTAGTTCTTGAACACAAGTGGATGTCACTTACACTCACAACATATGCAGGGAATTGATTTGGATTAGCAGAGGCTAATGTTGTGGTTTGTTATTTGGGTTAGGTGTGGGCTGAGCTGGTAGCTGAGTAGGTCTAGGTGTATTTGAACTTGAACTAGAAAGAGTAGGAATTATAGCAGTTTTTTGGGGCTGAGAAGGTGGTTGCATGTAATTAGTGGTCTAGTTTGGCCATTGTTGTCATCCCCTCCATTGAGATGTTTGCTACTAGTTTCCTAGAGGTGGCTACCAATTTCCTTGAAATTGCTGCCAATTCCTCTGAGATTTCTACTACTGGGGTGGAGAGTTTTGGTGATTAGGTCAGGTATTTGGAGGGTTACTCCAAGGCTATGGTGGATATCCTCTATAATTGGATGTATATGGGGGTTTCCATTGGTTACCAGATGAATAGGAATTAAAATATGTCCCAACAAAAGGTAGTGGATCTGGTGGCATACCTTGTCTTGGAGCCCACAACCTCCTTTGTGCAACATAGTAGACTTGATCATCCTCAACCTGGATTGGCTTTAACTTAGGTGGAATTTTCTTACTATCAATATTAGCTACCATATTGCATTTAAAATCCTTCTTCTTTTGTCTACAATGAGGGCAATATTTTGCCAACATTGCCTCTACCTCCTCTTGTTTCTTCTTATCTTGAAGTGTATCTAGCTATGTAGCTAGATTGCTTATAATTTATTTCTTGAAGTAGGACATCAAGTGAGTAATCTCCATCCTTGAGACTCCACTGGCAGATGACTTACCCATAGAGTATTGGTAATCTCTCCCTTTCTTTGAAGCTGCCCTAGAATAGTTTTGAAATATCTTCTTGATATCCTCCCAATGAACTTGAGTGATATCTCCTTCTACCATTAGGTCCAAGGCATCAGTCCAACTATCATTAATTCCTCTCAAAAAGAGTATATTTTTTTATTCTTCATTGAGTGTATGGTGTGGATATTTCTATAGGAAAAATAGAAACCTTGAAGTGTAATCCTCCAGGCTCTCATCTTCCTTTTGTTGCATCCTAAAAATAGCATCTCCCCTCATGTCGCTGCCCGTACAATATTGCTTCTACTTCTCAAGGAACTTTGTCTTCATGTCCTCCCAAGTCTCCACAATATTTCTACCTAGGCTCATAAACCATCTTATTGTAGCTTCTTTCAAGGTGGTAGGGAATAGCTTAATCCTATGGGCATTAGTGGTATAGTCATAACTCCTATAGAGTATATCAAACTTGAACAAGAAAGTATCAGGACCTTCTATGACAAGTCCATAGAACTTAGGAAGGACTGAAGTAGGGATATTTTTGAGGTTGTCAACTTTATTCTAATGAGCAATGGGAAAAGGAAAGGCTAGTTTGTTAGGCCTGTTTCTATTTGCATCACCCATTCCTACCTAATGGAGTTCCAAAGAAAATGTGTTCTCAATTAGATTTTGATCTTTAGAGGAGGTCTCAGAACCATTCAAATCAGGAAATACATTAGCAAAAGGGTGTGGCTCTTCTTCTTCTTCTTCTCTAGGTAGATTCTGATACTCAACTAGCTAGAATGGATTAGGATCATTGGGAAGGAATCTCTTATAAGCATCTCTTCTCCTTCCTCTATACATACGATATCAACTCAGCATCAACCAAATCACACAAAGAATTGGTGAAGGAATAGGGGGGAAATTACTTTCATAAATGAGGGGTATACTAAGAACAAAATTTTAGAAATACTTCAATAGGAAAGAAACTATTAATGAATTGAAAGAACTCCCTAGTTTCACACCATCCCCGACAACGATGGAAAAAATGTTGGCCTCCTACAATGATTTAACAACTAAGCCCATAAAGGTGTGATTCAAAGATTGGATATCTAATCTAAATAGTTTCCTTAATCACCATGAAGGTCCATTTAACTTTTCAACCGAGGGACGTAGACTTGAAATGGGTCAACACAGTATGTGCACTAGGAGTCCATAGTAGCAATATTCATCCTACAACTAAGAAAGACATAATGTTCAAAGTAAATTGCTTGGAAAGGAGTAATATAAATGTTGAACATCAACCAACAACTATACTAAACTAAAATGCATGACAAAAATGAAAATATGATAAAAAAAATACGAAACTACTTTGTCTAGTTTGGTTGTAGGAACAGTCACAAAATGAAATTCTAGTGGCTACAGAAGTAGACAGTGTCATAATATTAACTAATTGTTGAACAAAAAGTAATAACTAAACTAAAGGATGGAATGCTCACCAAGTCAGCCCAGTTGGATTAGTATCCCTTAAGAAAAATTTAAACTCAAATGCACAAACTTATAACTTCATTTTATTCATTGTAAAACATGAGTACAACCAAGCATCATAATTGTATTACTAAGAAACTAAGAATGCAAATATAATCATCAGATAAAGCAACCTCCTAAGAAGGAGCATTCGAGTCTTATTTATATGAATAAAATATACTAACTAACTACCTAGCAAGGCGGTCAACTCCAATAGATTAGGAGGATGCCACTTTAGGGAAAGCATAAAAAGTGGAGAGGAGGTTATGCATACATGGAATCTGGTCAAGCATGTTTTCCTTCATGGAGATATAGCACAATAGTAACTCCTATATTCACTCAACAAACAATTAAGACCATTTACAAGGTGGTTACAATCCTTTGATTTGAACTAGGAATTTCCCTCTTGCTAAGAGTCTTCCCTCCATTGACTTTTGAACAATCACCTTATTGACCTTTATGGAAAATGACCAACTGGCAGAATCTTCCTCAATTTTATAGGCTTCTAATTATATATGCATAACAATATTAGTATGCACAACAATTGCATATTTGTAACTATCTTAAAGTAACATTCATTAATCCACATGTAAAATTATTTTAGATAGTTCATATATCATGTCAATGTCATTTAAGTTTTACAAAAATAAGTTTATGGCCAATGTCTATGGTCTTGAGGAAATATCATAAAAAGGTCAATATCCAAGTATCAAAGTCTATGACAACTACAAAAAATGGATACTAAACTCTATCAAAATTGAACCATAAACTAGACTCATCATCAAGTGTACCAATCCTCCATCTAAGTGTGTTGCTCATCCATCAGGATTGAGAACAAGAGCCACTGTATGTATCATAATCTATCTCACAATTAGGGCTCGTGAATATAGAAGCATAGGAAACTTAATTCACACTCTCACATGCTCATCATGAACATGTCCACCCAAGCAGTATTGTACATCTACCTTCTTCTTGCAGAATGACCGATCCCTTAAAAAATATACCCGCTCTCCCCAAATAGGAACTTGGAGAATCTGGTGTATATCCTCGGTCAAAAAATGAAATGTACAAGTATCAATGTCCCAACACTCACATACGGCCATTAGCATGGTGTCATGATATCTCGTAGGTGGCATTAGATATGCCCAATAGATATATACTACCTATAGATGCTTTGTCTTTGCTACTGATAGTGTTGGGGATAAATCTCTAAGAAAGCCAATCTATCTCCCTCCTAGCCATTGTCGCTACTGGGCAGGAACCTATCGAAATCATAACAATATGTTCTAAAAAATCATCTAATATCTTTAATTTTTACATTATTCGTCATGCAAGTGTGCTAAATTTTATCTAGTTTTCTTTTCTAAAGTCACTAGACACTTTAGAACCCTTTTACGACACTTGGCAAAGAAATGGGACACTTTGTGAGCAAAAGCCACACTTTGTGTAAAAAGGGGACACTTTCAAAACTTTTTTCCAAGATCCTAAATTAACCCATAAACACATTAAAAATCATTAAATCATTCCAAAATCACTAAGCGAAAGTTGCAGAATTGACTCACCTCATGATATAGCTCGTTGCACACTACCTGCTCTTGCAGCTCATCCAATCATGAAGGTGTGTAATCCCTTCTACTCGACATCTTCTCCTCTCCCTCATCACTCTCAAGCTACACAAAGGTAAAACACAATAGTAAGTGACAAATTACTTTATTTTCCCTCTTTTCACCTATTTTCAACACTTTTACTCTTATACATTAAATTAGGATTATTTTTATATTAAGAGTTCATAAAGCATCATTTTCTTCAAAACAACATAATGGGAGCTAGGGCAGTCCATTTTTGACACTATTTGATGCATTGGAATTGTCATTTCAGACATGACATCATAAATCATCTATTATTACATGGCATGGTACTTGAAAATTCCCTATGGTATGATATTCCTTATTCAACATAGCTAGATTGCCACCTTGATTCCACCTACGTAAAGCAAGTAGAATCAAGGGGGGCATACATCTACCCTCAAATTTGATTTCTATAAGTTAAGATAAAAGAAATTTTGGGAAATTAGCAAATGTGTTTTGTAGGATGTGGTTCCTAATGTTGTGGTTTTGCATATAACTACATTGGGGGCTTCATTCTCCCATCTTTTAACTGAGTATCCTTTTATACAATAAAGTGAACTATTGAGAGTACTTTATCTTACTTATACACGTAGAGTCATATGGGCGATAAAGTGGGGGCTAAATGTGGCATAGAATATTGGACACTCTTGAGAAAAGAGACAATTTCATGCTTAATTAGACCCACTTTTCAGTACCCCTGCATTATTCATCCTTCAAAATAGCATTTATAGGCCCCTAAGATCCATTATTTTTTATCTGGAGGCCCCTTTCACTTGAGAAATCACTTAAATCCTAACAAACAACACTTAATTCATTCACATCCCAAAAACCCACCTTCAAAAATCACTAGTGGGACCCATTTTCCACCTTGGGCAAATGAATCCCCTCTGGTGGGACCCATTCGCCAAGGGTGGTGAATGAGTCCCTTTTGAGGGAAATTTCAATTTTAAGTGGGAATTCAATTAATTCAACTTAATTATCCGATGGATGTCAGCCTATTACGTCTAAATAATTGGAAAATTAGGTGTTGATGCTTATAAATACTCATTTTAGGTCATTTTTCACATCTCTTAGTCTTTTTTACAAAGAAAATTCTAAAGTTAAGTCTTCCACAATAAGTTTCATTAGCAAAATTGAAGTTTTAGGGCAGCAAACTAGGGTTTTGTAGGTCTTGAACCTCACTCTTCATTGAAATTTCAACATTGCAAAGAGTTATTAATGGATTCCTATGGTGAATCATGGAGAAATCTAGGTTGAGGAGATGCAACTAGACATCAAATCACACCTAAAGACTTGTTTCCAAAGTGATTCCATCTTCCATTATTCTCTATCTTCATATTAAGGCTTGCATTTCATTTACATTCCATTTGAATGTATTTTGTATCAATTTTTGATGTGTTGTAAGATTTCTAGGGTTGAAGTCTTGCATCAATGAAATCATATTTCCATATCTTATTCTAGTACAATAGAATAGGGTTTTGACATACTTCAAATTTTCTTAGTCTTTAACACATCTAAGACTAGGATTTTATGCATATTTTTATCCATTCAAGGTTTGATTACCCAAATAGGGGTTTGACTAAGGAAAACCCCACATTAGACAACCAATTTTAAGCTATTTTGTAGGAATTTTCCAAGATCTCGATCCAGGTTTCCATCAAAGAGTGTTGTACAAGTGACAAGGTGCAAAACATACAACTGAATTTGCAAAAATTGAAAGTGGATTGATTCACCATGGATGGTGAATGAGTCCCTCCTAAGGTGACTTTTTGAGTTAGATGCAGATTCCAACACCTAGTGTGCACAAATCAATTTTTGGGCAGAAAACCCTGTCCTAGTACTCATTCGCCCAAGGTGGTGAATAAGTCCCAGTTAACATAAAAGTCAGATTTATCAAATTTCCAAAGTTTTTTCCAGTCATCTTCTGCTTCACAGGTGCATGCATTCTGGAAAACAACTTTCTATTTAGTTTCATTTGTATTTTTATTCATCTTTGTAAGATTTTTGCAAATCTCACTATGTTTTCAAAAATTGCATATTACATTAGTTTTGCATAAATAATCAATCAATTACATCATTTAGTTGCATTTACAACATTGCATTTATTCATATTCACAGCATACAATCTTCTATTTTACTGAACCACTTCAATTTTGTAGGTAATTCTATCTCTCTCCTTTTAGGTGGAAGATCCTAAGAGTGCAAGAGTAGTCTATAGAACCCAAACCACAAAATTTTTGGTTCAAGGTTAAAAGATAATTCTCCTAAGAGTGTTGAACCTAGTGATGGCCCTAGTTTAACACTTTCTATTGTCCCTTTCGCTAGTTTTCTTCCTTCAGTATACAATGAACATGATTGGGATGTGAACGACCTACGTTAGGCTGAATCACTTGTGCCTTACTAGTTTATTTGCATTGTTTATTTTTCTCTTGTGTGATTTCATGTGTGTAATGTGATCCCCCATGATGTTTTATTTGATGTTCTCTCTCTTTGGACATTTTTCTTTTTGTACATTAATATTTCTCTATATCGTAAATCTTACTTTTTGCCTTTTATCTTATTCATTTGTCTTGTGTTTTCCTTTTGGGGATGATGCAAGGTGTTGAAACACTCATGTATCTTCCATGTTGACCCAAAATATTTATCTTTATCTTTTTCATTTGTCTTGTGTTTTACTTTTGGAAATGACGCAAGTTATCGAGACACTCATGTATCTTCCATGTTAACCCAAAAGCTTTTTATTTATCTTTTTCATTTTTCTTGTGTTTTCGTTTTGGGGATGATGCAAGGTGTCGAGACATTCATTTCTCTTCCATGTTGACATGAAAGGTTTTTCTTTGTTCTCATTCTCTTTGTGTCATTCTTCCAGTTCTATGTACATTTGGGGAATGATGATAGTTCTGAGCTCTCTCAAAATCATTGTAGGAAGAAAATACTGACCCCAAATCCATATATCCCAAGTATGTGTTTGGATTTTAATTTTTGGGGGAAACCTCTCTCTTTCCTTTTGCATGGCATACCTTTACTTGGAAATAAATGACTTGGCATAGGGATTTCCAAGTTGGGTCTCATGTCTTTTTTATTGTTAGCATTTATCATTTGCTACTTTAAACTAATTTCTCACAACATGGTGTTTAGCAATTCCTTTAAAGTGGGGGAATACATTGGAATTATCCTTTTGCATTTTATTTTTATTTTTTATGGTTCATGGTGCAATCTTCTTATTTTATATGATGTGTTTTTCGCTTTCTGGTGACATTGGGTGTGTTTTACTTCAAAATCATGATCTCTCTTAGCATATTACATTCCTCTTAGTGATTTGAGGTGACACACTACATCTCCTAAGTTGTAAATCTTCTATTCTTTGATTGGTCCTCTCTTGGAGACATTAGGTACAATCTTCCCCAAGTTAACGACCTTGCATGAACTAAGCAAGACTCCTTTGAATATTATTTTCATTTTTCATTTACATTTTCAGTTATATAGCCACCTTGCATAACATAGCTTGTATGCCTATAGAGCCATTTTTTTTGTTCATGAGCTCCAATCATATGAAGTTTTTCTTATCTCATGAAGCTCGAAAATCATTTTTTTGTATGGCGCCTTATTAAAGTTATCAGGAGGTACAACTTTGGTATGGTTTTGATGGGAAGCTGAATGAGGGCATGACATTCCCTTAGCCACTCGCGTGTGCATGTGAGCGCATACCAACCATAAGTGTATGTGTCTCACCTTCTTGGATTTCCCACCCACCAAACAACCTAAAGTTTCATTGCCTCTGAGTGAGCGCGCATTTTTTTTAGAAAAACAACCTAGATCTAATCCACATCGTGATGGACAAATGGTCAAAGCTTGATCTTCCCTTTTTCTTTCTCATTTTGTTTCATTTCCTATTTTTTATTTGACAGTGCATGATTGTGCTTTGTTGTGGCTCTTATATCATTTTCATGTGTGTTCTTTTGTGCTCCCCTCTTGATGTGTGTTTGTCTACTTTAGTGTGAGTTTGAAGAAAGTTCATACTCTCACTAAACTGAAGACTAAATTTTGCAATGACAAAAGTATCCATTTTTCTTGCTTGTTTGCGCCATCTTTGTTAAAATAAGCTTAATAGTGGCTTGATTTAGTGTTGTAATGTGTCTAACACATTGACATTAGGCCTTGGGACCTTGTGAACTAACGAACTTAAAATGGTACCTTGCTAAAGTGTTGTGAAATTTAGTAACACACTTTCACACTTTTTGGAGGTTTTATTAATTAATGACACTTAATAAATCCTTTTTTAACCTTATTCATGCCTTATTTAAAGTGTTGTAACACACTTTCACACTTTTCTAGGGTTTTCATTAATAATTGGGATTATTTATGCTTTAATTGGCCTTATTTTGCATCCACAAGACTCTTTTAATAAATCTTTTCAAGGATAATCCTGACAAAAATCAACATCCAATCATAATTCATTTGTTTTTCAAGTTGTATGGCCTAGATTTAGTCATTTGGGACTCATTCACCACATTGGGTGAATGAGTCCCACCTATATTTTTGGATCCCAAACCAGTCACACTTTTCTTTTTCTTTTTTTAAATGGTCCCATAAATTATTCCTAATGGGACTCATTTACCACCTTGGGTGAATCAGTATCGTATGGCCCAAAATAAAAATTAATTCAAATTTTTGGTAGGATTTTATCCTCCTAGATCTTATGTCGACTTGTAGTACTATAATTTTGGGAATTCTTGCATAATTAAGTATAAATACAAGATTCTTTCACTCATTTTCACATAGGACTTTTGTGAGAGCATTCATAATAGTAAGTTTTAGTTCGCAAGAGAATTCAAGGGTAGATTATCAACCATTTTAGAGTGGCATTAAAGTATCAAGCATCATGTCAAATATTTCATGCATCATGTTTTTTTTGAGCTAACAATTGTGATGTAGGGTTTTATGATTCAAGCTAGCATTTCATTCAAGATCTATCCTATTCAAGAAAGATTCAAGGTCCACATCCATTGGAGCCATTTCATGTATGTTTGTAGAACTGTATTGATAGGATTTGGTGAGTTACAACATCATATCTTGTTCATTCATCATTCTCCATTTCTATTTCATTCTATTTCAAGGTTTGATTACCAAAACAGGGTTTGACCAAGGAAAACTCCTTTCCACTAAAAAAACAACATTTTTCCCTCTCTTTAGTGTGTGATTTGTAGGTTTAGATTGAAGATACATTGAAGAACAAGTTTGGAGAAAGTTTTCAAAGTGCCTAAATTTTTCAAAGTTGTCATCAAGCATTAGAGAATATTGGAGAACACCTATAGGTTGATTTATAGAGGTTCAGGTCTCAAAACTTGAAGAATCAGATTGAGTAGAATAAGAAGAGAAGATTCAAACCTTGAAGTTTTAAAAAACCCTAACTATATTGGTTCACCAATTCTGGCGAATAAGTCTCAGTTTAGGTCAAATTTCAGATTTTTATAGATTTAGATACCCATTTAGAAAACCAGATTTGAGGCTGATTCACCTAGCTTGGCATATGAGTCCCAATTAGCATTAAGGTTAGAAATTCCAACATTTCTGAGCTTCAATCAGTCATCTTCAGATTCCTAGGTGCACACATTTCATCTTGCATCTTTTTGTTCTATTTTGCATACTTTTCTAGGTCATTTAGTGAAACATTGCATCAGATTAGGGTTAAGCATTTCATCTTGCATTGTCTTTGTCTTTCCTAGCCCTAGCTTGTGTTGGAAGAATGAAGAAGAAAATCTCATTATTTTTGTTTTGTGTTGTCATTGATGTCACCATGTTATATGAGTTGCAACTACAACATTAAGTCTTAGTTTGATTCGATATTTTGGATCAGTATATGAACTGGTATGTAGTTATTATCCTTTGTTGTTGACTATTGTTGCTTGTAGTTTTGGGAAATGGTTTATGGATGATGAAATTATGTATATTAAAAAACTTGCATATTCAGATGCTCGTATGGTGTATTGACATTGCTTTGTTGTTGCATTATTGCTATTTGGTCTATCCCTGGCCAAACTAATGGATAGATGGTGTTATAGTAAATTAATTTTATGTTTTGAATGTATGTGTGACCTATCTTAGGTCCATGCTGACATGATGTAGCATGTTGAGTGTTTGAATTTTCTTTGGAAAGATTTTGTGAATGTTTGAAGCCGATAGTTGATATTTTTGGTGAATAAGGGTTGCATCTAATTAGGCTGACCAAATTGATTCTTGTAAATATATCAGCTATATATATTGGACAGTGTTGAGATTGTAGATAATGAAGTTGATGTTGATGTGAATGTGAAGAAGTGTGAAAATGATGAAGTGTGCTAAGTTAGTTTACTCAGCTTCAAAGGAACTGAATCGACACATGTTAGGTGTACATTATCAATTCATTTTTTTGTTGTAAGCCATTTTTTCATTGTAATTCTATAGGAAGTGAGACTTTCCTTTTGAAAAGTGAGTCCTGGCAGTGAGCCATCCTTTTGTAATATTTTATAACTAGTTATACTATATTGTGAGGTAACACTCACTGTGGTTTTTTC
This sequence comes from Sequoia sempervirens, assembly GCA_007258455.2. NCBI lineage: Eukaryota > Viridiplantae > Streptophyta > Pinopsida > Cupressales > Cupressaceae > Sequoia > Sequoia sempervirens. The sequence goes on along the minus strand of VDFB02281492.1, from coordinate 838,643,970 downwards.
CATTTTGTTTTTTCCAAGAAAAAATCCCATTGTTCATGTGTTGAGCAATTTCATGTTGTGCTAATGATTTTTCTTATTTGTACTATTATATGCATTAGACTAATTGGTTGGTATTTGTTCAATAAGTTTAAGAAGATACTGATTCACCACCCCTCTTAGTATCTTGGATATTCAAAAATTGGTATTAGAGCTTGGTTCCTCTAGAGAAGCCTAACAACTTGAGAAAGATCTTGAAGATGGAACAAATAAATGATAACGAGGAGCTCCAGGATGCACTTGAGGATCTTGAAAAATTTGAAAGTGAAAAAATAGATTTGAAAGAAAATATTGACGAAACAAATGAATGTGTCTGAAAATTAAAAGAGCAATTGAAGAAGTTCAAAGAAAGACATAGGGAAGTAAGTGAGGAGTTTAAGAAAGCTAATGAAGAGGTTACAGGTTTGAAGGTGGAAGTGGAGGAAAAGAAAATAATTGAAGAATGTGTGAATAAAATGGTGCAAAGAAAATCTAATGAATGCACTTAGCTAGAACAAGAAGTGGTGAATCTAAAAGTAGATCTAGAGAAAGTGAAACTCTGTGAAAATAATTTAAAATCCAACTCAGACAAGCTTGATGAGTTGATTTCAGGGTAGAAACCAAGTAAAGACAAAGGTATCTTGGGAATGGAAGGAGGTGAAAACTATAATGATAATTAGAAAACTCAAGATAAAGGGAAGAAGAAAAGAAATCCAAGGAACTTGCTAGAAGACCCCATGTCAGACAACCAAATGATCAAAGGTATCCATCCTTCAATGGTGTCTATTTTTCATGTAATAAATTTGGTCATAAGGCAACAAATTGTAGGAGTAGGATGAATCAGTTTCCTAGTTCCTTCTCTAGTCAATGTTTTTCATGCAAGAGAGTTGGACATAGAGCTAGTGAATATAGAACTTAGATGATGAATTTTTCTAATGGAGGAAGAATGGATAAATCTTTTAATGGTTTTTTCTATACATGTAACAAGTTTGGACGCAAAGCTAATCATTGAAAGTCGAGGGGTAATGAAGGAAAAACTAATTAGAAGATTATTTTTTGCTACAATTGTAACAAACCAAGACATACCTCAAGAGTTTACAGAAGTAAAAAGGGAAAGTAGTTTGATCCGGTAGAAAAGAATGAACCAGTGAAGAAAATTGACAAGAATGAGTTTAAGCAAGAAATGAATAAAATTTGGAGAAAGAAAGAAGATCCTAAAATGATAGATGTTTTTGTGCCCTCATCCAATGCAAAAAATTCCTTCAGGAATTACACCTAGCAGGGTCTTAGGGGAAGCTTTAACAAAAAATTGTTTGAACCCCTTGATATTTGGCATCTCAGTTTTTGGCATGAGGATATGTTGTAAGGAATGGAAGGCCATAGGTTATGCGAGTGGAACAAGAAGAAAAAATGGAGGAATGATCATTCGTGGAGAAAATTAGGGTTTTTCTATGTAGAGAAGAAGAGTTTTTAGCAACTTTTTTAAATCTACCGCATTTAGAACGAATTACCTAGGGTAGATCATTGCTTTATAAAGTGAATGTATAAGGCATTTTAATAAATTGTAAAATTGACGAAATTGAAGAGAATTTTGGATTTTTCTTGAGGATATTTGGAGTTCGAGTTGTGCAAATCCTAGCTCTAGTTCTTCATGAAGAAAAAGGTATTCTACTCTTCTATGCAAGTTGTGGGTTTGTGTGAATCAAATTTTTGAATTATTTAAGCTCAAAATTGTGAAGAATGGAAACCTCTGTAGTTGTTAAAGTGTCAGAAAGACCTAGACCATCATATAGGAAACATTCTATGAAGGTTTTTGAAGATAACCCTATGGGCAACTTCTCATCAATTCCTCATGAGGTTATTGTTGATGGTGTTTTCTGCACAGCAATAGCTCAGACAGAATGCAACATTCTATCTCTCTTGAAAGGTAATTTTCAACAACAAATTACTAAAAATCACCACAAGGTCTCTCGGGTGTCAAGTCATGACAATGCATAAACAACTCAGATAATATGTGAAATGCTGGTAATCACAATCGGACCTTACTACAAGAAAACTATATCTTTCCAACTTATCAGATTGTGCAGAATGATGATCTCAAATCCTAAATCTAACTAGATGATAAAGAAATAGCAAAAGATAAGGGTGAAAGAATGTGATAAGATCTAAACCACCCCTAGGATGAACAATGCAAATGACAGATATCTGGAATGGACCAACCTCAAATAACTAACTCTTGCTTAACCCACGATGCAATATCACAAGAATAGTGCAATCTTCTAAGGCATAAATTTTCAAATCATAGATGTTCATCCATAATCAAACTAAGCACACATAAATATATGGTCCAGGTTGACTTCACCAGCCTACTACAATCAGATAGTTACTGGGAGTATAGACCAGAGATTGCTACAAACATTCCAAATATGAAATCATAAACATCATTTACCAAACTAATCTAATTCTAAACATTAAATCCTAGATCTTTAAGCAATTTGAAAGATGGACCAACAGGAACCATGCAAGATAAACTAACACAAGAGACTTCACTAGGAAAACCATAATGTCTTCAATAGTATTATATTATCAAAATGTTGCAACAACTCCACTGTTCTATTACAATATTTTCTTCAAGAATAAAGTATTGAAAATTACTCTAACTCAACTATCTCGAACTCTGACTCTTACTCTTCTATATATCTATCTATATCCCTTACAATGGGGCAGGAATGCCTTTTATAGCAAATTCTCAAGACATGTCGGCCCAGCCAAACATTTACAAAATAAAATTAGCCAAAACAAGTTAGCCTCCAGGAATTTCAAAATAAGGCATACATTAAATGCCGATACATCATCAAGGTCGGCCTAGACACAATCCACAATGCAACCCAGATCAATACAAGCCCCATGATAATAGGGAAGCACAAATCTCAAAATTGGTATTAATCACCACCTCCCTTATCCTTGCTCTGATCCTGAACTTTCAAAAATAATCTGTCCAACTCGGCAACAGGTGGGAAAGGAAAAACCCTAAGCTGACATCCAATGGCGTCAATCTCCTCATTTGACTGTTTGACAATTTTATTCCAATCATCTTTGTGGGCTTGATAATTTTCTATCACCGCCAAGTAAGTTGCTACATCATCCAGCTGATGCCCTGTTATTACATTTTTAGAGTCCGGGGCATAAACATCATGCCAAGATTCCCTCAACTATTCTAAGCTCAGGTATTGAGGAGCAATTTTCCTCCTACCCATCATAATCTCAAAAAATGCTATGCAACCATTGTATACTCTAGTTAGATCTCCTTCTATCAGCTTTCTCCATTTCTGGATCTTCCTCATGGCCTTTTGCCGAATCTGCAGAGCCTCAAACCATTCCAAAGGTTCACTAAGTCTGGAGGAAGGAAGAACTCCATCTACAGCCAGCTGATCTTTACCATACCCCATAACCACTTTGGATTTCTGCAGCAGAAGATCAATATCTTCCTTGTCCTGGGATAATACATGTTCCAACAAATCTTTAGCTCTGACCGCATCCTTTCCAACTGAAAGGATTTCCTTGATTGCATTGTCTCCTTTCACCTGCAAATCTTTCAACTAGTCAATTGCAGTTTGGACAGAGGTTTTCATCCTTTCAATCTCAAAAATAGTTTCCTTGGGGAGGAAACCAGGAGTAGCAGAGGAAGAGGGGTGAAGAGATTGCAGAGGTTTCATTACATCCTCCAAGCATTTCTTCAGTCTCTCATTTTCCTTTCTCAGCTCATGCTTGGTCTGAGTCTCTTTCCTCAATCTACCAATCATCATAGCACTAGACCCTTCATACTCCTCAATATCTTGTTCCATGGACGCCGGTCCAAGATTAATAGTCTACACATTCTAATCCTTACTAGTGGCCTCTTCTCTAGTTTTATCTATAGCAGGGGTGGCAATGTGAATGACCCTGTTACTTGCTTCATCTCTCTCTATCCTCGAAACAACCTTGGCCATCTTTTTCTTCTTTCCTTTGCCAATCTTGGATAACATCTCATCCCAATCCAGAGGGGTGTCCTCAATAACCACTTGTTTCTTTTTGGTGATCTCTTTCTCCAACCAATCCGGGGCAGCAGGTTCCACCCCAATTTCATCTGTTTTCACCTCTTCATGCGGTTCCATCGTTTCATCCTTTCCTCTCTCTGGAAACTGCTCACCTTGATCACCCAAGTCAGGCTCCTCTTCTTGCACAGGTGATGGGGGTCTAACAGGGGTACCCTCCTTCCCACTGGATCTGTTTCCTTTGCTATTCTCTGGAGAATCCTCATACTGCACTAAGGGAGAAGTATGCTTTTCTTTCTCTTCCACCTTGAACTCAGCTACCTCACCAAATAGTTCTCCCTCCTTGAATGGCTCTACCTCTCCACCAGTCTCTTGCTCTTGATGGGATGTTTCCTGCTCAAGTACACTTGGTGAAGGAGAAGTAGTCTTAGGTTGCTCCACAACTGGTGCCTCCGGAGGAGGATCTATCTTTTGCATAGTTTCCGTAGGAGATGGAATCCTTGATCTCCTCAAATAAACTTTTGTCTTTTCCCCTAAACTTTCCACATCAACAATCGGTGTCTCACCTTTGGAGGTATCTTGACCCTTCTTCTTTGAAACCCTCGTGGTTCTTGTCTTCTTTGGTGGTGGAGGAGCATCCTCTTCTTCTGGCTTTTCAAATCCTTCCTCATCAGAGGACCTGCCTATCTTCAAAGCTTGACCTCTTTTCTTTAATTTTGGTTTTCTCTTTGGTTCTGGCTCACTTTCTTTTAGGCCTCTAATTTTTATCTTGAAAGGTGAGCTCCTTTTAGTTTTCCCTTTGGGATCATCTTCCCCGGATTCTTCTGAAGTAGACATAGGATTAAGATTTCCCATCAAATTAAAGGTACAGGGTACCTTCTCACTCTCCAATTCCCAAACTTTATGTTTTAGCCATGAAGTAGTAAATTTCATAACCATTCCCATAAGATCTTCCAACTCAGTTACTTCATCATCGTTCCAGTTTATATCTTTGATTGATCTGTCTTTAACAAACTCATAGGCATGATCTTGCACCATGTTTCCATCATCCTCCAGTTGGTCAGGGATTAACTTGACATTGTATTGCCTAATCACATCAACAAGAAGCCTAGATTACCTTTTCTTCCTTACCTCGAAATCATCTTTGATGTTGGCCCAATAGTCCTCTAGGTCATCCTTTTGCCGCTATTCTTTGGTAGCCTTCTTCTGTGCTTCCCATGTGATATCAAAATTTGTCCTTTTGGAGTGGAAGGAGAAACCATGAGCTGCCAATTCATCGCCCATTGCTTGTGCCGATTGGATAGAAGGGCACACCTCTGCTACGCCAATTCCAAGAGGGAAATCCCCACCAAAACCTATCTTATGCTTCTCCTTTTTGACAATGGCATCAAACTCACATATCTGTCTAACAATTTCCAATAACACAATATGATCAGTAGGGTACTGAGGTAACCTGTATGGAGCAGCCAGACATCCATCAATTCTGATGTAAGAGAAGGTGGGAAATTGAATGAACCAGGCCTCGTATCTCTTTATTAGCTCCTTCACTCCCTCTAACAATCTCACATGCTCCACATTTTGAAGCAACCTAGTGATATGCATTGTGAATACATCATTGGCTCTTTGGTAATCCCGGTGTCCTAGGTGCAATTCTGGGTATATCTCATAGACTATGTTCTGTCCAAATGTCCCCTATGGATTCAAACCCCTATATGGGTAGAATCTAGCCAACACATACATTACATAAGAAGACATAGTGAACTTATTTGTCTCTAGGACATCCCTTAGCTGTTTATCAATCATAGTGCTAATAAGTCCTGCCCAATGATAATCGGTACCTTGCCCAATCTTGTTTATCACATGAACTGTCCAATTCTCTAATGCTCCAGTGGTCTTCAAACCTGCCACTCTGCTCAAAAATGTGATTGCATCATAGATATCTGATCTGAATTTAACTCTATGCAACTGCTTGGGTAGTTTGGAATAGTGTGACTTTGGCTTCTCCAACCAAGCATTAATCATTTGCTGAGCTTTGGTGGGCTCATTCTCATAATATGTTCTGGCCAAGTCCATGTTCAGAGCGCACATAGAAGGCAAATCTCGCATGTCAAAGGCTTGGGCAATAGAAAGAGGACTAAAATTCACCAAGATCCTTCCCTCAGTGCTGACAACCCTTTGTGTGTCAAAGTCATACTGTCGGGCACACTCTAGAATCAACTCATAGCATTGGAATGCAGGAGGGAACCCTACCACATGAACTAACCCGGACTTCATCATTCCCTATCTCAGGACCGACAGATCGTTTTGAGTTGTTCTCTTTTTAAACTCCTCATATCAACATGTTCCAACATTGGTGTCAGAGACCTCAGACCACACAGAAGATATCTTCCTTTCTAGCAGCTGACTCCTGGTATCCAACCTTATTCTTTCTGCCTCTGAAATGGAGGACCCCTTCGTTTCTCCTTTAGATTTTCCCGTAATAGCCTTACTTGATTCAGCCTACATTCACAAAAGAATGTCATGAGTATCCAATTGTCATACATGTTTCAATCCAAAGGTTAGCATAAAATCACATGAAGCAATTAAGATCCACCACAAATCATCAATCTTTGAAAATCCAAAAAAATAAAGCAATCTCGGAAAACAAGGTAAACCAGGAAAATCCAGTCGGGGCAGAATTTTAGAGAAATCTGACCCAGACGGATTCTTGCTGCAAAGACATCATTCGCTAAATAAATCATTAGTACGGACACAGTTTTATGATATTATCATGAAATCCATCCATTAGCAATAAGAAATCATTATTTAGCATTTACTCCATTGGTCCTATCCTTGAAAATCGAAAAGTATGAAACTGAGCAAGGAAACCGGAAAAGTCCGGACAGGATGGATTTTCAAGGACTGTTCAAATACTCTGGAATTTTCTATACCCCGCGGACTTGACAAACATCGGGAAAATAAAGGCAAGCAGGAATTTCGCGGACACCTCGGGAACCCAACGAAATACCAACATGTGAACCATTAATCGAACAATCATGCAAACCTTTCTTCTTGGATTCTAATGGTCCCCAACATCGATGTCAATCAACAAATTCAGAATGCACATGAATTTGGATTTCAAAATACCTCCAAATAACCAACCTTCAAGTCGAAACAACGATGCCCTAAATCCCATAACTAGACCCCCGCCATGAGAGCCCGGATAAGCTTAAAATTTTAACGAAAACTATCATTGGGGTGATCAATCAATGCGCACAAGGATTTCTCAAGGTATGAGTAGGTTGAGCTGAACATAAATCATGAAATCACAATAACCCTACTGAACCTTGGCAAACTCGGGCAAATGAACCGAAACCCTAATTTTTGCAAAATAGAACAAATGGTGCGCTTAGGGGGCAAAGTCCTATTCAGATGGGTTCATACTCACACACCCACCAGTGAATGGATAAACACAAGCACGAGCGACAAAGCTTTGGTGTGGATTTAAGTCCAACCCTAGTTCGATAAATATAAAATCATGACCAAGCAAAGGCCGACCTGGAACGGCTACCAATCAACTTGGAAAGACTCAATCATGACGCAACAAAGGGAAGGATCAGAGATGACTTACCATGGATTAGTGCTGATGAAGCTCGGACTCAAAGGAGGTGACTGCAAAATGAGTGCATCCTAGCAATGAAAACCCTAACACCAGCGCCCAACCAAACCTCACGCAAGCAGCTCAAGATCAACGCTCAAAGCTCCAATGAAGAATGCACTCAGACGTCAAAGCAGAAAACAAGTGAATATTGAAGTTAAAATGATGCTCAAAAGACCTTAAATTCATCCCTAATCACATCTAAGCAAAGGTACCTCAAGCATTAATGACCGGCAAGACACGTCTGAAAAATCCAGAAACCCAAGCCTCACGGAAAATCAGGATAAACCCGAATTCCGCGGATATGACAGAAACTGGGATTTTAACAAAGTCCGGGAAAATCCTCCAGAACCGAAAAATCCTGATGTCAAGCAGAAACCCATATTCGGAAGATTAAGCAATGAACAGACAATGAACCAGGACCCGAAAAATCTGCCTGGGCTAGAAAATCTCAAATTTAGGTCAAAACATGAATTTTCACTAAAAGCTAATTTAAACCAATTTAAGCCTCAAGGAAAGACCAAGGCCACCAAGGCCAACATCCCAAGACCTCAAAAGGACAAGTCCAATAAAACCAAGGGTCAAATTTCATCACGAAAAGAGGGTCCCTACTCCAACTGGGGCGTGTGTGCAAAACTGCACAACAAATGGTGACTTTGCGGGGAAAATGCTCCCAAGCATTTTGATGACAAACTGGAATCAAGAACCCAAAACTTATGGTTTCAACTCACCTATCCTGCCACCACCCATCTTAAAACAAAGAAGTCTCTAGTCATCCAAACTTTCCTACACCAAGGTCAAAGTGTGTGAAAATGCATTCATTATCCTCCTTTAGTTACAATAGGAACCAAACTTGGTATGAACAAGCTACATAAAAATTCATACTCTAAAAGTAACCTGGATAAAGCCTCGCTGCCAGTCAAGCGTCCATAGCCCCGATGAGGTTATCGCTGTGATTCTCGTGAACATAGCTCTACTACCAGACAGGCATTTATAGCCCCGATAGAGATATCCAGATCCCCTTGATAAGTTGAATTCAAACCTTTTTAATTTTCAATATGTATTTCTGAGGTTATCTTTTCACTATTTTCGCTTCAACCTATGAACAATGAAGTTCACACTCAGGGATGAGAACCACAGTGGCACTAGAGCAGAAACAGGATTTTTCACTTGTTCAAACTTCGTAAGGACCTTATGTAACTTCAGGTATCTTTAATTTAAAATATGGGACCCTAATGTATTCTTGTTCAAGCTGACTAGAAAACCCTTTGCCTCAGCACAAGGATAAGTGACATTGGGTAGGAAATTCATACCATAATTCCTTGGAAGGGTGATTAGAGTTTGCAAAAGAAATACCAAGAACATCAGACCTACTTTGTCACCACTGTCATACAAGTGCAACCAGGGATCCCCAAAAGGAGAAGGAACCAAGAGCAAGAGCAACGCAAACCAAAACAAACAAAGAAAAACAAACAAATCGAGAGGAAACCTATTCTAACCAAAGCAAAAAAGCAAAAAAACAACCTAAAATAACTATATACAAAGCAGGGAGCTAAAAATAGCTCAGGACTGGAAATAATGTTTCAAATACTGCCCATTGACAGGTAGTGGAATATCTTCTCCCATGAGAGTCTTCAGACGGAAGGCATTATCCCCAAGTATTTCAGCAATCTGATATGGGCCAAGCCACAATATATCAAACTTTCCATGGTTCCCCTTTTGAACATGAGGTTTATCCCAGTATAGGACTAGGTTAGAAATTCTAAAGGCCTTGACTTTAGCCCTTCTATCAAACCACCTTTTAGCTACCCCCTGATGTTTAGTAAAATTCTCAAGGGCGTTGTCTTGTTTCTCCTCCAGGTGCAATAGTTCTATCAACCTAGCCTCCCTCCTATCCCCCTCATCATAAAACTCATTTATAAACTTCAAGGTTGGGATCTTGAGTTGAATAGGGAATACTGGCTCTAGACCATATACTAAGTGAAAAGGAGATGTTCCAATGGATGACTTGAGTCTCGTACGATCTGCCCAAAGGGAAAATCGAAGCTGGGTATGCCAGTCTTTTGGGTTTCTTTCTAATAGCTTGCAGATGACAATTAATAAGTTCTTATTGGAGGACTCTGCTAAGCTGTTACCCTGGGGATAATAGTTGGATGCAAATTTCACAATAATGCCATGATCAAAAGCCCAATTTGAAAATTTTAAAGATGCAAAAGAAGGACCGTTATCATAGACAACAGAAATAGGGCATCCAAATCAATTAATAATAGCAGATTCTAGAAAATCAATCACCACCTCAAATGTACATTGCCTACAAGCAAAAGCTTCAGTCCATCTTGTGAAATAATCAGTAATAGTGAGAATGTACCTGTGTCTCATAGAAGATGGTGGGTTGATGGGACCTATAAAATCCATTCCCCATTGAGCAAAAGGCCTTACCTCAATACTGATTGGAGTGGAAGCGCCGCATACCTTTCCCTTGTTGCTACAGTATGGCAAGTGTGACAGGTCCTAACATGGTGGTGGACGTCTTTGAACAATGTGGGCCAGTAATATCCTGCCCTCAAAATCTGATTTGCTATGGCAATCGCAGAACCATGGCCAGTGCCATATTTTTCATGAAATTCATTCATCACTCTTTCAACTTCCTGTTTCCCAAGACACCTTAAATAAATGCCTTCATGATTTTTCTTATACAAAATAGCTCCCTTTAACATGAAACCATCACTCTTTAACCACAGTGCTCATCTCTGAACTGCATTAAGATGGCCTGGAGACCGTTGATTCAACAAGTAATAAACTATGTCATCATACCAACCATCAGGGGAAACCTCCTCGACATTATAATTTTGGATAGTCAGTTCAGGACCAATTTCAGCCATAGTCCGAGTGAGTCCTTGTCCTCTTACCAACTTCATGGGTTGGATCTCAATATCGTATTCCTGGAGCATTGTCACCCATTTGGCTTTACGCTCACCTAATTCATTTTGCATCAGAAGTAACTTGACTGCAGGATCTAGGACAATTGCATGAACCTTATTCCTGAGGATATAATGTCTGAATTTCTTTACTGCTCTAACCAAGGAATACACATGGTTTTCCACACTTGGATATTTCAACTCAGCATCTTTTAATAGTGCACTCATAAAAGCAATAGGATGCTCATTTCCCTCATCAAACTTTTGAGTTAACATTCTAGCACATGAATGATCTAAAACAAATGAATAGATGAAGAAGGGTTTACTGTAGTTAGGACTTACCAATACTGGAGCATCAGCAATGGCCCTTTTGATCTCTGCGAATGCTTCATTTGCTTCTGTAGTCCATTCAATCTTAGCATCCTGCTTCAGCATTGCATTCAATGGCTTAACAATTTCAGCAAATCCAGTGATGAATTTTCTGACGAAGTTAATCTTGCCAAAGAAAGACTTCATCTCCTTTTTGCTAGCAGGTGGCTAAATCTTCAGTATAGCCTCCACTCTTTCTGGGTCGATAGCAATTCCCTTTTCTGATATCACATGTCCCAGTAGCTTTCCCTCTGTTACTCCCAAAAAAACATTTTTTAGGATTTAGGGATATGCCAAATTCCCTGCACCTTTGAAACACTTTGCGCAAATCTGAGATGTGATCCCCTCTGTTTTTTGAAAAAATAGTCAGGTCATCCATATAAATAATTATGCATTTGCCTATGATATATTTGAAGGAAATATCCATAGCCCTTTGAAATGTAGCCCCTACATTAATGAGTCCAAAAGGCATCCTTCTGTAGGCAAAGGTACCCCATTTAGTTGTGAAAGCAGTCTTATGCCTGTCCTCATATTGAACCATTACTTGATTGTACCCTGAATAACCATCTAGAAAGGACATCATCTGAGATCCATTAACCACCTAGACTACTTCATCCAACGAAGGAACCAGATAGTTATCCTTTTCGGATGATCGGTTTAAATTCCTGAAATCAACACAGAGCCTAATTTCTCCGTTCTTTTTCCTTACAGGAACCAGGTTTGCTACCCATGTTGAATGTCAGACAGGAAATATAATTCTGGCAGACAATAACTTCTGAACCTCTTTCTATATTAGTGGTTCCAGTAATGCATTAATAGGTCTCTGCCTCTGCCTGAAAGGTTTGGCACCTGGCTTCAGAGGTATAGTGTGAGTTATGATTGATGTATCATAAGTCTTCAAATCTTCATAACTCCAAGCTACTATATCTGGAAAGTTGTGCAAGGCTTCAATTATCCCTTGTTTTTCTTCTGAGGTGCATATCTTGCCAATGAAGATGTTTTTAGCATTATCCTAAGTCCCCATATTGTAAGTGTCACACTGTCCATTGATAGACTCTTTCTTTGATTCTTGCTCCTGATCTCTTATCTTATCCATGTTGAAGATTCGCTCCAACTATACCATTCCCCTTGGAATAGTATTAGATTTCAGATTTATTACTCCCTCTAAATCCAGTTCTGCTTCCTGGGGTTCTATTTCATCAATGATTTGAGAAGCAAAAATGTTTGTATTTGTAATAAAATCCAGAATATGTTTGTCATCTTCAAATACCTGGAAGTTCATAACATTGTCTAGGAATGATGGCACAAGAGTCAATTCCATAGTGAATTTCTTCAGACCTGACAAAGACAAAGGCTGCAAGGTGCTTGCTACCTAAGCCAGAGAATCTGCAGTTTGATTCTTCTGTCTTGGTATTAGTTGAATATTGAAGACATCAAATCCCTTAATGAGGTACCACACTCTATGCCTGTAGTTAGTCATTCTCCTATCGTGGCATGAATATTGTCTCCTCACTTGCTTAATTACTAACTCAGAATCAATGAAAACTTGCAAAATTTTAACCTTCTTCTTAAGTGTCATAAGAAGTCCATGAATCAACGCTTCATACTCTGCTACGTTATTAGTGCAATGAAATTGAAGTCTATGAGCCGCAAAGAAATTTTTACCTTTTGGACTGATCAATTTGAATCCTGCTCCAGCTCCATGTTTGGATTTAGATCCGTCAAATCTGAGAGTCCAACATTTAGTAGTGGTAGTCCTCTTTATTACACCCTTCAGTTTATCAGTGCCTTAGGATTGCTCAGACAGTATAGGCCTCTTATTTTTACACCCTTCCTAAGGATTTTTCTCATCTATTGTAACTACTTGAGTTGGATCTAGGCATTTCTATACTTGTTCTACCACTGTTTGGCATAAACAACATTCCAACTCTGAATTGGAAGCGTTATGAACCCTACACCAATTAGGTAAGAGCAAATCTTCAAAACTTGTCCTTCTACCTAGGTGAATTTGATTTTCAACACACTGCTTGATGAATTCCTGGAAACTGTCTAATAAACTGATTTGATTATCTTCTGATACTTCTTCCTCCATGGCTTCTGTCAAAATAGTAGCATGGCTGGATCCTGTCTCTACATCAATAGGCATCGTGTGTAGCATCAATACTTCCTCTAAGTGTGATTCTGCATACTGAGTTGACAGCATATAATGTCCCATGCCTACTTCTGATATCAAGACTTCAGTCGAAGTTTTTTGGTACTCTATAATCATGTATTTCATTCTTGGTTCTCTCTCAATTCAGATCTGATTTTGCACTCCTTTCCAAGGAAGCCACATGTGAGAGTGATTAGTGGACACATCCATTCAAAGCCTTAGTAAAATCCCTTCCTAGAATCAAACCATACGCATCAGGGATATCAGCTACCTGAATATTGATAACCTATTGAATCCTTGGGTCAGAAGCTATCTGCAAGTGAATCATGTTTAATTCTCCCACCACATTTACTTCAGTTCTATCCAATTGAGTTACCTTCTTCTGAGAATCAGCTGGTGTAATCCCTAAAGCTCTACAAACTCCAAATGGCATCACATTGGTGGAAGCACCAAAATCCAGTAAATAACTATGTAGATACTTACCGGATATGCGCACAAAAATTAGAAATGGTGGGGTTTCTATCTTCCCTTGAAATAAAGTTGGCTGAGTATCTACTTGAGCCACATGGGTTTTGTCTTTCTCCTTTCCTTTATCTCCAGGGGGAAAATTAGTTCGATTGTGAGCCTGATGTTGTGTCTTCACAGGCTGAGAACTAGAAATATTGCTGAAATCCTCACCAAAAGGTTTATCCAAAGACACTGAACGTGCATCATAAGTACCTAAAACCACCTTCCTAATTGCAGGGAATCTTAATAACTCAAATACTAAAAGATTTACCTTTAATTTCTTGAACTCCTCAGCAACATATGAAGCCATTTGCTCCTCGCTCATATCAATTGATACTTCCCTAGGAGGTTCGTCCACCTTGTCTTTGCTTGCTTGAGCAGCCTTCTCCTTTTGTAGGTCAGTTTGAGCCTGTCCTTCCTTTGAAAGGTACTACTTGGAAACGTGTGGGAAGGACAGATTATTGCTAGCATTAGGATCTAGAGGGGTATTGAAATTATTTGGAGGAATGGAAGTGGTGAAAGGTCCCCCAGCCTATGGGCGCCTGTGAGGCATATCTCTCAAACCTTGCCTCTGAAACATCTGTACTTCTTCAACATAAGCCTCTTCCTTATCCAGAGGGCCATTATCATTCATTGCTTCCTCATTAAATAACTGAGCCACCTCATCCCCATTGTAGATTTGATCTGTTTGGTCTTCATGGGAATCAAATTCTTCTTCTGGTATATTTTCCTTACTAGCTGGAAAGGGAGCATGATTTAGTACTAACACAAGGGAGTCATAGGGAGCAGAGGGAACAATCTCCTGCCCATTTGCATTATTCTCTACCTCATACTGAAAAATGGATGTTGCGGTCTGGAATTTTGGACATTCTAACTCCAAATGTTGGCTGGTCTTATGGAGCCTACACCATCCTGACAAAGTAGCTTCAGCTAAATATACACCACTAGGAGGCTTGTCTTGACTGACTGGATGATTTGCGGACTGGTTGACTAGTTGATCCAACGGGGTGGGGACTCCTCCATTATTGGGTCCTATATTCTAGCACCTGCTCTATCCATGTGATTGTCTCTTATCAAATCCTGGTCCACCACCTTGTCCTCTATCAAAATTCGATCTCCTATCATTATTTAATCCTCTGTCATTGTTGTAACCCTTATCCTAATTGTATCCCCTATCATTATAGAATCCCCTTTCATTACGCTACCCTCTATCAAAATTATGCCCTTGTGGAAATTCTCTATTCTAATTGGACTGCATACTCTTTTGGGCAGCTTGTAATTGGCTGTTTTGATTTCTTAGGTAGGTCACCTCCAGATTTAACTTCTTTATCTGTTCAGCCATTTCATCAATTCTTTCCTTATTTAGATCTTGATATGGGATCTAGTTTGGATCACTCTGAGAAGGGACATGCATTGAGGTAGATCCCATAGACTGATGCAACACTTTAGAGTTTTGTAAATAGGCTGGGAAACTATTTGGTTGTGGTTGATACATGGGCTGGTTAACCTGTTGTTGGGGAAAATTCACCATAGGGGAGACATGGCTCATGGGAGGACCAGGGTGTGGTACCAGAGGTAACTGAGGTACTGGATTCATGATTGGGGTATGATTTGTAAGAGCCTGATTCACTGCTTGAACCTGATTGGGATGTGTAATTGGTCCTAAGGAATGCAATGGTCTAGTTAAGTGTTGTCTCAAATATGTGTTAAGCTTAATAGCTTCTGTATAGGCATCAGTTAAGTTAGTTGGAGGATTAGGTCTCCACTTTAGAAAGGTCGCTGTAAGGTTATCCAAGGCTTCATAATAGACTCCCAGGGATGTATTATTATCTAAAACATAAGGATCTTGAAGTCTGGTGTATGCACGGTGGAACCTATTATTGAAACTGGATATTGGTTCATTAACCTCTCTCTTTACTTTAATGAATTGCAGATATAACTCATTCGCACTAATGGGTATTCTGAACTTCTGTAGAAAGGCAGTCTCTAGATCATTCCAATTAAGAATTGAACCAGAAGGGAAGTGATTATACCAGCATAAAGCCTCTTCTCCTAGTGAATAAGGAAACAACCTATATGAAACATCCTCATGCACAATACCTCTGTCTTTGAGACAAGTTTGGAAAATCCTTATGTGTTCTTCTATAGTTCTGTTTGGGTCATTAACATGGAATTTTGAATAGAAATGCTTAGGGTTTTTCGGCATTACATTGTAGGCCTGGAAAAATAAGGGCAATGGATTATTGGCAAGGAAAGCCATTGGTAAGAGTGGGGGTGGTGGGCGTGGGTGGTTAACAATAGGCTGAGGTTGTTGAATGGGGACCGCCTCAGGGATGTGTATGGCTTCAACTTCTGGATGTGAAGATGTGGATGATGTTGGTGAGGGGATGGGTGATGATGATTCTCCCCTTTCTCGAGTCCTTCTTGACCTAGTGGGGAACTGTAATTCCTGTAAATCTTCCTCTCCTGTGGTTTATCTGGTGTTTCTTCTATATCCCTCAGGAGATATGGCATTCAAGAAATGATCCAATGTGCTCATTCAGGCCCTCCTTCTAGCACCAATCTACTGATGGAGTTTTCTGCATAGCAACAACTCAGAGAGAATGCAACATTCTATCTCTCTTGAAAGGTAATTTTCAACAACAAATTACTAAAAATCACCACAAGGTCTCTCAGGTGTCAGGTCATGACAATGCATAAACAACTCAAATAATATGTGAAATGCTGGTAATCACAATCGGACCTTACTACAAGCAAACTATATCTTTCCAATTTATCATATTGTGCAATATGATGATCTCAAATCCTAAATCTAACTAGATGATAAAGAAATAGAAAAAGATAAGGGTGCAAGAATGTGATAAGATCTAAACTACCCCTAGGATGAACAATGCAAATGACAGATATCTGGAATGGACCAACCTCAAATAACCAACTCTTGCTTAAACCACGATGCAATATCACAAGAATGGTGCAATCTTCTAAGGCATAAATTTTCAAATCATAGATGTTCATCTATAATCGAACTAAGCACACATAAATATATGGTCCAGGTTGACTTCACTAGCCTACTACAATCAGATAGTTACTAGGAGTATAGACTAGAGATTGCTACAAATATTCCAAATATGAAATCATAAACATCATTTACCAAACTAATCCAATTCTAAACATTAAATCCTAGATCTTTAAGTAATTTGAAAGATGGACCAGCAGGAACCATGCAAGATAAACTAACACAAGAGACTTCACCAGGAAAACTAGAATATCTTCAATTGTATTAGATTATCAAAATGTTGCAACAACTCCATTGTTCTATTACAATATTTACTTCAAGAATAAAGTATTACAAATTACTCTAACTCAACTATCTCGAACTCTGACTCTTAATCTCCTATATATCTATCTATATCCCTTACAATGAGGTAGGAATGCCTTTTATAGCAAATTCTCAAGACATGTCATCCCAGCCAAACATTTACAAAATAAAATTAGCCAAAACAAGTCGTCCTCCAGGAATTTCAAAATAAGGCATACATTAAATGTCGATACATCATCAAGGTCGGCCTAGACACAATCCCCAATGCAACCCAGATCAATACAAGCCCCATGATAATAGGGAAGCACAAATCTCAAAATTGGTATTAATCACCACCTCCCTTATCCTTGCTTTGATCCTGAACTTTCAAAAATAATCTGTCCAACTCGGCAACAGGTGGGAAAGGCAAAACCCTAAGCCGACATCCAATGGCATCAATCTCCTCATTTGACTATTTGACAATTTTATTCCAATCATCTTTGTGGGCTTGATACTTTTCTATCACCACCAAGTAAGTTGCTACATCATCCAACTGATGCCCTATTATTACATTTTCAGAGTCTAGGGCATAAACATCATGCCACCATTCCCTCAACTATTCTAAGCTCAGGTATTAAGGAGCAATTTTCCTCCTGCCTGTCATAATCTCAAAAAATGCTATGGAGCCATTGTATACTCTAGTTAGATCACCCTCTATCAGCTTTCTCAGTTTCTGGATCTTCCCCATGGCCTTCTGCCAAATCTATAGAGCCTCAAACCATTCCCAAGGTTCACTAAGTCTGGAGGAAGGAAGAAATCCATCTGTAGCTAGCTGATCTTTACCATACCCCATAACCACTTTGGATTTCTGCAGCAGAAGATCAATATCTTCCTTGTCCTGGGATAATACCTGTTCCAACAAATCTTTAGCTCTGACCGCATCCTTTCCAACTGAAAGGATTTCCTTGATTGCATTGTCTCCTTTCACCTGCACATCCTTCAACCAGTCAATTACAGTTTGGATAGAGGTTTTCATCCTTCCAATCTTAGAAACAGTTTCCTTGGGGAGGAAAATAGGAGTAGCAGAGGAAGAGGGGTGAAGAGATTGCAGAGGTTTCATTACATCCTCCAAGAATTTCTTCAGTCTCTCATTTTCCTTTCTCAGCTCATGCTTGGTCTGAGTCTCTTTCCTCAATCTACCAATTATCACAGCACTAGACCCTTCACACTCCTCAATATCTTGTTCCATGGATGCCGGTCTGAGATTAATAGTATGCACATTGTAATCCTTACCAGTGGCCTCTTCTCTAGTTTTATCCTCAGTAGGGGTGGCAATGTGAAGGACCCTATTACTTGCTTCATCTCTCTCTATCCTCGAAACAACCTTGGCCATATTTTTCTTCTTTCCTTTGCCAATCTTGGATAACATCTCATCCCAATCCAGAGGGGTGTCCTCAATAACCACTTGTTTCTTTCTGGTGATCTCTTTCTCCAACCAATCCAGGCCAGCAAGTTCCACCCGGATTTCATTTGTTTTCACCTCTTCATGCGGTTCCACCATTTCATCCTTTCCTCGCTCAGGAAACTCCTCACCTTGATCACCCAAGTTAGGCTCCTCCTCTTTCACAGGTGATGGGGGTCTAACATGGGTACCCTCTTTCTTAGGGAATCTATTTCCTTTGCTATTCTCTGGAGAATCCTCATACTGCACTAAGGGAGAAGGATGCTTTTCTTTCTCTTCCACCTCAGACTTAGCTGCCTCACCAAATAGTTCTCCCTCCTTGAATGGCTCTACCTCTCCACTAGTCTCTTGCTCTTGATGGGTTGTTTCCTGATCAGGTACACTTGGTGAAGGAGAAGTAGTCTTAGGTTGCTCCACAACTGGTGCCTCCGGAGGAGGATCTATCTTTTGCATAGTTTCCTTAGGGGATGGAGTCCTTGATCTCCTCAAATAAGCTTTTGTCTTTTCCCCTGAACTTTCCACATCAACAATCGGTGTCTCACCTTTGGAGGTATCCTAACCATTCTTCTTTGAAACCCTAGTGGTTCTTGTCTTCTTTGGTGGTGGAGGAGCATCCTCTTCTTCTGGCTTTTAAAATCCTTCCTCATCAGAGGACCTGCCTATCTTCAAAGCTCGACTTCTTTTCTTTCCTTTTTGTTTTCTCTTTGGTTCTAGCTCACTTTATTGTGGGCCTCTGATTTTTATCTTGAAAGGTTAGATCCTTTTAGTTTTCCCTTTGGAATCATCTTCCCCAGATTCTTCTGAAGTAGACATAGGATTAAGATTTCCCATCAAATTAAAGGTACAGGGTACCTTCTCACTCTCCAATTCCCAAACTTTATGTTTTAGCCATGAAGTAGTAAATTTCATAACTAGTGCCATCATATCTTCCAACTCAGTTACTTCATCATCGTTCCAATTTATATCTCTGATTGATCTGTCTTTAACAAACTCATAGGCATGATCTTGCACCAAGTTTCCATCATCCTCCAGTTGGTCAGGGATTAACTTGACATTGTATTTCCTAATCACATCAACAAGAAGCCTAGAGTACCTTTTCTTCCTTGCATCGAAATCATCTTTGATGTTGGCCCAATAGTCCTCTAGGTCATCCTTATGCCGGTATTCTTTGGTAGCCTTCTTTGGTGCTTCCCATGTGATATCAAAATTTGTCCTTTTGGAGTGGAAGGAGAAACCATGAGCTGCCAATTCATCTCCTACTGCTTGTGCCAATTGGATAGAAGGGCACACCTCTACTACGCCAAATCCAAGAGGGAATTCCCCACTGAAACCTGTTTTATGCTTCTCCTTTCTGACAATGGCATCAAACTCACATATTTGTCTAACAATTTCCAATAACACAATATGATCAATAGGGTACCGAGGTAACCTGTCTGGAGCAGCCGGACATCCATCAATTCTGATGTAAGAGAAGGTGGGAAATTGAATGAACCAGGCCCTGTATCTCTTTATTAGCTCCTTCACTCCCTTTGAAAATCTCACATGCTCCACATTTGAAGCAACCTAGTGATATGCATTGTGAATACATCATTGGCTCTTCGGTAATCCCGGTGTCCTAGGTGCAATTCTGGGTATATCTCATAGACTATTTCTTGTCCAAATGTACCCTGTGGATTCAAACCCCTATATGGGTAGAATCTAGCCAACACATACATTACATAAGAAGACATAGTGAACTTCTTTGTCTCTAGGACATCGCTTAGCTGTTTATCAATCATAGTGCTAATAAGTCCTGCCCAATGATAATCGGTACCCTGCTCAATCTTGTTTATCACATGAACCATCCAATTCTCTAACACTCTAGCGGTCTTCAAACCCGCCACTCTACTCAAAAATGTGATTGCATCATAGATATCCGATCTGAATTTAACTCTATGCAACTGCTTGGGTAGTTTGGAATAGTGTGACTTTGGCTTCTCCAACCAAGCATTAATCATTTGCTGAGCTTTGGTGGGCTCATTCTCATAATATGTTCTGGAAAAGTCCATGTTCAGAGCACACACAGAAGGAAAATCTCGCATGTCAAAGGCTTCGGCAATAGAAACATGACTAAAATTCACCAAGACCCTTCCCTCAGTGCTGACAACCCTTTGTGTGTCAAAGTCATACTGTCGGGCACACTCTAGAATCAACTCATACCGATGGATTGCAGGAGGGAACCCTGCCACATGAACTAACCCGGACTTCATCATTCCCTATCTCAGGACTGACAGATCCTTCTGAGCTATTCTCTTTTTAAACTCCTCATATCCCCATGCTCCAACATTTGTGTTAGAGACCTCAGACCACACAGAAGATATCTTGCTTTCTGGCAGCTGATTCCTGGTATCCAACCTTAATTTTTCTTCCTCTGAAATGGAGGACCCCTCCATGTCTCCTTTAGATTTTCCCGCAGCGGCCTTACTTGATTTAACTTGCATTTACAAAAGAATGTCATGAGTATCCAATTGTCATACATGTTTCAATCCAAAGGTTAGCATAAAATCACATGAAGCAATTAAGATCTGCCACAAATTATCAATCTTTGAAAATCCAAAAAAATAAAGCAATCCGGGAAAACAAGGTAAACCGGGAAAATCCAGTCGGGGCAGAATTTTGAAGAAATCCGACCTAGACGGATTCTTGCTGCAAATACATCATTCGATAAATAAATCATTAGTACAGACACAAGTTTATGATATTATCATGAAATCCATCCATTAGCAATAAGAAATCATTATTTAGCATTTACTCCATTGGTCCTATTTTTGAAAATCGAAAAGTATGAAACTGTGCAAGGAAACCGGAAAAGTCCAGACAGGACGGATTTCACAGATTGTTCAAATACTCTAGAATTTGCTATACCCCGAGGAATTGACAAACATCAGGAAAATAAAGGCGAGCAGGAATTCCGCGGATACCTCGGGAACCCGATGAAATACCAAAATGTGAACCATTAATCGAACAATCATGCAAACCTTTCTACTTGGATTCTAATGGTCCCAACATCGATGTCAATCAACAAATTTAGAATGCACATGAATTTGGATTTCAAAAGACCTCTGAATAACTAACCTTCAAGTTGAAACAATGATGCCCTAAATCCCATAACCAGACCCCCGTCATGAGAGCCCAGATAAGCTTAAAATTTCAAGGAAAACTATCATTGGGGCGATCAATCAATGTGCACAGGGATTTCTCAAGGTATGAGCAGGTTGAGCTAAACATAAATCATGAAATCACGATAATTCTACTGAACCTTGGAAAACTCAGGCAAATGAACCAAAACCCTAATTTTTGCAAAATAGAACAAATGGCGTGCTTAGGGGGCAAAGTCCTATTCAGACGGGTTCATACTCACACACCCACCAGTGAATGGATAAACACAAGCATGGGAAACAAAGCTTTGGTGTGGATTTAAGTCCAACCCTAGTTTGATAAATATAAAATCATGACCAAGCAAAGGCCGACCTGGAACGGCTACCAATCAACTTGGAAGGACTCAATTATGACGCAACAAAGGGAAGGATCAGAGATGACTTACCATGGATTAGTGCTGATGAAGCTCAGACTTGAAGGAGGTGACTGCAAAACAAGTGCATCCTAGCAATGAAAACCCTAACACCAGTGCCCAACCAAACCTCACGCAAGCAGCTCAAGATCAACGCTCAAAGCTTGAATGAAGAATGCACTCAGATGTCAAAGTAGAAAACAAGTGAATATTAAAGTTAAAATGATGCTCAAAAGACCTTAAATTCGTCCCTAATCGCATCTGAGCAAAGGTACCTCAAGCATTAATGACTGACAAGACACGTCTGAAAAATCTAGAAACCTGAGGCTAGGACGAAATTTCGGAAAAACCCAAGCCTCACAGAAAATATGGATAAACCTGAATTCCGCAAATACGAAAGAAACCAGGATTTTAATGAAGTCCAGGAGTTTTACTCAGTCCGGGAAAATCCGCCAGAACCAGAAAATCCTGATGTCAAGCAGAAACCCAGATTCGAAAGATTAAGCAATGAACAGACAATGAACCAGGACCCGAAAAATCCGCCTGAGCCAGAAAATCCCGAATTCAGGTCAAAAGCTGAATTTTCACTAAAATCCAATTTAAACCAATTTAAGCCTCAAGGCAAGACCAAGGCCACCAAGGCCAACATCCCAAGACCTCAAAAGAACAAGTCCAATAAAACCAAGGGTCAAAATTCATCACGAAAAGAGGGTCCCTACTCCAAGTGGGGTGTGTGTGCAAAACTGTACAATAGTTATGCCAACTGAGGATACAAGAATGTTCATTCGAGTAAAGACTGATGAATTCAATCATAGTAAGTTGATAGATATTTGGTAGAATGAGCTCACTAGAGACAAATTCTTGGTGAAACTTGAATACTCAAATATTGTTGCGAAGAAATTAGACATATGGAATTACTTTCCTAATTTCAATTCCATGATTGATGATAAATATGTAAAACCAATTCTTAGTAGAATACATGATAAATTCTTGTGGACTGATAGACCGCATCTGATAACTAAGGAATCAATTAAGGATGTTACCAGACTCTGTGATACCAGACCATTTCCTGTGTTGAAATTTGTGAAGAATGAAGTGGTAATGGAACTCACTGGTGCCAAATATGACAAGAGAGCTCTTACAAAAAAGTCTATCACTAATCCTGCTATGAAGTATCTTGCTATAATGATTGGTCATAAAATTTTCTTCACCAACATAGAGAACTCTATTTCTGCCACAACTATTTATACTAATTTCTATATGGTAGTTAATGGTGCAGACTATGACTTGTGTGAACTTCTCTGAAAATAGTTGCTTGAAAATTTAAGGATGACCAAAGAAATGAAGTATGCATTTAAATTTGTTTCTTTGATTATGTTTCTATTATTATATTTTTTGAAGAGACTTCCTAGAAGGGATGATATGGTGTTTTAGGATACATCTAGACTGATGGCACATTAGATATTTGATCACTTAAATAATTTGGGTGATTTGAAGAAAAAAGACAATGCTCTAACAACTTTCTTTGTTGTATTCAAGAGCAACATGAATGAGAGAGAAAGGATTCTGAGGAAAGTTGTTGAGAAATATATAAATGATATCATATTTCATGTTTCTTCTAATGAATGTATGATTGAAGTTGTTGAACCCTAGACCGTATGGATTCAACCATTGGGTTATGAAATTATAGAAGATGAAGATGAAGGATATGTACAGATGTTGAAAATTTTGAAAGATGCAAATGAACCTAGAATTGGCACTTATGCTGAAAAATCTATGGAGGTTCACTTGGAGCACAATAAGCCAATAATAAGGAAGAATCTAGAAAAGAAGCTTAGACAAGCTAGTTACACTGATGAGGAGATTGTACAAGGTAGGGCTAAGAGAGAACATATGGAGAGAGAATATTTTGGACTAAGGAGATCCAGAAGGACTACTCCTTCTAAACCCTCTGCAACCTCTACAATAAAAATTGAACCCAGTGCTACCAATAAAGGAAAAGGCTTGGCCAATTATGTACCTACTACAAGATCTGGGAAAAGGAAGGAAACTCCTCTAGTGGTATTTGGGAAGAGAGGAAATAAAGAAAAAGGTACAAGGGAGAAAAATATTAGTGTCACTAATGATCAAGAAGAAGAGGAGGAGGACCCTGAAGTGAAATTTGTAAGGAAAAGAAGAGGAAGCTTATCTTCTAGTGAAGGTGCTTCTCAAGAAGTTGGTATTGGTTCTAAAAGATTGCATATTGTGTCATCTTTTAACAAAGATGAAGAATAGGAATTTGGTGTTCATGTGCGCACCAAACCTAAGTCAAAGAAAGCTAAGGTGTCTGAAGAAGCCTCCCTAGACCAAGAAGAATAGAAGGACATTCCAATAAGACCTAGTCCCTATTTCAAATTAGAGGTTGTACTCAATTCTTTGTTACATTTTGAAGACATGATGAAGCCTACAATAGAATATTATGATCAAGTGGGCAAAGAGGATAGAAAAACATTAATTTTATCTACCATTCAATATTTTATCACATTGGATGTCAAGTGGGATGATGTGAAGAAAAATATGCTTGAGAAAATATGGGTATCCTTGATGAAAAGGAGATCAGAGGTTATTGAATTTGAAGAGAAAATCAAGGATGATGCATTTAAGAAAATTGGGTCTTCTTTGGCCCAAAATGATCTAGAAACCCTAAAGAAGATATGTGTAGATATGTTTTGAATAAAGAAAAGAGTGAATATTTTGATGACAAGGGATAAAAAGTAGAAAAAGAAAATAAGAAAGGAAACTACAAAAGTAATTAGAGATACGACTAAGAAATATGGCATGCTTAGTTCTGCACTTAAGTCTTGTGAATAAGTTTCTGTAGAAGAAGTTGAGGAAGATATTCCTCTTGGTACAAGTGATACAGGTATTTCTATGGAAATAAATGATGTAGATATCCCTTTAGATATAGTTGTTGAAAATGATCCTTCGGAGATGGAGAAGCAGAAAAAGGTTGAAGTTGAGCCTAAGAAACAAGATGAAGCTCCTCCAAAGCATATTGAAGGTGAAAAGGATAATAATGGGGGACAAGATGAAGGTGAAAATGAAGGAAATGAAGAAGACGTAATAAAGGAAAAAGAAAAATATGAAGATTAAAAGGGTAAAGAGGAAAATGAAGAAAAAGAAGAAGAAGAAGAAGAAGAAGAAGAAGAAGAAGAGAAAGTGGAAGAAGAAAAGGAGGAAGAAGATAAAAATGAGGAATCAATTGTTGGGAAGAATGAATAAAATCTAAGGCAGGTCATACAATCTCATAGATCTCCCTAAGAATCCTCCTCTGGTGATGATGTGTTGAAAGGCTTTCTATCCAAGCATATTAGATTCCAGCCAATGATTCCTTCAAAACTTTTACAACTTCCTATGATTCAAGGTAGTGTGGACCTAGACAAAACAATTCTATTCATAAGTTGCTATTGGGCAATGCATTTCATGCATCCAGTAGAAGATAGATTCTAGTGACACACCAGAAAGCAACATAACTAATTGAAGATGCTCTTAAGGCACTACAAGAGGCCACACCTGATACTTCAATTGATACATCTCTCACACTAGTAGAAAATTTGAGATTGTTGTTGGACTCCTTTAAGGATTATGTCTCTGGACTTGGTAAAAGGACAAAGCAAGAAGTGGAGGAGAAGCTAGAAGAGAAAAGGTTGTTGGTGTTGCATGACAAGTGTAATTTGGCACACACAAATGTTGAGCAAAAATCTAGAAGTTGTGCAAATTTATGAGTCTGAAGCAAATAATGTCTTTGCTTATTGCTTGAAGTGGTTGGATGCCACTTAGAGTATTAAGGATATTATGGACTCCATTGAGTCTCAATTGATTGTTGTCTTTGGTACTTACAACATATCCAAGGACAAAGAAAGATCAACCTAGAATGCCATCTCTACTCATAGAGATAACTTCTTTATTTTACAGAAGTAGAAGGAATAAATCATCAAAAAAATTGGTCAGTTAGGTGACCTTGTGAGAATGGAGTACACCCTAGTTGTCAATGCTTTGGCAAGTCCAAAAAAACTTGAGAAGATAAATCTGACTCCTAGTACTTTGGATGATGCAGAGGAAAGTCTAATGGATTTGGAATCCCTCAACAAGATGTTGATTGCTGCAAATAAGAGTTGGGAGAATGGTAAATCTGCTTAGCAAGGAATTCTTAAGAAGGTTCAAGGCTTGCCATCCTCAGGTTAATTTTCTTTTTTCTTGTTTTCATATTTATTTTTGACCACCCTTTTTCCTTGATGTCAAAAGGGGAGTGAAAAATGATAGAGGAAAAGTATGTTGGTGATAGGGGGAAGTGTTGTACATAAGAGGTCTTGTAAATTTTGGCACATGTTGCCATCAATGAAAAAGTGGGAGGTTGTTGGAAGAATAAAGAAAAAAATCTCATTTTTTTTCTTTTGTGTTGTCATTGATATCACCATGTTATATGAGTTGCAATTGCAAGATTAAGTCTTAGTTTGATCTGGTATTCTGGACTAGTATCTGTACCGGTATGCAGTTATTATCCTCCAGTATTTTGGTCTGCAATCCTTTGATGTTGACTATTGTCTCTTGTGGTTTTGGGAAATGGTTTATGGATGATGAAAGATCATATATTCAGAAACTCACATATTCAGATGCTTTTATGGTGTATCAGAATTGCTCTGTTGTTGCATTTTTGCTATTTGGTCTATCCCTGGCTAACCTAATGGATAGATCGTTTTATAGTAAATTAATTTTTTGTTGCGAATGTATGTGTGACCCATATTAGGTCCATGCTGACATGATGTGGCATGCTAAGCATTTGAATTGTCTTTGGAAAGATTTTTTGAATGTTTAAAGCTGATAGTTGGTATTTTTGTGAATAAGGGTTACATCTAATTAGGTCGGCCTAATTGATGCTTGTGAATATATCAGCTATATATATTGGACAATGTTGAGATTGTAGATGATGAAGTTGATGTTGATGTGAATGTGAAGAGCTGTGAAAATGATGAAGTGTGTTAAGTCATTTTACTAGGCTTCAAAGGAACTAAATCAACACTTGTTAGGTGTACATTATCAGTTCATTTTCTGGTTGTAAGCCATTTTGTCATTGTAATTTTGTAGGCAATGAGCCTCCCCTTTTGGATAGTGCATCCTGGTAGTCTGTCACCCTTTTTTAATATTTAATAACTAGTTATACTATATTGTGAGCTAACACTCACCGTGGTTTTTCCCATTTTGGGTTTTCCACATAAAAATCTTGGTGTTCATGTGTTGAGTGATTTCATGTTGTGTTAATAATTTTTCTTATCTGTATTATTATATGCATTGGAGTAATTGGTTGGTATTTCTTTAATAAGTTTAAGAAGATACTAATTCACCCCCCCTCTCAGTATCTTAGATATTCAACATCTTGGTGGTGAACCCCTCATTAGTTTGCAATCAACACTTTGGCATACCCTATTACAAGATTTCTTTCTCCTTTGCATTGAGATCTCTAGGGATACCCTTATATAAAATAATTGGAAAGTGAGTTTTCTCTATTTCATAAGGCATATGATAGCACTCCTAACCCCCTATTTTCTATTATTTCACCTCCATATCAAATGTCTATAAATTTGGGTTGATATACTTAATTTGGGCAAGCCATAGTTTTTTGTTCACTTAGATATCTTTTAATTTCCATCCCAAGAATGCGTTTAGCTGCACCAAGATCTTTCATTTCAAATTTAGTAGCAAGTTGAGATTTTAGTTCTAAAATAATACCTTTCCCTCTACCAATAAATAACATATCATCATATAATGCAATAAATAGGAAAAAATCATGATCAGTTTTATAATAAACACAATGATTTGATTCAGAACACTCAAATCCCAAACTCAACACATATGTATCAAATTTCTAGTACAACATCCTAGGACTTTGTTTTAAGCCATACAAATATTTCTTCAATTTGCAAAACAACTTACTTTTACCTTTCACCACATAGTACTTTGGCTATGTCATATAAATATCCTCCTCCAAATCAACAAGAAGGAATGTAGTTTTCACATCCATTTGATCAACCTCTAAATAATAAGTAGCAGCAATAGAAAGAAAAAATCTAATGGCTATCATTTTTACAACAGGAGAAAATATCTCACCATAATCAACACCCTCAACTTGAGAGTAACCTTTCACAACCAACCTTGATTTTTATTTCTCAATACTTCCATCTAAACCAACCTTTTTCTTGAACACCCATTTGCAACAAATAGGTTTTTGTCCTTCAAGCAATGGCACAAGATCCCATGTATCCTTCTTTTCCAAACATTCCATTTCTTCACCCATAGCAATTTTCTAGGATTTTGCATCATTCATACCTAGTGTGTCTTCTACAGATCTTGATTCATCCATGTTAGTATTCAAAGCATAAATACATCTCCAATCATTAGATGAATACCTTTTAGGTGGTTGTCTATGTATTTCGGACCTATGAACAAGTTGAATTGGAGGTTCTTCCTCCTCTTTTGAAGATCCAAAGCTAGATGATCTTTACGCAATGTCTTGTCTATTCTTGGGCCTTGATTCATATTTCTCATGTGTAGAAGGAAATTGAATCACATCTTTTTGTTTTCTTTGTTTTGACTGCAATATAACCGAAGAAGGCTTAATTTCTCTAAAAATAACACTTCTACCATGTATTACCTTGTGTGCAACATGATCCCAAAGCTTGTATCCTTTCACACCATAACTATATCTGATGAAGATACATTTCATAACATTGTTCTCCAAGTTTGTTTACTTCTCTTTTGGCACATGTGCATATTCCTTGCAACCAAAAACTCTAAAATTTCTTAATGAAGGCTTGTGACTTGACCATGCCTCTATAGGAGTCTTATCAACAAGAGATGATGTATGAGACTTGTTAATCAGTTAATAGGTAGTGTCAACAACTTCAACCCAAAACATTTTTTCTAGGCCAGAACCACTTAACATACTCCTAGCCTTCTCCATCGGTGTCATATTCATTCTTTCTACAAATCCATTTTGTTGTAGAGAATACTGAGTTTTCTTTTGTCTATGAATACCACAATCTTTACATAATCTATCAAAATAATTAGAGAAAAAATTATTGCCATTATTAGCCCTTAAACATTTTATTTTCTTTCCAATGTGCAACTCAACCAATGCTCTAAATTCCTCAAATCGACTGAAAACTTTAGCTTTACTCTTTAGAAAATATACCCATGTCCTACTATAATCATCAGTAAAATATGTGGATTTTCCAATTGAAGGAACATCTATAGGACCATACACATCAAAATGGATAATATCCAATACACCACAAGACTTATGAGAACTCAAGTAAAATTGAACATAGTTTTATTTTATATAAATGCAATGCTCATAGAAATCAAACTCAAGATTGCATTCAGACAAACCTTAAACAAGGTTTCTATTTTTCAAGGTCTTTAGACCTTTTTCTCCAATCTAGCCAAGTCTTTGGTGCCATAACATATTTTTCTTTGTAGGTAACTTTTTTTCAGAAGAAAGAATTCCCTTGAGTACCCAAAATCCATGACCATCTTCTGAAGGTGAAACCATCACTTCTTCCATAGACTTGATTTTCATAGAAGTACTATTGCACTCAATAGTGCATGCATCAAGCTTATACAATGTGCCATTTATGACACCTCTAGTAATCACCATAGAACCTCTAACAATCTTACATCTTGCACTAGAAAATACTAGCTACACACCATAGAACCTCTAACAAATTTTGTGCTAATCCAAGGATATGAAACACACCATTAATCATTTTTCTTCTACCATCATGAAACTTAATTTTAACTTTACCACGACCAACAATGTCTAAATGAGAATCATCATCCAAGTACAACTTACCTCCATCAAATTCTTCATATTCACAAAATGAACCTCTATTAAATTTCATATGAAAAGATGCACCTGAGTCAATTAACCATGCATAATTACTTTCACAAGTTGCCAAAGATTCAATGAATGCATTACCATCTTCTTTCTTAGACTTAAAATCATGATCAAATTTCTTCTTTTTCTTCTTCTTTTCTTCTTTTCAATTCTTACGAATATGTCGAGGCTTACCATAGTTCCAACAATTAACTTTGGACTTTCTAGGAGATTTAGATATCTGCTTGGACTTGGATTTTTCATGAATATCATTCTTCTTTCCTTTTTCCTTAGGTCTTCCGTGAACATTTAGGGCCTCCTTGGCAGTCATGAATACCTTCTTCCTCATCTCTTCAGAAAGCATAGAATCCACCCCATCTTTAGTAGTCAATATAATAGAACTACTCCCAATAGCCATAACAAGAGAATCCTACTGTGGACACTGATTTTGGTATCCAAGGGTTCTCCAACTCTTCTAGGGTTTTTCACCTAAAAGGATAGAAATGGACCCAAAATGTGTAATCTCTACACTCAAAATCAATGCAAGGATGGATGTAATATTCTTAAATACAATGTCTAAATACACTAAACTAAGAAAGAAATATGATTATTGATGCAGAACCTAAGATATGCAAGTTGTTTGAAAACACATTGATGTATGCAAAAACACCTAAGAATGCAAGGAATCTTGTGGAGTTGACTGGAAAAGCTGACTAGGACACTTGCGTCAAGCTAGGTGACTTAGTCTAGTTTCAAAGAAATTATGTCAGAATAGGAATCTACCAAATGGGTACTCAGAAATGTAGAAACCACTTTTAGTGCTGGGAGGTGGGACTAATTTTCCACATATGGTAACTTATTCCACTTCGGTCTGCACTTCCCTTCCTGACAGGTGTTCAGTTCAGAAACTACAAAAAATAGGCTGAAAGATGTCTCGAAGCTTCAATTAGGGAATTTTTTGAATTGAATGAATTTGATGGACTTTTGACCACTTTTTAACACCAAAATATTTGACAAATTTGCATACAAGACCTGCAAACACACATGCAAAGATGGGGAAA
Source organism: Sequoia sempervirens (assembly GCA_007258455.2). Taxonomy (NCBI): domain Eukaryota; kingdom Viridiplantae; phylum Streptophyta; class Pinopsida; order Cupressales; family Cupressaceae; genus Sequoia; species Sequoia sempervirens. The sequence continues at coordinate 838,613,055 of VDFB02281492.1, read as the reverse complement.
AGGGTTAAGGGTTAGGGGTTTGGCTTGGTCAAACCCCGATTTGGTAATCAAACCCTAGATAATGAAATGAAATAGAAAGACAGTGATGAATAAACAACATGCAATGTCACAAACTCACCAAACCCTTCATGTAGAAATTTGAAGATATGCAATGAATTTCTCTAATGGATAACTTGATAATGGTTAGAGATGCTTGGATGCTTGATAATTCCTTGAATAATGAATTAGGATACTTGGAATTGAATTAGGTGTATGGGTGTTAAAATGAGAGGAAAAGCACTATATTTATACTTTATTTTCCAATATTTCCCAAAAATAATACATCACAGGGTGGCCTTAAGGTCAAGAGAATAAAATCCCACCAAAAAATTAAAATTATTTTGATTTTTGTGCCCAGTGGGACTAAGTCACCCCAGGTTGCGACTTGGTCCCACTAGGGAAATTTTATTGGGTGTCAGGAATTAAAGTGTATTTAATGATGTTCAATAGGAATATTCTCAAAAATACACTTAATTATGGCTATAAAGTGCATTAAGGGGTCATTTAAACATAAGAAAGGGTCAATTTAGTGATGACAAGTCTAGAAAAGCATGAGAGTTTGTTACAAATCTTTACAACACTTTGAAATAAGACTTGGTAAGTGATAAAAAAGGGTTATTTAAGTGAATTTTAATGAAAGGGTCCTAGAAAAGTGTGAAAGTGGGCTACAACACTTCACAACACTTTTACAACACAACCTAGAATTCCTAATGATTCTCAAGGGTCCAAGACCTAATGTGAATATGTTGACCACATTACACCATTAAATCTAGGAAAAATCAAGTCAAAGTCCATAAGAAAGACTCAAGTGAGCATAAATATGTCTAAATATAAATTTTTGGTGACACATTAAGCCCCCACTTTAGTGAGAGGATGAACTTGCTTCAAATTCACACTAAAGTAGTCCAACATGCACATAAGGAGGGATCCAAATGCACTCATGCTGGTAAGATGGGACAACAATAATCAGTTGGGATGATCAAGCCCCCAAGATCAAGATCCCATGGAAAACCAAACATAAACACAAAGGAACACACATTAGAATGATGTAAAAGAATGAAAGAGAGAAGTTAATACGAAAGAAAGTTGGATCAGGATTCAATTATTTATCCAACCCATTGTGGATCAGATCTAGGTTGTTTGTCTGAGAAAAAAAAATGTATACTCACTTTGAGGTGATAGAACTCTTGGTTGTCCACTGGGTGAGAAGGCCAAAAAGGTGAGAAACATACACTCATGGTTGGTATGGACTCACACACATGCAAGTGGCTATGGGGAAAAGTCATGCCTCAGAATGGGCTTCCTGCTCAACCATACCAAAGTTATACCTCTTGATAACTTTAATAAGGTGCCACAAAAGAAAATGAAATTTTGAGCTTCATGAGACAAGCAAAGCTTCGTATGCTTAGAGCTCATGAACAAATGTGATGGTGCTACAAGTATGCAAGTTGTGTTATGCAAGGTGGCTATATAAAAAATGAAAAATGAAACATACAAAAGATGTTCAAATGAGTCTTGTTTATTTCATGGAAGGTCTATAACTTAGGGAACATTGTGTCTAATGTCTCCAAGAGAGGACCAATCAAAGAATAGAAAATTTGCAACTTAGGGGATGCAATGTGTCATATCAGGCCACTAAGAGGAATGTAATATGCTAAGATAGATCATGCTTATGAAGGAAACTATACCCAATGTCATCCACAAAGTGAAAAAATGCATCATATGAATTAACAAGGCTACACTAAGAACCAAGAAAAAGGAAAAAATGCAAAGGAATAATGCAAATGTATGTCCCTATTTTAAAGGAATTGCTACACACCATTTTGTGAGCAATTACTTTAAAGTAGCAAATGAAAAATGAAAAAAGAAAGAAAGAAGACATGAGAGCCAACTTGGAAAGCCCCTATGCCAAGTCATATGTTTCCAAGTAAGGTTGAGTCATGTGAGAGAAAGAAAAAAGAAAAAAGGAGTTTCCCATCAAATGAAAACATCAAACACATAAGGGATCTATGGATTTTGGGTCAGTATGTTGTTTGCTACAATGTTTTGTAAATATCTCAGAACTGTCATCATTCCCCAAATACATAAAACTGGAAGAATGAAACAAAGAGTGAAAAAAAAGAAAAGGAAAGATCCATTTGGGTCAACATGGAAGAGACAAAGTCTGTCTCGCCACTTTGTATCATCCCCAAAAGGTAAATACAAGAAAAATGAAAACAAAATGGTGAAATAAAATGAAAAAGATTTTGGGTCAACATGAAGGAGACATTTCAGTCTCAATGCCTTAAGTCATCCCCAAAATGAAAACAAAAAGAAAAAGACAAAAGAAAAGAAAAGGGGCATTTTGGGTCAACATGAAAGAGACATTGCGGTCTCAATACTTTGCGTCATCCCCAAAAGGAAACGACAAGCCAAAGACAAAAGAAAAAGGTAAAGAAAATGAGGCCTTTTGGGTCAACATGAAAGAGACATTATGGTCTCAATGCCTTGCGTCATCCCAAAAAGGAAAAGCAAAGAAAAAGATAAAAGGAAAAACGTGAAAGCGATGTATGACATATAGAAGAATGAAGGTACAAATAGAAGAATTTCACAAAGAGAGAGAGAACATCAAATGAAACATCATGGGGGAACATGGTACACACATGCAAAAATAAAATAAAATGGAAAAGACTATTAAGGCAGATGCAAGTCAACCATCAAGCAAGTCATCTGCCCCCCAATCTCAATCGGTATAAGAGGAAAGTGAATAAGACTGTGAAGGGATGACAACAAATGCTCTACTAGGACAAGGCTAGCAACTTCTTTCCCCCACTAAGTGGAAGACAAGAATGAGCCAAGGTAGGTGATGGGAAGAGGTAATGTAATAGTGAGAAAAGAATTTTATACACTATTACATGATAAAGTGTTGAAGGATGGTTTATGGATTTATGGGATAGAAATTATTGCCATCAAAATGATACTTTCTTAGTATTTCTTTTAATTGGCAACACTCGTCACTTCTATGTCCAAGAATGCGATGCTATGCACAATGTGGAACACTAGCATATTTAGGGTAGATTACCAACCTATTCATAGGTTGTAATAGGATGAGTCCTTTGTTAAAAAGGATTTGTAATTTCCTTTCAAATTTAGGTGGTGGATGAAGAGAAAACTTGATTTTTTGTAACTTGTAAGGCCTCTTGCATTTACTAGATTCTCCAACCTCTCGAGAGGAGATTGGGGTAGGAGGTCCTGAGAAGATTTTGTTATTGTCCTTGTTATTGTTATCAGACAATGATTGTTCTTTAGGAATAAGGACACTCAGATCGGGAGGGGAATCGAAGATCACCATTCCATCATCACGAAGTATCCAATATTCTAAAGGAGACTTGTTGTCATGAGGAGGATCTTGATATCCTAACCCTGTTGTGTTTTCATCTTTTGGAGGTTGTTCTAAAAGTTGATGAATGTCATGTTCAATTTTTGTGTCACATCCTTGTTTTCTTAAGATAGTAAAACCTTTTCCATAAGTTTCTTCAAGGTTGATTGGGGTATTTGTAACTTTGTTATCATATTATGGTTGAGGGGTTGCATGTTTAGAGGAACTAGGTCCACCTAAGGGAGGGAACTTAGGTCCTTTGTTTATTTCAGGATGTAAGTAACTAATCATATCAAGAGGTGAGACTATAGGGAGGTCTTGTTTCATGGATGGATAAAAGGATTCATTAGCTTCAAGGTTATCAAGGCATTCATTTAGGAATTTATTGATGCTCTCATAATCTTCTCCAATGATGTCAACATCATGAGGAGGACATTCATGAGGAGTTGAAGGAGCATGTGGAAGCTCAAAGTCATTAGGATTGGTTCCAAAGGAATAGTTTGACATGTCAACTAAATATTTTAAGGACATCCAAAACTTATTAAAATAAAAAGCCATGATGCAAATATATGAATGCAACTAAATGCAAGAAATGGAATAAAACAACAAATCTAGAAACTGTGACAGAATGCAATAACAGAAAGCAGAAATGCAAAAAATGTGCCAAAAATGCCAGAAATTATAGTGCAAAATGTGTAGGACTAGGTCACCCAATGTGGAAAATTAGTCCTAGTGATGATTTTTTTGAGATTTTTCAGAAATTTTGATGTTTTTTAGATGCACAAATGCAACTACAGTATTAAAATGCAGAATTTTGTTGTTTTCTAATTAAATAAGATAAAAAAAATGCAAGCTATATGAGCTTTTCACTAATAAAAATTTTAAAACCCTAGGATACAAAACCTAATGCAATGTTGATGTAAGATAATCCTAGGATGCACTTGAAATCAGAAGAAAAAATGTTCAAAAGTCAGGTTCACCAAAATGTGGACACTGATTCTGGTATCCAATGGTTCTCTAACTCTTTTAGGGTTTTTCACCTAAAAGGAGAGAAATGGATCCAAAATGCAAAATTTCTACACTCAAAATCAATGCAAGGATGGATGTAATATGCTTAAATACAATGTCTAAATACACTAAAATGAGAAAGAAAGATGATTATTTATGCAAAACATAAGATATGAAAGTTATTTGAAGACATAGTGATGTATGCAAAAACACCTAAGAATGCAAGTAAACAATAATAGAATTAAGCAAGACTGGAAAGGTGCACCTAGAATTTGAAGTTTGATGTAGAGAGGCCTTGGAATCCTATGGAGTTGACTGGGACATTTATGCCAAGCTGGGCAACTTAGTCTAGTTTTAGAGAAATCCTGTCGAAACAAGAATCTGCCAAATGGATACTCATAAATGTAGAAACCACTTTTTAGGTCTAGCAGTGGGACTAATTCACCACATATTTTGTAGCTTTCAGTCTACACTTCCCTTCCTAATAGGTGTTTGGTTCAAAAAATTTAGAAAATGGGCTAAAAGATTTCACCAAGCTTCAATTAGAGATTTGTTGACTTGAATGAATTTGATGGATTGTTGACCACTTTTTAATGCCAAACTCTTTGACAAATCTGCATACAAGACCTACAAACACACATGAAAAGAGGGGGAAAAGGGTTAAGGGTTTGAGTATAGGGGTTTGGCTTGTTCAAACCCTAATTTGGTAATCAAAACCTAGATAATGGAATGAAATAGAAAGAAAGTGGTGAATAAACAACATGCAATGTCACAAACTCACCAAATCCTTAATGTAGAAATCTGAAAATATGCAATGAAGTGCTCCAATGGATGACTTGATAATTCTTAGAGATGCTTGGATACTTGATAATTGCTTGAATAATGAATTAGGATGCTTGGAATTGAATTAGGTGTATGGGTGTTAAAATTAGAGGAAATACCCTTTATTTATACTTGATTTTCTAATATTTCCTGAAAATAACACATCACATGCCAACCTTAAGGTCAAAAGAATAAAATCTCTTCAAAAAATTGAAATTATTTTAATTTTTGTGCCCAGTGGGACCAAGTCACCCTAGGTAGCGACTTGGTCCCACCAAGGAAATTGTATTGGGTGTCGTGAATTAAAGTGTATTTAATGATGTTTAACAACAATATTCTCAAAATACACTTAATTATGGCAAAAAAATGCATTAAGAGGTCATTTAAACATAAGAAAGGGTCAATTTGATGACAAGTCTAGAAAAGCATGAGAGTTTGTTACAACTCTTTACAACACTTTGAAATAAGACTTGGTAAGTGATAAAAAGGGGTTATTTAAGTGAATTATAATGAAAGGGTCCTAAAAAAGTGTGAAAGTGGGTTACAACACTTCATAACACTTTTACAAGACAACCTAGAACTCTTAATATTTCTCAAGAGTCCAAGACCTAATGTGATTGTGTTAAACAAATTACAACATTAAATCTAGGAAAAATCAAGCCAAAGTCCATAAGAAAGACTCAAGTGAGAATAAAAAATTCCAACTATACATTTTTTGTGACACACCCACGAATTAGGAAAATAATAAAGCAAAATCTCATTTCTCCTCTTGATCCATTTTGACACCAACTGATGCCAATTGAGCCACCAAAATATTGAATGCTTCTAGCCGGTATATGATTCATCTACCCTCTTCCATTCTTAATGAATTCAACTTCTTCCTCAAGAAAATATTGTTCACTAAAGATTTGGCCTGATACATCTCACCAAGCTTCTTCCATAGTTTTTGTGCAGAGATATCTTCATAGACATTAATTAAAATAGTCTTCCAAGCATAATCTGATTAGACCCTTGGCTTTATGATCCATAACATCATATTAAGCAACTTGAGTAGGATCTCCAAGCCTTGAAATATTCTCATCAACAACATCCCACAAATCTTGATCTATCAACGGATCCTCCATCTTTAGCTTCTACATCTTAAAATTATTTCAAAAAAATTCTCTACTTGTATTCTCCCTGATGAACTTTCCATCTAAAAATTCCTACAACAAGATCACACAGTTTCTTCTACACAAGCTCTCACTCAAATCTAGACCTAGTTCAAAAAACCAAACAAACCACAACTGAAACCAAAGGTGATCAAGCTCTGATACCATTTGTAAGGAAGCTAGGGCAGCGAAACAACTTCCTACACTAATCTTGAGAGGAGAATAATGCAAAAATTTATAGATATTTAATAGTTACAAAAACTTAAATAGAATAAACATAAATATCATGCATACCATGACACAATGATTTATGTGGGGAAAACCATTTTGGGAGAAAAATCCCACACTCCAAAATTTTCCAATATATTATTCAACAATCATAAAGATTACAATATACTTACAGAGCAAGCTTCTCATAGGAGTATAACCACTCAAAGATCAAGAGACAACATGACCACTATTAGACTATCAGAAAACACCATCGTCTCTCTATCACAACCATAATACAATTCCCTCATAAAATAGAGTTACATTCTAGGCAAGACAAACAAACAAAATATCCACCATTTGATCTAAAACCTAATAATTAACAATCTAGTTTTACAATATATCATTTATTTAATGTATGTTAGCCAATTTTAGGATTTTTTTGAAAAAGTTAACACACTCACATTTTTCTCTTTGTTGAGACACCTATCGATGTAACACCTATCGATGTAACTAGGAAATATATATATATATCAACAATAAACCATATATAATTGCAAGGTTGAGACATATTTTCCCAACAATGAAATGTTCTAAATGAATTTTGACAATGCACTAAATGAAGAAAACTAAGCTAGATTTAATGAATTTAATGTTCAATAGAAAAAAAGAAAACTAAAAGAGAAATGTAATAGCAGCAAGGAAAAGCATAAAATAGAGATTTCATATTCTAGAAAATGCAGTTTCAGATTTGATTAGGGACTCATTCCTCCACCTTTGGTGAACGCGTCCCAGATTAGGGTTTTAAAACTATTTTTTATTGATTTTTAAGCTCCTTTAAATGAGTTTCAGTTTTAGGTGTGTAACAATAACTTTCAGTTCTAGGTTTCTACAAATGTACTATAAAATGCAAGTTGAAAAGGTGAAAAAACAATGAATGAAAAGACCTAGTTTGATATGCAATTTTCTTTTGATTTTCAAATGTAAATTTATCTTATCTAAATGATATGCAAAATGGCTGATTTTTTTTTATATTTTTAAGATTTATAGAATGCAAAATCATGCAATTCCAAAAACCTAGATGAGATGAAAACTTTAATGCGAACTAGGTCACCCTAAATGAGATATTCCTCAATGTAAATGAATGCAAGACCTAACCTAGGATGCAAAGAAATACTCCAAAATTTAAAAAAACTACAATGTTTAATAAGTCAAGTTCACCAAAATGAAACAAACAAAAATAAAAGGTTTATCAAAATGAATTAACAAGATGATAAACCACTATGGTCTTTCTAAGGTTTCACTCAATTATGAGGCCTAAAATTCCTAAATAACAATAAGAAAACAATCCTAACTATTATAACAATAAGAAGGGAAATTTTAAGAGGTTGAAACAATGTGTACCTTACTGAAAAATCGTTGGTTTGAGGTCACTAAGGACTCATTTTCCCAAAGTGGCAAATGGGTCCCTATTAGGGTTTCTAAAAACTAAATTCTGGGTTTTTTTTCTTCAATTTTTACACTTCCATCTCCTAGGTGACCAACTCTCAAAAGTTTTAAATAAATTATGTAAAGCTCTTTTCATGATCTTGCAATGTACAATAGGAAAAATTGGTTTTTATGTTTAATTTTCTCAAATGTCGGCCTTGGGGATCAAATTAACGGGAATTTGAATGGATTTCATATTATAAAAATCCCTCAAATCATTATTTCATAATGCATTCATATTTTCATGTCAAGCAAGCTAGGGTTTAACATTTTAAGTCTTCACAAGGGCATTAAGATAGCAATCAAGATCAATTTTGAGGCATTCAAGGGTAGATTCTTCATCCATTGCTGCAAAAATTCATGAAACATCATCATGGAAAGTTTCTAATTTCATTATTTCGTTTAATTACCTAAACAAGGTTTGACAAGGGCAAACCCCCATTCCCTAAAACTCAACATTTTCTCTCTTTCTTTGTGTGATTGTAGATCTACGTACTTTGAAGGCTTGGAGATGATTGAAGAATAGGTTACAAACTTTTTGGAGTTATCTCCCTATTGGAAAGGTCAAAATCCTCACAAAAAGTCACTTATAGTCCCAAAAATTAGGGTTTCAAATTTGAACACCTAGAGGAGCAAAAAGAGTAGACCGAGAGCTTCAAATTCCACTTTTGAGTTTTTAGAAAAGTCAAAGTGGAATCATTCACCATTAGTGGAAAATGACTCCCACTATACCTATTTCTTAGAAATTTATGTGGATTTGGATACCCATTTGGCTGAAACAAACTTCAGTGCAGTTTTCTAGAATCGGGACTGATTCTCCCATATTGGAAAATGAGTCCCACCAGGCTTAAAAATTAGCATCTTCAAGATTTTAGTTCCATTCCATCCTCAACAATTCTCCAGGTGCAAATTTTTTGTTTAATTTGCATTCTAGGGTTTCAAAATTTTGCATTAGTGAAAGTGCATATAGATTGCATTTTTGCATATCAAATCATTGAAAAACATCTAAAAAATGCATTTGCATTTAGTATTCAGTTCATACAACATAAAAAGCATAAAAAAATTTGGAAAAAATCCCCATTAGGACTCATTCACTACCTTGGGCGAATCAGTCCCTTTCCACCACTAAAACTACCTTTCACGACACTAAAAACCATGTTTCTACACTTCTATTTGCTGCCATTAACTATTTTTTTCAGTTGGTAGAGTTTTTGTTACATGCATTTCACTAAATCTAGCTGAAATTGGTCTATTTCATGCATTACTTAATTTAAAATTCACATTCACAACATTTGATTTTCATATTATTGCATGCTATAATAAGTAAATTACCTTGTTTGAATTCTAAAAATTGCATTTCATCATTGGTCTTTACATTGCATTTTAATTTTGCATAGCTTCTAATACATTTATATCATTAGAAATATCATTAATTACATTCATGACAATTATGGATAGCATTATATTTTTGTAATTTTCATTTTCAACAATAGTTCCTAGTTCATTTAGATCAATTTCATTAGAAAATGAAAACTAAAAACTAAAACCATCACAAGAAATAATTCAAAAAATGCTTAAATTTAGAAAAATTATATCATCCAATCCCTTTAGTAGTGATTAATTATACATGTTAGATGAAGCCCTTAAGGACTTCCTCTCACTAAAGGTTTCATACAAAAGGATGCAAGCATCGATAATCATGGTAATCATATTTTTTGTTCTCTTGATATCTCTCCCATTAGTGATGAAGGTATCTAGATGAAAGAAGACACAATCATTGAAGATCATGAAAGTATTACCTATCTTCCTCATCCTATCCCTTGCAAAGACATTCTAACACAAGAAGCTGAAATCATGGCCACCACTTTACCTAGTCTCCATTCATCTTGAAACACCTCCACTGCTTGTGAAAATTCTTTAGTGAATAAAGATAAAATCATGAATGATCATGGCAAACTAAGCTGTGTGGAGGAGATACTAAGAGATCCAATACCTCCTACTTGGGAAGACATCATAGTACATGGGAATGTAAATATAGATAATCATGATAATCAAACCCTTCCTTCTCCTAATATCTTCTCTAGACATGAAGAATATAGTTTAGTGTTAGAAGATATCCTTATTGAGACTCGTGAGAATCTTATTCCTCCCTTTCCTGATGCCCATACTATTTAGGAAGACCTATTCAAAAAAAATTTCTAATCATTGGTAACCATAAAACTCCTAGTTATCCTTCTCTTAATGCCTCTCCTATGAGCAATGAAGCTACTTTATCAAATCAAACCATGAAATGTGATGAAACTATTATTTTTCACTTTCCTAAAAGCACTCCTACTAGGGTAAATATTATGGAACAAGAGAATGAGACCTTAGATGAAATTATGGTCAACAATCAAATTTCCCCCTCTCCCAATATCTCTCCTATTGGTGAAGAAGATATTATGGTGTTACAAGATCACATCGATGAGAATCACAAGGAAAAAATTATTGAACAAAGAAACACCATCATTGCCAATCAAGAAAATCCAACCATGGATCATTCCCTTACTTGCAATGAATTCAATAGTAAAGAACCAAACATTGAATGTCATGAACATCTAGTTTGTACTTCTCCTAAAAAATCTCCTAATAGGGAAGGTATCATGGTGCAAGAAAACATCAACACTATCATGTGCAAACCAAAAATCAACCTCACTTTGAAACATCCTAAATTACTTGATATGGATCAAGCCTTGAAGAAAATGTTAGGATTTTATGACAAGTCACCTTCTACTCCTCAAAACAAAAAGGTTACATGTGCTATGATCAGTACCAAGAAAAATGATATAGAAGGAGAAAATCAAATGGAACAAGCCACAAAGTTATTGGAAGAGGCTTCGAAAACCTTTGATTTCATTTCTACATCTATGGGGGAATACATGATCATAACTAAAACATCCACTTCAACCACCTTACAAGTAAAGACAACATCCAAGACAAACTTTGAGGAAATTGAATAACCACCAAATCCAATAAAACATACAAAACTTTTTGGGAGACGTTTTGAACTTATGAAGCAGCTTGGGAAAGGATTTCATGCTATCAAAAAATGTATCCATGTCCCTATAATGCCTAAAATGCAAAAAATAACTCATGATCTTGGTTATTTTCCCTCCAAACAAAAAACTTCAATCCATCTCAACACCATCACAAAAAATTCTTCCAAGAACACTTTAACCTTGGTACATCCTAAACTAATAGATATCTCATTAAATCTGAATCAAGCAAAAAAATTATTTACTTATCAAAATAAATAACATTAGTTGCTACTCCTTTCCATGTCATAGTTGTAGGATTATAGTATACTCACAATTGCAAGGAGCACCATATAATCATCCATTCCAAACTCACCTTTGTACTGCACTAAGTGGAGGCAAGGGGTTAGGAAGCCTTATCCTCGTATGTCACCTATCATTGTCTCTTTTGGCTACTCGTTAACCTTTCATGATCATATAAGAGAAAGCTTGGGATGTGGATGACATGTCTTAAGTTGGCTCGCATGTGACATACGTATTCATGATGTAGCTTTATTTGGAAATATATGACTTGGAATAGGGATTTCCAAGTTGGATCTCATGTCTTCTTCCATTTATCATTAGCTAATTTAAAGCAGTTGCTCATAGTGTTGGTGTATCAACCGTTTTAAAGTGGGGGCATACATAGATGTCATCTTTTGGAAAAAATTTCATGGCGTAATTTTTCTTTTTTCTTGTGATGTGTCCTCTTCTTGGTGGTGTCATTGGATTTTATTTCACCCAATAGTGTATGATCTACTAACATGGCATGATGTGAATGAGGCATCCCATGGGAAATGATCTAACACCTTTGACTTGTCCTCTCTTGGAGACAATAGGCACAATGCTCCCTAAGAAGAAGACCTTATATGAACAAAGCGAAATCCCCTTAACCAAATTTTTTACATGATATTCAAAAGCCTTTACAAAAGCATTTTTATTGTGGTGCCTTACCAAAGTTATCAAGAGGTATAACTTTAGTATGATTGAGTAGGAAGCCCAATTAGAGGCATGAATTTCCCCATAGCCACCTGCATGCGTGTGAGTGCATACTAGCCATGAGTGTATGTTTCTCATATTTTAGGACTTCTTATCCACCTATCCAAGAGATTTGTCACCTCAAAGTGAGTATGCATTTTTTGTACAAACAGCCTAGATTTGATCCACATCGTGTTGGAAAAATGGTCAAAGCTTGATCTGATCTTTTATTTGACTTTTTCTTTTAGTCATTTCCATTGTATGATCACGTATCTTCTTTTTTTGCATATTATACACCTTGTGCATGTCCTTTTGTGCTTATGCTGGTTTGACTTAGGATCTTGGATCCTAGGGGCTTGACCACTCTCTTGATCTTTTCCATCCTTTGTCATCTGCATTGGTATGATTGAACCCCTCTTGAATGTCTACTTTAGTGTGAGTTTGAAGCAAGTTCATCCTCTCACTGAAGTGGGGGCTAAATGTAGCATAGAAAAAAGTACACCTTGCTTGATTTAGGAATAACTAATGATAAATTGGCCCTAATGTCACCTTGATCTAGTGTTGTGAGGTGTTTTTCACATCCACATTAGGCCTTGGACCCTTGCAAACTAAATAAAATATATGTCTTGTAAAGGTTTTGTAAAGTGTTGTAAATGACTTTCACACTTTTCTAGAATTTTATTAATTATTTAAGTCTAATGTACCTATCTTTCCCTTAATTCAATATTATATAATGTATTTAATTGCATTCTCACATTAATCTAGAAGGCTTGTAAATTAAACATGGTTTTAAGCTAGTGTTATAATGTGCTTTACACATTCACATTGAATTTTGTGCCTTTCAAGGCTAAGTGGACCTCATTTAATGTTGTAGAGTGTATTTAACCACACTTTCACATTGAACTTTGTGTCCCTATCCCTAATCACCCTTTATATCATCATTAATAGGCCCCTATGACCCCATATTATGCATCCCAAGGCTTATTTTGATCAAAAAACCAACAAAATCAACATAAAATCTTAGTTTCTTCATTCCTCGACATCCCAGTTGGAAAAATATCCCCTATGGGACCCATTCACCACTTTCAGCGAATGAGTTCCACTTGGGTCATTTTTGAGGTTTGAGTAGGAAAAATTGGGTTTTAAGTTTAATTTTCTCAAATGTTGGCCTTAGGGATCAAATTAACGGGAATTTGAATGCCCTTCCTATGTGAAAAAGCCCTCAAATCATTATTTCATAATGCATTCATATTCTCAAGTCAAGCAAGCTAGGGTTTAGCATTTTAAGTCTTCACAAGGGCATCAAGATCAATTCTGAGGCATTCAAGGGAAGATTCATCATCCATTGTTGCAAAAAGTCAAGATCAATCATCATGGAAAAGTTCTAATTTCATTATTTGGTTTAATTACCTAAATGGCGTTTGACCAAGGCAAGCCCTCATTCCTTAACAATCAACATTTTCTCTCTCTTTCTTTGTGTGATTGCAGATCTAGGTACTTTGAAGGATTTGAGATGATTGAAGAATAGGATAAAAACTTGTTGGAGTCATCTCCCTATTGGAAAGGTCAAAATCCTCACAAAAGTCACTTACAATCCTAAAAATTAGGGTTTCAGATTCAGACACCTAGAGGAACAGAAAGAGTAGACTGCGAGCTTCAGATTCCACTTTTGAGTTTTTAGAAAAGTCAAAGTGGACTCATTCACCATTAGTGGCAAATGAGTCCCACTGTACCAATTTTTTTAGATTTTTTTGTGGATTTGGATACCCATTTTGCTGAAATAGGCTTGAATGCAGGTTTCTAGAATCAGGATTAATTCGCCCAGAATGGTGAATGAGTCCCACCAGGCTTAAAAGTTAGCATCTTCAAGATTTCAAAGTTCCATTTCATCCTCAACAAGTCTCTAGGTGCACATTTTCTATTTTACTTTCTTGTTACATTTTACTTGCATTTCAATTCATCTTTCTAGGTCTTTTTGCATTTCATAGTGTATTTTCAAAAATCTTTCATTTTCTAAGTGTTGCATTAGTAGGTAATCTCTTTTATCAATTTTCAACATTTAGGACAATCCCCTTTGACATATTTCAATCTCCTTTGCATCAGAATCTCAAGGGTTTGTTCTTGAGTGAGCCATTAAGATTTTTTTACCTCTCTCCTTTTAGGTTCAAAACCCTAGAAGTGTAAGCAATGCCCCCACATCAAAAATATTTGGTATAGAAACTAATTCCTATTCTTATAATACAGAATCAAAGGGTATGTGCAGGATCATCATGGAAAAAATAGGCCCTTAAGTGGCAAAAAAATCAGAAAAATCAGAGTTAGGCAACTTGACGTAAAAATTTGAATAAGTTATCTATATTATTTCAAAAATATGTAAGAATAGAATCTATAGAAAATTGAATGTCGTTTCTAAACTACTAAGTTTATTTTAAAAAAAAAACTATTTGGTGAAAATTTGAAATTTCAATGCAGTAGTACTTAAATTTCAGGGAAAAAATAAGAAGTAGGTTTCTGTTTGACCACCCTAACCACAATAAAATGATAATATTTTTTTATAATATTTTATAAATAAGTAGAGGACTCATGTTCGGATGTGATGCATATTTTTTTGTAATTTTTTTCCAAGTAAATAATTAATTATAAATTTTTTATTACAAATTTTAAAAAATATAAAAACTTGTATGTCTGACCACCTTAACTTGGTCAAAACTTCATGAAATTCATTTTTTCTTTTTTTAATCCTATATTATGTGAAGCATAAAATGTGATGCATGTTTTGGATTAAAAAAATGTGATACCGTTTGAAAGCTATAGATGTTTTTCAATCAACCTATCAATCAACACTTTAGTCGTAATTCAAATAGAAAATGAATAATAATAGTTTATTAAATTCAAAGTAAAGCGTAATTTATATTGGTGGAAAGCTGAGAATCTCCTTTAAAAACCCTTTTCATTTCATCAATTTTGGGTATAAAAAAAGTCGTCAGCCACATACCCTACAAATACCCATTATATTGCCACTTTTTGGCCCATCATGATCTTGCACATACCCCAAACCTAAGTGTTAATATTTAGAGTAGTTCAAACCCATAGTTTTTGGATGAGTCCAGTTGACTTGCCTCCTTCTTATAGAGCTCAAACTCTCAAATTCCCTTTATGATAATAATGAAATACCTACTTAATAATTTAAAATATAGATCTCTTACTTTTAGGAAGCTGGGTTAAATTATGCAACTAAAGATTATACTTGCTCCCAATCCCTGCAAATTTACTACTACTATTTTCTTACAGGTTTAACCATTCATAGGTACATAACAAGTATTGCAAAAAAATATAACATTGGAATACACATAATGGCAGAATAAACAAAAAATGAATTAAAAGTTTTAAAATTCCTTTTTCTTGACTTATAATCATGTGGGTGGTTAGCCTTCTATCATGAAACTAATGTCTATTTCTTTAATAAAAAATAACCCTAAGTGGAAACCTTGAAAATATTGCAACCCTATAGTTTTTAGATGAGTCTAATTCACTTGGCACTATCTTGCAAAGCTCAAACCCTCAAATGTCCTTTATCCTTATAATGAAATCCTTAAGAATTTTTGAATAATCTTAAAATTTTATGTACTAACTTGCAATATTTTCACATGACACACCAATGCATTAAATAAAAGATTTTACTACACGTCATGGATACAAACTAATAGTGGTCCAATTGGAAATTCAAAAAATGTGTACTTGGGGTTTCCTTGAATCCCTTAAAACTCTTTATTGAGATAGACTGCAAGACAACAATAAAGTAGTGCTTTATATTGATCTTTTTTTTAATATTGTATTTCCATTACAAGAGACTAGATAAATTATTATTTTTAGTTGCAATCATGCATAGAGGATATAAATAAAATACAACAAGACTTGGATGAAATTTTCCTATATAAATGTTAAAAACAAACCCTTTACAATAGAATTAAATTCCCTCATATAGATCTAGGATTAGTGCATAAAAAATATAATTGAAAAAGAAATTAGTACAAAACTGTGATGTTTAAAGCATGTGTCAAATCCTACAATCTCAAAAATCCATAATCTCTAGGAAATAGAACACACCAAGATTTATCAAAAACTTTCTATGAGGATATATGTCATAAATTTTCTAATGAATGATGTCTTAATACATGCAAAAAATGATAAGAGACTTTCAAATCTATGGGGAAAATAATTTAATATTGCATGGGAATCAATTATCTCCAAAAAATGATCCACTACACTAAATTTGGCATAGTCATGACATAATTATCTATCAAATCCATGAGACCTAGGTAAAAATAATTCATTCTACGTATTCTTATAGAAGGTGTAGGGCGTTTTTAGATAACAAATGCAAACCCTAACTTTTACTTGTAAACTATGATCAAAATTTCTTGAATCACATGTGACAATCATGCTTTAATCTTCTTTCAGTAGTGAAAATATTTTAGTTGTGAGTAGATTTCAAGCATGCTGAGTCATTTTTTAGTGTTCACATGGTATTTTGAGCCATTTTAATGTGTTGGAAATAAGCTAGCAAAAAATGGGTGGGAGTTTCTAAATTTTAGGAATCAAAGAAAACCCATGCATCATGCCATAGTTGAAAAGAGCTTTGGGATGTGAAGGATCAAGGTTTGGGAATAGTTTCATCCCTAGTACAATTTCAAGAAATTTTTTGATCCAACAACATTAATAGGAAATATAAAGGAAATTATTGGGCAACAAGATAAATTAGAAAAATTCTTGCTAGAGTAATAGGGTAAAGGCAATCATGAAATGGAGTGAGGGGGCTAGCTCGATTGGCTAAAGCATCTTGTTGTAGGCAAGAGGTCATGAGGTCTAGTCTCCCCCAAACCTACATATGGCACTAGAGTGCATGTTGTGCCAGTGCCACTAGTCATTTAAAAAAGGTTTACTAGGTGCACTACAGTTTATAGGGGGACAGATACTCGACCAATTCATCAAGAGTAAAAAAAATTAAAAACAGGAAATCGTGAAATAAATGAATGAATTGATTACTAATATTTGATAGTTTTTCATACCTTAGAATAAATATTGATATGATGTGAAATCCAATAGCTCAAAAAGAGGTATAAAAGGAAAGTGGGGTTAGGAAATAGAGAAAATCAAGGAAAAGTACTTAGAGAAGAGAAATCCTAAAAATTCACTTTACCAAAACTTTAACTAACAATGAGTTAGGAAGTAGGAATCTATGGGGAAGAAAATGGAGTATAATTGTAAAGGTTTATTTGATTTACCAACTCTAAAAGATAGGCAATTTTTGGCAATAAAGAACAAAAAATGTGGTGTGGCTGGAAAGGGTACTCCAATAGTGGAAATCACGATAGGTCAATAGGGAAGAGTGGGATGGATGGAAGAGTGAGAAACTTGAAAGTTTATTAAAAATGAGGGACTTAGAGTTTTGATAAAAAAATATTTATATTTCAATATTTGAGGATAGTATTGAAATGGTAGCCTAAGAAATAAAAGCAAAAAATACTAGTGCTCCAAAGGATTCTAGGAAAATAGCTAGACTTTAGAGTTTGTGAGAGTGAGGAAAATTGTACATTGTTAATTGATGCCCAAAAATTTAATGTCAAAGGAATAATAAATTGTTGGATTGAATGTATTGGGTCTTTGAGGCTTAAATGATAGGTATGATGATTTTGATAAGTCTAAAAGGCTGAAATTTTTTACATTCTTTTGGGTCAATTTGTTAAGCTCAAGAGAAATTATATATTTCATGAGGATGAAGGTTGATCTAATCCAACAAACAAATGGAAATTCAAGATAGCACAAATAACATAGTGGGATGAAAATCCCCAAAAGTGTAAAACCCTGACAACTCACACGGCCTAAATAAACAACTTCTATAATTCCAACAATTGATTTTTTTGAAATTTTGGAGATTTTGGAGTAATTTATAATAATATAGGTGACCTCATAATAAAATATAATTGGACAAGATTTTAACAAAGAGAAAACTCAATTTATACAAGTTCCTTGATTACTTATAAAAGGTAGAATGTATGTTCCTCACTTAAACTGGGTATGCCTTTTTTGAATTGATGTTTTAATCACAATTTGTGATCCATCATCAAGAGTGTCCACTTGTTGATGATGGATCACAACGTATGATTCAAAAAATTGATTCCAAGAAAGCACACATAGTTTAATCTAGAAACATACATTCTGTTCTTCATGGACAGTGGAAAAATCATTCCTACTATAATAGGTAGGTTTAAACAAAGTCACTGCAAATCATAGGTATACACAATTGAATCTATAATTTTTTTACACATGTATGGATAGGTTCCAACAACTTGTAGGGTCCATTACATTTTATTGACCCCATAATTTTACTTTTTGAGTTTCTAAGATATTTATTTTATAATGCATGTTTTTGAGTGTTATATGCACACTTAGATACATGGTCATTCTAGGATTCACATGTACCTTTGTAACTAGGAAAAAATATAATTGTGAAATTTAAATAATCATGTTGTTTGCCATTTATTTTTCTACTCCTTTTGAGGGGAGTGCCCTGATACATAAACATATTGAAAAAAGACATAATTTCAAGTGTAACATTGGGTCCCTTTCCCTATGCTATCACATATCTCATTACACACATTCCTATGCACCTAATAGCAATTCCCGTTCAGATGTTCACACGACCTTATACATTCACCATATCCACTTGTTTATCACATCTATGTTGGAATTCATTACTTGCACACATATACATTGAGATTTAGCCACTTTTTTATCCTAAGATTAGTTTTCAAATGTAATTTTCACATCATATTCGTGGACTTATCCTACCCAAACATTAAAATTTAATTAAAATGTGACCAAATTCTCCCCATCACACTTCCCACCATAGGAAAACTAAACATAATTGTTCATGATATGTTGTTATATCCTTGAATATAGAGACATTTAATCCATTAATTATAATCATCAAATGATTTGAGAGATAAATTTGCATATAATTCGCATTACATATTTCAATTGGAGCATTCAAAGGAAGCTTTTTCTACATAAACATGCAAAGAATGTTCACATAGATAAATATTATAGTTCTTGATCATTGTTAAATTTATGCTTTTTTATCTAATATAGTTTGATTTGTTATGACTAATTAATATTCCTTAAGCTATTTCTAAATAACAACAAGTTTGCAAAAATTTAGGAAACATAAAGAAAGAAGATAAGAGTTGTGAGGTGAATTGAAGAACTCAGTAAAATACAAAAGACAAATTTGCATATAATTGATTAATTTGTGATAACTATTACATAGCATATAAAAATGTATCTTTGAATATTTTCACACTCATTTGGGTCCTTCTTCTAGATATTGGCCTAGTTTTTCCTTGATTTAATTTTGTAATGTGGTCAAGACATTCACATTAGGTCTTGGACCCTTGTGAATCAATAAGAACTTTATGATGTCTTGTAAAAGTGTTGTGAAGTGTTGTAACACACTTTCACACTTTTCTAGGACCTTTTTAATATATTTCACCTAAATAACCTCTTTTTCTCACTTACCAAGCCTTATTTCAAAGTGTTGTAAAGTATTGTAACAAACTTTCATGCTTTTCTAGGCTTATCATCAATAATTTGACCCTTTCGTATGCTTTAATTGGCCCCAACTTACAGGCCTTACTTAAGTGTATTTTTTAAAATAATCCCGATAAACATCATTTAATACATTTAATTTCCAGCACCCACATAAAATTACTAAGTGGGACCCATTCACCACTAGGGGCGAATGAGTCCCCTTTGGCTCAAAAAAAAAAAAAATCAAAATTATATGGCAGTATATGATTTTCTAAGACCTAAGGTCAGCCTGCGATGTGGTATTTTTAGGAAATATTGTATAATTGTGTATAAATATAGGGTTTTTCCTTTCATTTCACCCCATTCATTCACTCAATCATTAAAGCAATTATTAATCATTCACTTAAGCATTCTAGGCATTTCAAAGTCTACATCCATTAGAGCTTCTACTTGCATATTTTTAGATTTCTACTTCAAGGGTTTGGTGATTTGTAGGATTGCATGTTATTCATTCATCATTCTCTTTTCATTTCATTTCATTTTCAAGGTTTTAATTACCAAATTGGGGTTTGACCAAGGCAAACCCATATTCACTAACCCTCAACAATTTTGCCCCTCTTTGCATGTGTCTTGTTGGTCTAGTGTGAAGATTTGTTAAAGAGAAAGGTGTGAAAAGTTAAATTCAACAAATCATCAAATTCATTCAAAGTGGTCAAATCCCTAATAGAATCTTGGAGAACACCTACAGGTCAAATTCTACAGTTTTGGATCTAGAAACCTATAAGAAGCTGAAGTGCAGATCGAGAGCTACATGTTACACTTTTGAATTTCCTAAAACCTAAAAGTGGACTAAGTTTCCATCAGTGGCATATGAGTCCTAGTGTTGGGATTGAAAAGTGGTTTTTGTAGTTCTAAGTACCCATTTGTTTGAAACATGTTCCAACAGAATCTCCTTGAAATTGGACTAAGTCACCCAACTTTGCGTATGAGTCCCATTTAGCTTCAACAGTGAAATCTGTAGGATTCTAGAGCTCCTTTTCATCCCTTTCCAAATTCTAGGTGCACACCTTTAATCTCATTAAATTTTGTTACAATTTGCATTTTTAGGACATTTTGCATATCACAATGTGTTTTCAAACATCTTGCATTTCATTAGTTTTGCATTAGTAATCATTCTATTTTATCAATCAATTGCATCTAGGACATTCCCTTTAGATATATTTCAATCATCTTTGTGCTAGAATCTCAAGGGAATATTCTTGAGTGAGCCATTATGACTTTTGGATACCTCTCTCCTTTTAGGTGCAAAACCCTAGAAGTGTAGGAGAGCCCCCCATATCCAAAAATATTTGGTTCAACTATTACTTTCAAATTATTGATTTCATTTTCATATGAAAAATTAAGAATTCTTATCCCTATGACTACCAATCTATCCTCTATTATTCTTGATGTTAAAACTTATGAAAACCTAATTTTTATCCATATTTATAAATTTATAAGAATTCAAACTACATACACTTTAATAAGTAAACTTAATATATAATATTAATATTAATTAATCATACTCATATTTATTTATTTTAGATTAATACACTTTTATCTTCAAACTCTCCTATGAGAATTCTTGTACAATTGACTGATATATATATGTGGGAAGCTTAACCAACACAATCTAAGTGTTGAAAGCTTAGGTGTTCGAACCAATGTGGGCCCCCCTTAACCCAACCTTTCTATTTTTGTAGTGTTTCTTAACCTAAAATTTTGAAAATCTTCATTTTTTCCATTTGTAGTTTATATTTCCCATTCTTGTTCTTGTTCCCACATTGTTCACATTTTCCATTTCTACCATTCGCATCTGTCTAATGTAGCCAAATCAACAAAAACTCGATCAACTTGGTGAAACAATGTAGTGACGAGAATCAAACAAGAAATGTATAGGCATTGTTTTTAAGCTTGCTCCCTATATTTCATCATGGCCTGGTGTCAATATTTGTTTGGTCATTAGACAATTTTAATCCCACATTCATTCCATGACATAGGCTGGGTTGTGAAAATTTTATATTTAGAAGACTGAGTGACCTTATAAGTGATAGAAAATATAAATGATCTTTTATTTTATTCTAATTGCATATGATAGTAATAAATTTGTTATTAAAATATTTGCATCTTAAAATGACAATGAAAGAATTATATTTATCATTTTAATGTTTGCTAATGAATATTATTTATATTTAATAATGCTATTATATTCAATTTCTTATTTTAATGAAGAAAATGGTGTTTATTATTTTTATTAATTTTTTTAAAGGTAAATTTTATAAAAAAAGGATGTTTAATTAACAATGATTTAAATTTCAAATATGAAGAATTTGAGGTCATAATTCATAGAAGTCTTATAGGGTGAAAGGATGAAAAATATGATAATTATAGGTAAAGGAAACTAAACTTACACCAAGTATAATCTAAGCTAGTAAAATAAATCTTTATATATAAGCAATAATTAATTTATATTAATAAAGATAGTTGTGGGAGTATATTATTTGTAATTTATTGTTAGTTAAACAAATTAATTATAAAATAGATAAGGATTCTTAGTTATAAGTTTGATGATGAATAAATCTAATGTAATATAGAAAAACAAATGTACCTTGAGTCTACCTTCTATCATGCAAGTAAACATAAAGATAATTACAAGCTAAGTTTTACTATCAACAATCATAAGAAGGATAATGTGAGGAAATAGGGTTAGGAATTATGCTTGTATAGAAAGTGGTAATGTTAAACCTAATACACTAGCTAGGGGATGAAATGGCATATTGGGAATTTTCATGTTGTGGTGCATAGTAATTATTTGTCTTAACATGGTGATGAATCTCTATGTAGGCATTTGGAACTGCTTGCAATCTTAGCATAGGAGTGTTAAGGATAAAATATTCCTTGTTCAATTGGTTGCATCTATTGGATCCAAGGAATTAAATGAGAAAAAAAAATAGGACATGAAAATAGATGTAATATAAAGATAAGTGTGTACGCATATGAGTGATGTAAAGTAGTAATTGTAATAAATGCATCATTTCATAATCAAGTGAAACATCTTGGGTGAAAAAGCATGAAATTAGATGGGTTCTAGAGATAACATCAAAAACCTAAGGTTTCCCTTGACATTGACAAACAAAATGTGGTGATTCAGCCCTCGATGGTTAGAAAACCCCCATGCAAGTACATATGGCACTAGGATAGGCATATGACCCCAATGTGTCATCCAAGAGCATGAGCATGCAAAGGTCAAGGTAAGGCACTAGGTCTTTAGTGGTAGAATGGGTCTAGGAATGTGATCTCAAGGTTTAAAAAATAAAACATATTATCCTTAAATTTTGAAAATTTTATAGTTGAGAAATATATCCATATAAATAATTGTATAGTCTCAACCAATTATAGCTAATTAATTATGTATTTTAAGATCATATAAATTCAATAGCTACAAAATAAATAAACTAGTTGTGTGTAGTGACATTTAACGATGAGCTGATAGGTAGAGGGAAAGTCCAAATTACAAGGATGTGTACACACATAGAAGGAATTAAGAATAAGATACATACATATATGCATGCAACAAATGATAAACTGTATTTTAAGTGTTATATGGAACATTGATGTCACCATTGGTCGCAATGACTAACAATGCCATGTATAGATTTGGATGTTACCATATGTCATAGCAGATGCAAACAACATTGATACATACTAACACATTCTTGGAATCATAAGCCGTATTTTTAGTGTTATATGGAACATTGATGCCACCATTGTTTGCAGTGATGGACAATGTATTTGCACTATGTGTAGATATGTATGTATGTCATAGTAGATTCAAACACAATTGATACATAATGATCCCTATGTGTTGTATGGAACATTGATACATACTCACACATTCTTGGAATCATAAGCCATATTTTTAGTGTTATATGGAACATTGATGCCACCATTGTTTGCAGTGATGGAAAATGTATTTTCCCTATGTACAGATATGTATGCATGTCATAGTAGATGCAAACGTGATTGATACATACTGATCCCTATGTGTTATATGGAACATTGATGCAACCTTTGATCGAGAAGGGAAAACCCACAAAACACAAAAATTCATAGTAATGAACCCATGTAAAACAATCACCACAAAACGTGAACCATAACTATAGCAATATTGGTTTTAACAAACTATATAATATTTTCTAAACACCTTATTGAAGATTGAAACAATATATCCTTTTCAATAGTACCTTATCGAAAATGAAACAATATAGCCCAAGCTAGAGAACAAGAATCAACAATTCCTTGATGAAATAAACATAAACTATATAACATTAACTATTTTATTGCATTGCAAGCATATCCAAAAAATGGAAGCCATAAATCAAACAATATTGGTTTCAATAGTGACGCAGATGCGAAAACCCACAAAACACAAAAATTCAAAGTAACAAACCTATGAAAAAATATAGTCTTTTCTCAATAGCACGTTAACGAGAATTGAAACAATAAATCCTTCTCAACAGTACCATATTGAAAATGAAATAATATAGCTTAAGCTAACGAACAATAATGAACAATGTCTTATGGAAACCAACTTAAATTGTATAACATTAACTATTTTGTTGCATTGCAACCATAGCCACAAAATGAAAGGCATAAATTAAACAATATTGGTTTCAACAGCGACCCAGATGGAAAACCCACAAAACAAAAAAATACACAGTAACAAACCCATGTGAAAATTGTATTTTAAGTGTTATATGGAACATTTATGCCACCATTGATTACAACAATGGACAATGTATGTTCTTGTTTGGTTGTTTCGCAAGAACATAGACTATAATTCGATGGAAGGTAGTCTACAACTAAGCAGAAGAAGGTATGTAATAGCCAGGCATAGTAAATCTTGAGAGAGATCAAGTGACCACATGTAAAAATTCTCACCGCATCTTTAATAACCCTTTTATGATACCATTATGGTAAGACATTAGAGCATAGATGAGGTTGAAATGGATATACACTATTTCAAAAGGATAATACAATTATGTGAAATCTTAGAATATAATTCAAATGTCAAATAATTTTATTTACATAAGTCATGGAAAACCTTAAGAATAAAGTGGACAACCTTAAGAATAAATAGATAATTGAATTCACAAAATTTTGTTGAAGATTGAGACAAAAAATTTAGACTATATTTTTATTTTTATTTTCTACTCATTTTGACTGATTTTGTAGTCACTGATTATTCTCAAAGGTAATTTCTAAGACATTGCTTCCTCAAAATCCCCATTATGTGTTTTGAAAACTCAAAAATTTCATAATCATAACAGAAAGTCAAACCATTATCAATGTTGGAACTCCTGAAAACGAAAAACAAGAGTAGTTGATAGAGCTTGGCTAAAAGCCTTGTAGCAAGGATGACTTCATAGAAGATATAATGTTGTGAAAAAATCCATAGAACTCATGAACATAATCTAAGATGAAAGATCACTGAGTAAGACATTACTATCTTGCATGAAACATGATTGTTTGTCTTGACTATGTTTTGCAAAAATCAAAGGAAAATGTGAAGTTTAGTGCAATGAACATGTGTCATTGGTAGAAAATATCTAAATTAGGAGATATAAAGAGTTCTATAATTTATAACAAATAATATGCAATGCATGTGCAATAAAAAGGATTAAATAAATAATATGTAGGCATACCTTGTGGGTGCAACGGGATGTAGAATGAACAAAAGAAAAGAAGGCATGCTCTCCACCCTACCATATTGGGTCATGTAGCCTAATGGGTTGTCACCAAACCCCCAAGAAAGAGCATACATTGTCCACTAGTATGATCAATGGTGAAACCATGTTTCGGCACATGAGAATTTTCTTTACTTGAAATCAGTGTTATACATTTTTAAAAGTATGTATAGTTGTATCATTTATGAAAATGAATTTTGCATGCAGTTGTGAAATAAGTGGTGGAATAAAAGACAAATAGCCTTACCTTATATATAAATAGAATGTAGTTGCAACTTGTACACCATGCCAAACATGTGATCACAAAGTGTGGTAAACATGTGTCACTAGTAGACAATATCTAAATTAGGAAATATAAACAGTTCTATAGTTTATACCAAATAATATGTAATGAATCTAAAAATGAAGAGATCACATAAACAAGATGTAGGAATACCTTGTGCAGAGAGTGGGATACATTATGTTTACAATTATAACTCGCATATAATTCTATTTTGGCACCTCAAAATTTTATTTAGTTGAAACCAGTGTTATTTATTTTTAAAAGTATATACAGACGTATCATTTGTGACAAATAATTTGAGATATATTTTTCAAATAAGAGAAAGAATAAAGGAGATATAGCCTTACCTTGTATATAGATGGAATGTAGTTGCAACTCTTACACAATGTGAAACTTTTGATCACAAAGCTATTAAGCATTGTCAAGATCTGCAGTTACAATTGACAATGTTTACAATCTAAATTGGTCAGAATCTAATATAGTTAGACAAAAATGGTTCATATGTGAGAGAACTAGCAGCGACATCATTGAGTAAAGAAGAGGAAGGTATTTAGAGAAAAATTAAATATAAATGTTATTTGGTCAACCAAAAAAGAGGAAGGAATCTAGGTTTGTCATTGGAGGAGACAAGAAGCATAATTCAACAATTGAATAGAAACTTCTCTTAGTAATCACAATAGAAGCAAAAATTTGGCTAGCTTGGTAGTAGTGATTGCAACTGCACTATTGAGGGAATGACAAGGAAGAAAAATTAGAAATGGTGGGAATTCTAAATGCATTGAAATGAAGAGGGAAAGGAGAAGCAGTATAGTTGTCTTAAAGAATATAAACATTTCATCATGATGGAAATGAACACAATTATTGGAGGTGATCCTCTTCATTAATTCAAAGTGCATTGTATTTTTTGGAATGTAATTTGGAGTATCTATCAAAAGAAAAAGGAGGATTTATACGTATTCATGTTATTGATTTTACACGGGAAAGAACCATGCATGTTAGTCCTTGTCTTTATTTAGTCCCAATATCTATTGTAGCTCTCTCCAGTGTCAAGCCTTGAGATTTATGTATTGTTATTTCCCAACCCATTGTCAAAGGAAGCTATCTTCAGCTACCCCATGTGATCGGGGGAATGTGGATGGCTTTTGAGTTCTCTTGATCCCATGTTGGGCCAATGTAGTTTTGGAAGTCGAAAACAACATATTCAGGTGGTTGAGGTGGCTTAGTACCCGTAGCATATATGATAGACTTCACAAAACCAAATGATCCATTAACCAAACTAGCTGCCACCCAAATATTTGTTGTTAACGTTACTTGTTCACCAATTTCAAGTAAGAGCTCTGCTTGAAGTTGCTCATCATCACCATAATCAAGTGTGTTTTGTTGAGTAGTTTTAGCAGTACTAATTGCAATGGGAACATTTAATTACTGAAGCATTTTTCTATTGTACAAGAAAACCAGCCTATTTGTTGGGAATAAGTGAATAGCAACATCAAACCCTTGGTTTTTCTTAGTTGAAAGCATGGAATTTGTTTGATTCATAAGAGTCTACCAATCAGCCTGAGATGCCTAGCAATTTCTAATATTGAAAAGGAGGCTACGAAACTGTTGTTGTGCATCAGAGTGTGACAACATTAAAAGTGTGCCAAAGAGGCAAGGCTATAGAGTGAGAAGTGTAGATAGGCCTATCCAAAATAGGTGGCAACTATCCTAGGTCACCCACAAGTATAACAGAGGCACCGCCAAATGGTTGTATATTTCTAGCAAGGAACACTTGCCACAATCGACTATCTATTTTGAGTAACAACTTGAGCCCCAAGAAGCTCATTTCATCAATTAAGATGTACTTAATATGTTTGAAGTCCTATTGAAATATATTCAATGGTTGTCCCTTAAATGGGTTCATATCTCTAATTGGTATCCAGAGAGTTGTATGGACTATAGCGGCACGTATATTGTAAGTGGCCACCCTCATTGGCGCCAAAGCAAGCAAATGATTCATTCTGTAATTTGGCAATGTATTTAGTGTTCTTCAAATGTTGTCTATAAGAAATGATTTACTTATACCAATAGTACCTTGAATAATCCTATGCAATGGTGATGATGAAGATGGGCCAAGATGGTGTTGTTCAATGATATTTAGAGCAATCTTTTTCTTAGAAGATAGTTGATGGCAAAGTGTAGGTGCAGTCAGTGGGAAAAAGTATCTTTAGTTGTATGAAATTTACTTGTTCAGATGAACTCTACAGTAATGCTATGTAGATTCTTAGGAACATGGTGTGCACCCCACATGTTATTTAAATCAAAGTCCTATCTACCCAATAGTTGCAGCTGGTCAAAGAAAAAATTATTTGTAGCACCAAGGCAAGAAAGAAACTCCCATTCATATTCATCTATGGGAGGCAGAGACTGGGTGTTGTTGGTATCCCTATTACCTTCCTCTTCACTGGTGGGGGGAGAAATACCTCTATTGACATGCCAAGGGTGATAGCAAACAACATGAAATAGCCTCCAATTTTGTGCTATACTATCTCTAGTGAGGCATGTGTCTACTATGACATTTAGGAAAGGTTTGTATAGTAGCAATTCTAACCGAAAAAATGTTTCAAAGGTAACTATGCTCTAGGGTGGGAAGACTTAAATAGCGGGTAAACAATGATGATGGCAGGGTGTGGTCACAAATGCCAACCCCCACCTTTACAATTTTTTTGATATGTATACAATTGTGCAGATTGAATAAGGGATATAGTCTCCATTTCAGCTGGTCTTTGCATGTAACAATGAAAATAACCACTTGCAAGCTCATCACCATTATCAGCTATTTTCAAATGGTGAAATGTTTGCCTACTCACGTTCAAAGACAAGAAATGTCTGCTTAAGATGACAAGGGACAACTTTTGCAGCATATGGCATGTTTCTTGTGCACCAATGTCATGATCTACAACCAAGTTCATCATGAATTTTTGATAAGAAAGCAACACTTTATCCCTAGATGAATTTGTATTTGCAAGCCTCTGCAAGATATCAATATAGTTTTCAAACCTTTTTTTAGACTTTGATGCATATTTCGAAATGTAGTTTAGCATAATTTGTCTTGACAAGACTGGCTAGAAATCAACGTTTTCTCACCAGATTGCAAGTATCTTAGGGTTGTGGATATTAACATGCTCATCATTTCTTGTTGGCTTATAGGAATTGTTTGATTCACTACCAATTACCAATGTCAATGATGGTTGTGCATTCCATGGAGCTTTGTAGTGACATTGTAATTTGTGGCCTTTTTTCCTAAGGCAAGTGTACTAAGTATATTTGTTACGCCTCTGCATTGTGTTCAATAGTTGTTCGTAATCCACCATTGGATCGATGCAAGATATTTGCACACTATCAAGCAAACACGAGTCCTCCAAAGAAGAGTGGTGGACTCTTGATATTAGTTGTTCTTGGGAACGAGGATTCCATGTTGAAACATAGCGATCGAAGAAGTTTTTTTCCTACTGAAGCTTGTGTGGGTTGGACCAATCAAGCATGTCCATATTCGGGGAACCTAGAAGCCATAAGAAACCATGGGCATGTGTTGATCCATGGTGTTGCCACTCATACGTATACCAATAATCCTTTGTATGGAAAAGACTCATAACCTCTTCATAGAAAATGATGAGCCCCAAGTGCATGTACAAGGTTGTTATGTGTGGGTTATGGAAGACATTGTCTGTGAAGCATATTCAAGAGTATGGCATATGTTGCTAGGCATGAGGATCAAGTACCTTGTGCAAATAAAGCCATTTTGTGTCAACAAAGCTCAGAGTGAAGAAGAGAGCCGGTGTGCCAAGCTAGTGAATCATCACCACAAGCTCTTGTCAGCACTTTCCCTAATGTGAGTGTGTTCCTTACAAAGATGCACCAAAGCGAACAAGTTGGTTTGCTATCTGTCCGTTTGGTGCATCCCAAAGCTATTGTCGTAAAGCAACCACTGACTTTGGGATTCTTTCTTCCAAGTTTGTTTTCTTGAAAACGGAAGCCGATTATTGGCTTCAATGTCTCATTATCAAATTATAAAGGTAATATCTAAATCTGGCATGCCTCCCAAATCTATTATCATAGTGTCTCATCAAGTGCATTGCATATTCATGTAAGTGAATCTATATGCTTCTTGATTCTAGTGGCATCGCTATTCTAGTAGAGAATAATGTTGGAAAATCCATGCTTAATAACCCTTTTGTATTGTATTCATTGATAGGGTTAGAATTTATCCCAGGACAAGTTAAAGTATCTTGACTAATGTCTTCAATTTGCAAGGCATCTCTAATTGCTTGAAATTTTGGAGGACGGTTGGGCATCAATGGAATAAATGATGATGAGTCCTCAAGGTTGGCTTCCTCATCAACATTACTTTTTAGAGTTTCCACTGGTTCAACTATGCTATGCACTAGTTCTTTCATTATGTGCAAAAGATTGGAGATGTTAGTACTTGTAGCAAGCAACAAATTTAAAGTATCACAATCAATTGAAACATCGATATAGTATGGATCATTCTGAATTTTGTATATTAACGTAGCCATGACATTATGTTTGTCAACATAACAATCATAGTTTGTCCCTTGAATGCCAATTCTTCAAACAATCACCACTTCAAGATAATGTAGGTGACATGGTAACAAAGTTGCAATGGTCGTGATGTCTTGAGGGGATCTTATAGTATGGCCACTACATTTGTATTGGCCTCCTCTACCGTGGGTCACTTGAAAAACTAGAGAAAATCTAGCTATAAGCATTTCTTCAACCTAAGTAAGCATTGCAAAGACATGAGGTTGTGATCCTGGATCCATCTTGTTCACTAAACTAAATCTATGGATGCCCTTTTTAGAAGCACAACACAAAAAAATGGCGTCCCCTTTGGATGCTCACACTTTCATGCTGGTGTAGCTTTCCTTGCAAACACTACAAACTTTCAAAACAGACAAAGCATCAATGCGTCGGTGAAAGGACTGCATTAAAACACAAAAAGAATCTCCTAACATGCTGCTAAAGTGGTATTGGGCTGATGAAACGGATGGCAAGCCATGCCTGGAAATGGTTAGTTGAGGTCTACAACTAGCCATTGTTGAGGCACCTGCATTGGGAAGGTTGTGTAGAATCTGGCAAGGGATGGGAGGTGCGGGACTACATAAGCAAGCATGTTCTTCCAACAAGCTCGATAGCAATTGTGGTGTGTTCACTTGGCAAGGTGGTGTCAATAAAGGACAAACTACAATGGGTCTTTGTTGTAAGTATTTAGATTGGCGACTTGCACAAATCTAGTCTCTATGTCGCACATAATATATAGTTGGTTTCTTTGGTTTTTTGCTTCCTTTTCTTTGTCCACACTTGATGTAGGACTAAAACTTGAACAAGGTTGAGTAGCCTACAACCATAATATGAGGAAAATAATAAAATTCTTGTAAACACCAACTTAAAGGACAATTGCATAACGAAAGAGGTGAAGACAATCAAATATGAAACAATATAGCCAAAGCAAGAGAACAACACTCAAGAATGCCCTATGGAAAACAACATAAACTCTATAACATTAACTATTTTAATACGTTGCAACCATTGACACAAAAAAAAATCCATAAGTGAAACAATACTGGTTTCAATAGTGTCCCAGATGGAAAACCCATAAAATAGAAGAATCCACAGTAACAAAACCATGCACAAAAGAAAGGGAAAAAAAAACCGCACGTGCACAAATCCTTTTTTCAATAGTGCCTTATGGAGAACAACTAGAGCATACATATATGCATATGTATATGTAAATGTATCTATGCATATGCAATGCATTTTGGATGGAGATTGTGATGAAGGGAAGGTACGGTGCATTTTTTGAAGAAGAGTGTAACATTTCTTCTGCTTATGCTTATGCATTGTTCTTTCCTTTATTACACTCTCCATCTAAAAGAACTTCACTTTTTTTATTGCATATGCATATATACATATACATATGCATATGCATATATTATGATGAAGACAATAAAGTGCTTGCAAACACCAACTTAAAGAGAAACAATGCAACTAAAGAGTAGATAGGAAATATAAAATGAAACAATAACAAAATAAGGCCTGCTCTCCACCCTACCATATTGGGTCATTAGGCCCTATGGACTCTCACCAAACCCTCGAGCAGGAACATACATTGTCCACCACTTTGATCAATGGTGAAACCAATGTTTCTTATTACACTTAATATACAACCTATCATTCTAACAACTCCTTTTTGAGGCTCAGAGAAATAATAACTAAAAAGGTGCATCTAACTTGAAATACCTATATATCAGTTTTTTTTTTCGCAAGAACATATGTAGGCATTGCAATCCCTGTATACATTTTTAGGAATCTATTGCGTAGATATATATACACATGGAAAGAATGTGTGGGAATGCATGTATGTGGGATTACATACAAAGAATAGGTATATTGTCTACCACTCTAATAAATATAGATATCAATGTTTAATATTACACTTAATATACAACCTACCATACATATGAATGCTATGTGCATGTAATCTCACAAACATACATAGCTACACATATGGGAAATAATATGAAACACATCAAAAGAAGGCCTACTCTCCACCCTACCATATTGGGTCATGGAGCCTCATGGGATCTTGCCAAACCCCTAAGAAAGAACATACATTGTCCACCACTATGATCAATGGTGAAACAAATGTTGCTTATTACACCTAATATAGAGCCTATCATTCTAACAGTTCCTTCTTGAGGATGAAAGGAATAATAGCCAAGCCCTAGCAACTGACATCATGCATTAGATGCACATGTAGGAATTTGTTGCTTGGAAATATACACACTAAAAAAGTATGTGTAGAAATGTATATGCATGGCATTAGATGTAGACAATATACATATATGGATGAACATAAACTTATAGATATACATACATACTGATACATGTGTTGAGTAAGGCGATCAAACTTCAACCTTCAAAGAAGCTCACAATCCTAGCTCATAGCTCTAACAATAGGTAAAGCCACCAAATAATGCCCAAGAATGCCTTATTGAAAATTACGAAGACTTTTGCAACCTCTTCTAAGGTTTTCAATGGCAAGTGTTATTACAACCATCGCCACTACATGGAAACCATACAACAATTAATGTTGATTCCAGGAGGGAGAGCTTTTATGAAGGTGAAATTCTGATCATCTATTGTGAAGTTTCTGTGAAGGTGGTTGGAGGTTATTTTGTGTTTTTTTGCATGGGGCAATGAACCATCAATTTTGAGGTTGTTCTATGGACTTCTCTTGCATTCAGGATTTTTCACCTGAAAGGAGAGAGACAGAACACTAAAGTTGAGGTGGTTCACTCAAACTAAGATATGAAACATATAATTAAGACTAAATACAATGATCTAAATGCATCTAAGTGAAGAAATTGATTGATTATTAATGGAAAACTAATGAAATATGCAATGTTTGAAAACACAATGTGATATGAAAAAAAGGAACTAGAAACATAAAATAATGCAAATAGAATTCAATGAAGTTTAACAGAGTGCACTTGGAAGTTGAATGTTGGTTTTAGAATGTTCTGAAAACTAGCAAAAATCAGTGTTGATCACCAATGGGACTCATTAGCCCCTGATAGATAAAGGGTACGACTGCTTTAACAATAGCCACTTGATTAGGCACTGGTTGAGTTGGTTGTGGTGGAGGTGGATTGAACTATAAGAAGCTTTTTTTTGGTTTTAAAAAGTTTTGCATGTTGTTTTGGTTGTTTTGTTTAGACTTCTCAGCTCAGTTAGAAGTGGACTTTGAATCACAACTAGTAACCGAGTTGTGATAGTCACAAAGGGTTGTGCATAAATGCATGAATGAAGGAAATTTCATCATATTCAACTTATCCTAAAGTTGAGTGTGCAATTTTTCAATAAACATCTTTTGAAGATGCAAATCAAAAATCTTGACATCTACTTGAGCATACAATGACTAATAACATGAAATGAAATCAATTAATTTTTCATCTACATTTTGTTTACATCACATTAAATCAACCATTGTCTTTTTGGGATTCATATGGACTTGGGAATGACTTATAGAGGCATCAAAAAATTCATTAAATTATAAGATTGAATGATTAGGTAAATTTGAAAACCACTCAAATGCAGTGTCCTTTAATGTCCAAGGAAAATTTTTAGCTAATAGTTTGTTGTCAAGGAAAAAATCATTGCACAAGGTTGTATAGGCATTAACATGATTAGTAGGGTCTCCTTTATCTCCATAATTCTCAAACCTAGGCATCTCAATTCCATGTGGCATCAAAGTTCTTAAGATCTTGAGAGATAATGGGATACTACGTGTTGGATGTTGTGGTTGTGTTTCTAATATGTGGTTTTCCTTGATGTCAACACTATTAGCATTAATGCATTATAAGCTATATATGTCAAGGATATTGAGAAAATTGTAATACAAAGAGTTGTAGGTTATTAGTGGTGAAGTGAAGTTAAGTATGTCGATGAGTTTAGTAAATTTCTATTTAGAGGTTGTGGACTAAATGGTTTCTTGTTTAGGATATCTACTTTATCCATGTCAAGTTTCAAAGATCCGTGTGAAGATTTGATCAAGTTATGAAGATTTATATTCTGACAGTTTTTTTGTTACTTCAATTTGTGTTCCTGAATCAAGATTATGTGATTTCATTAAGTTTAGTTGTTGCATATGCTTCTCTAGTGTTTCATAATGTTTTTGGATGTTTCTAGATTGTGCTCTATCTATGTTGCATGTCTACATTGATTGTTGTGCTCATGATTCAATATTTTCTCTTGTGTGTTCATGTTTTTCATGTTCTTGGCCGACAAGGTGTTTGTAGCACGTTGTGGATATTTGAGGAGTGGTTCATGTTTGAGGATGTTATTTTGCATCTTCACTATGTTATGGCCAACCTTGGTTGATTCACATGGATAAACTTTATTGATTTGGGCCAACTGTTTATATTCTTTTTATTATTTTGTGGAAGCCGACTTGTAGTGATGTAATTCCTTGTTGTGGATATATATAAGAATTTTTTTTATCATTTTGGAAGGGATTAGAAGAAGAGTGTGTGATTCCTATGTGAGAATATTATTCAGATCATATGAAGGTAGAGAAAAGTGTGAAGAAGAGTAAAGAAGAGTGAAGAAGTGTTCATGAGCTTAACTAGAACTGTAATCAAGCATTAGCAGATGCTATTTTTCTTAGTTCAAATCTGATGGATGTAATCAGAATCTTTCTATAAGATAGTGTGTCTTCCTTTTGTAATTGAGCAGTGAGCTCTAGGCAGTTTTCTTGAATGCATGTGCATTCCCCATTCATATTTCCTTATACTTTTAATAGGGTATAATCTTGTGGAGTGACCTCCACCATGGTTTTTCCCCTAACAAGGTTTCCACGTAAAAATATTGGTGTTATGTGCGTTTCTGATATGTTGTTCATTTATGCTTTCATGGTTATTGATCAGATCTAAGAATAAGGTTAATAAGTTGAATAAGTTTGAAATTTTGTGACAACTGATTCACCCCCCCTCTCTCAATTGTCTGCCATTATGTTGCCAACAATTGGTATCAGAGTAGGTTCCTTGGAAGAAGTTTATCAACTTGAGGTGATTTGGGATGGTGACTTATAAGAAGGATATTCCTAGATTTGATGGAACAAATTATTCCTTGTGGAAGACTCGAATGGAGTGCCATCTGAGATGCATTGGTGAAGCCTATTGGAGTATTACAAGTAATAGGTATGTTATTCCTCAGTATGGTCATACTACTACTATTGAGATTAGATGTTCAGTATAATATTAGGGCTAAGGAGGCAGTGTTGAGTGCTTTGATTGATACTGAGATGACAAATGTGATGGATCTGAAGACTGCTTGTGAGATATGGAAAAAGTTGGAAACTTTATATGAAGGTGATGCTAATGTAAATATTGCTATGATACAAAGTTTGAAAGAGAAATATGAAATGTTGAGAATGGGCGATGATGAGAACATTACTAATTTCATGCAAAGAGTGAATGAACTTGTGTGTGGTATCAGATGTGCTGATGAATAGTTGGACGAATCAAATATTATTGCTAAAGTACTTAGATCCTTGCCTACTTCCTACAAAATCAAAGCTAGTACTATTGAAGAGCTCCAGACTATAACAAATGTTACTAGAGATATGTTGATTGGTAAGCTTATTGATTTTGAGTTGAGTGAATTTGGTGATGCCCTTCCTAAGGTAGAATCTACATTCAAGGCCACTACTTCTGGAAGAGATAAACATAGATATGATTCAAGTGAAAGTTCATCAATAAAAACATTCAAGTATGAGGATGAAATGAACCAGATGGAAGAAGAAGAGAAAGAGCTAGAAGAGCTAGAAGCACTAATTGTGAAAAGAGAAGCCAAAGGAAAATGTAAGTATATAGGGAAGTTTCCTATTAAATGTTTTTCATGCAATAAGATAGGTCATTTTACATCAAGGTGTCCTAAAAGATTTTCTAAGCCAAGACATAACAAGCCTAAATTTCAAAAGAAGTGTAATTATACTGCTGATGAATGTGTGACATATGATGAATCTAATAAAGGAAATGCAAGTGAAGATGAATTTATATTTATTGCTATCAAGGAAAATAATCATGTGTCTACTGAATATGCTACTTGTAAAAATGTGGAGAAATCTCTAGCTACTCGAGTTGAAGAGAAAGATGAATGGGTGATCGACAGTGGATGTTCACATCATATGACATGAGGTAAAAGTAAGTTTGTGAGCTTGGAAAAGTATGATGGTGGTGTTGGGAGATTTGGTGATGACAAAGCTAGTGTGATCCATGGAAGAGGATGCATTTCTCTTGATGGTAAGCTTAATACTAATGATGTCCTGTATGTAGAAGGCTTGAAGAATAATATTTTAAGTGTTGGACAAATGATTGATAAGGGATACAATCTTTAGTTCAATGATGGAAAGTGAAAAATATTGGGAAATTATAGAAATGTGACTGCATCATGTACAAAAACAAAAGGTAATATCTTTCACCTAAGTGTTGCTAGTAAAAGTTGCTTGATTGCTCAAGTTGATAAAAGCTAGTTGTGGCATAGGAGAATGTGTCATTTTAACTTTGATAATATTGTCAAGATAAGTTCTACTAAGGCTATGAGAGATCTTCCTAAGTTGATGAAACCTACTAATGTCGTATGCAAGCAATGTCAGTTAGGAAAGAAAACTAGAATTTCATTTCAAAGCAAACAACATAATTCAAATGGATTGTTGGAGCTTGTGCATACTGATTTGTGTGGTCCTTCTAGAGTCAAAAGTTTACAAGGATATAGGTACTTCATGTTGCTTATTGATGATTATTCAAGAATGATGTGGGCTACTTTCTTAAGGGAGAAATCTGAAGCTCTAGAAAAGTTTAAGATCTTTAAGGCTATGGTTGAGACAGAGACAAGTCTGAAGATTAAATGTATGAGATTAGATAGAGGTGGTGAATTCACTTCTGATGTGCTTAATTCTTTTTATAAAGAACATGGAATAAAGAGACAATTATCTACACCACGGACCCCTCAGGAAAATGGAGTTGTGGAAAGGAAGAACATAACAGTTCTAGATGTTGCTAGAACCATGATGTTGGAAGGAAATGTTCCTCATATCTGCTGGAGAGAAGCTATAAGTATTGTTGTGTACACACTTAACTAGGTACAAATCAAAGGTGATACTGGTAAGACCTCTTTTGACCTACGTTTGTGTAGGATCATAATGGGCCAAAAAGTGGCAATATGATGGGTATTTGTAGGGTATGTGGCTGATGACTTTTTTTACCCAAAATTGATGAAATGAAAAGGTTTTTTAAAGGAGATTCTCAGATTTCCACCAATATAAATTATGCTTTACTTTGAATTTAATAAATAATTATTATTCATTTTCTATTTGAATTACGACAAAAGTCTTGATTGATAGGTTGACTGAAAAACATCTATAGATTTCAAATGGTATCACATTTTTTGAATCCAAAACATACATCACATTCTATGCTTCCTATACTATAGGATTAAAAAAAGAAAAATTGAATTTCATGAAGTTTTGACCAAGTTAAGGTGGTCAGACATACAATTATTTTATTTTAAAAAAAAATTTAATAAAAAAATCATAATTAATTATTTACTTAGAAAAAAATTTAAAAAAAATATGCATCACATCCAGACATGAGTCCTCTATTTATGTCTAAAATATTATAAAAAAATATTATCATTTTATTTTGGTTAGGTTGGTCAGACAGATACCTACTTATTTTTTCCTTTTTAAGTACTACTACATTGAAATTTTAAATTTCAACCAAATAGATGCCTTCAACTATAGATTCTGAAATAATATTTTTTTGAAATTGTAACTTGATGAATGTTTTGCCACTTAAGGGCCTGTTTTTTCCATCATGATCCTGCACATACCCAGCTATGGACTGGTCAAAATCCTACTATTAGATATTTCAAGATCTTTGGAAGAAAATTTTATATCAAAAGAGATGAAGATATAGGAAATTTTGATGCTAGGAGTGATGAAGGTATCTTTTTTGGCTATTCTACTAAAAGAAAGGCCTACCGGTGTTACAATAAGATATTGAAGAAAATGGTTGAAATTGCAAATGCAAAGTTTGATGAAAATATAGTTATACCATCTAGAACCTATGGGTATGATTCAGATGATGGGAATGTTAGTATAGTTCAAACTCATAATCAAGTTCAAATCATTTTGGTGAATCAAGAAGATCAAGAGGAAGGCGAAACTGGTGAAAGTGCAGAAGAGAGATCGAAAGAGCCTTAAATTTAGGAACACCCTAAGACTTTAAGGTATGCAAGATTGAATCATTTAGAAGATCAGATCATAGGTGATGAGAACAAAGGTGTTCTGACTAGGAGAAAGATTGTAGAAGAATATTGTTTAATTTCAAAGACTGAGCCTAACAATGTGAATGAAGCATGCAAAGATGAAAATTGGGTTGAAGTAATGAAAGAGGAACTACAACAAATTGAAAAGAATAATACATGGATTCTTGTTCCCAGACCTAAGGATAAAAATATAATTGGAACTAAATGGTTCTTTAGAAACAAACTGAATGAGCAAGGTGAAGTGGTTAGAAATAAATTGATACTAGTGTGTAAGGGATATTCACATATGGAAGGTATTTATTTTGAAGAAACCTTTGCCCCTATTGCTAGAATTGAAGCTGTGAGATTATTTCTTGCTTATGTTGCTTACAAAAACTACAAGGTTTATCAGATGGATGTCAAGTCAGCTTTTCTAAATGGTGAGTTGGAAGAAGAGGTGTATGTTGAACAACCGGATGGATTTCAATTGACTAATCAGGGAGATATGGTTTGTCGATTGAAGAAAGCATTGTATGGAATCAAGAAAGCCCCTAGAGCATGGTATTCTAGATTGGAGAAGCACCTATTAAAGCTTAGATTTAACAAAGGTACTACTGATAGTAATATGTATTTCAAGATTGATCATAATAGAGATTTGATTGTGGAAGTAATTGTTCATGATATTAGGTTTGGAGGAGATGATAGTTTGTGCATGAAGTTTGTTGATGAGATGCATTGTGAGTTTGAGATGTCAATGATTGGAGAGATGAAATTATTTTTGGGATTGCAAATTACTTAGTTAGATAAAGGGATCTTTATATCTCAGTCCAAGTATGTGAAAGAATTGTTGAAGAAATTTGGTATGGATTTTTATATCATGAATGTTGTACGTATTGTTGCAAGATTTCAAGCTGATCCTAAAGAATCTCATGTGACTGTTGTGAAGAGGATTTTTAGATACTTGAAGGGGACATTTGATTTGGCCTGTGGTATCCTAAAGATGATGATATTACTTTGAGTGCCTTTACTGATGCTGATTGGGATAGAGATGTGAATGATAGGAAAAGTACTAGTGGTGGAGCATTTTTCTTGGGCAAGAAGTTGATTTCATGGTTAAGTAAAAAGTAGAATGTTATTTCTTTATATACTACAGAGGAAGAATACATTGTTGCTGCTAATAATTGTACTCAAGTATTATGGATGAATCATATATTGAAGGATATAAGAGTTGTGTATGATGAGTATATTGTTATATTCTGTGATAACTCAAGTGCTATTAACATTTCTAAAAATCTAGTGCTACATTCAAAGACCAAGCATATATCTATCAAGTTTCACTTTTTGAGAGAGAAAGTGAGTGAAAAGGAATTCAGATTGGCGTATGTTCCTACTAAGGAGCAGATTGCAGACATCTTTACCAAGACGTTGCATAAGGATACATTTTAGTATCTCAGAGGGAAGTTAGGGGTGATTACCCCTCCTAATCAGAACTAAGATGCATTGACTTGCATCAATCCGTGCATTTCATAATCTTATTTTGATTTGGATTGATGTTGTGGTGGCTACTACTGAGGGGGGTTAGTCAGATGTTCAGATGTTCAGATATGTGTTCAAAGCTTGTATAGAATATATCTTTTTCATTGATGTCAAAGGGGGATAAGAGTAATGTGAACAAATTTCTAAGAGAGAAGAACCTTGTGAAGAGAAGAGTTATGTGGATGAGCTGAGGAGAGAAGAGTCATAACCTAAGGAGGAGAAAAGTGCTAAGAGGAAGTTGTGTTGATGATGTTTTTCACATCATGTGTTTCCATCAATGCCAAAAGGGGAAATTGTTGGATGTTGTGGTTGTGTTACTGATATGTGGTTGTCATTGATGTCAACACTATTTGCATTAATGCATTAGAAGCTGTATATGTTGAGGATATTGAGAAAATTGTATTAAAAAGAGTTGAAGGTTGTCAGTGGTGAAGTGAAGTTCAGTCTATTGGTGAGTGGGTATGTGTAGGATAATCATGGAAAAAATAGGCCCTTAAGTGGCAAAAAAATCAAAAAAATCAGAGTTAGGCAACTTGATGTAAAAAGTAAATAAGTTATCTATATTATTTTAAAAATATGTAAGAATAGAATTTGTAGAAAATTGAATGTAGTTTCTAAACTACTAGGTTTTTTTTTTTTAAAGAAAATCTATTTGGTGAAAATTTGAAATTTCAATGTAGTAGTACTTGAATTTCAGGGAAAAAATAAGAAGTAGGTGTCTGTCTGACCACCCTAACCACAATAAAATAATAATATTTTTTTATAAGATTTTAGATATAAGTAGAGGACTCACGTCCCAATGTGATGCATATTTTTTTTCAATTTTTTTTCAAGTAAATAATTAATTATAATTTTTTTATTACAACTTTTAAAAAATATAAAAACTCGTACGTCTAACCACCTTAACTTGGTCAAAACTTCATGAAATTCAATTTTATTTTTTTAATCCCATAGTATACGAAGCATAGAATGTGACAAATGTTTCAAATTAAAAAAATGTGATAACTTTTGAAAGCTATAGTTTTTTTCAATCAGCCTATCAATTAGGACTTTAACCATAATTCAAATAGAAAATGAATAATAAGTATTTATTAAATTCAAATTAAAGCATAATTTATATTGGTGGAAAGCTAAGAATCTCCTTTAAAAACCCTTTTCATTTCATTAATTTTGGGTAAAAAAAAAGTCATCAGCCACATACCCTACAAATACCCATCATATTGCCACTTTTTGGCCCATCATGATCCTGAACATACCCGAGTTTATTATGTTGCTACTCAAAGGTTGTGGACTAAAGGGTTTCTCATTTAGTATATATATATTATTGATGTCAAGTTTCAAAGATCTGCTTGAAGATTTGATCAAGTTATGAAGATTTGTATTCTGGCAGTTTTTCTGTTACTTTAGTTTTGGTTCGTGAATGAATATTGTGTGATTTCAGTAAGTTAAGTTGTTGTGGATGCTTCTCTAGTGATTCATGATTTTTTTGGATTTTTTGAGATCGTGCTCTATCTGTTTTGTATGTTTTCATTGATTGTTGTGCTCGCAATTTTAGATTTTCTCTTGTGTGTTCATGTTTTTCATGTTCTTGGATGACAAGGTGTTTGTAGCACATTGTGGATATTCGAGGAGTAATTAGTTGAAGTGGTTCGTGTTTGAGGATTTTATTTTGGGTCTTCACTATGTTATTTCTGCCCTTGGTTGATTCGCATGAATAATGTTTATTAATTTGGGCCGACTATTTATATTCTTTTTATTATTTTGTTAAAGCCGACTTGTAGCAATGTAATTCCTTATTGTGGATATATATAAGCGATTGTTTTATCATTTTGGAAGGAATGAGAAGAAAAGTGTGTGAGTCCTATGTGAAAATATTGTTTAGATCATACAAAGGCAGAGTAGAGTGTGAAGAAGAGTAAAGAAGAGTGAATAAGTGTTCATGAGCTTAACCGAAACTGTAATTAGGCATTAGCAGATGCTATTTTTCTCAGTTCAAATCTAACGAATGTAATTAGAATCCTTCTGTAAGACAATGTGTCTTCCTTTTGTAATTGAGCAGTGAGCTCTAGGTAGTGTGTCTGAATGCATGTGCATTCCCCACTCATATTTCCTTATACTTTTAACATGGTATAATCTTGTGGACTGACCTCCACCATGATTTTCCCCCTAATAGGGTTTCCACATAAAAATCTATGTGCTATGTGTGTTTTTGATGTGTTGTTCATTTATGCTTTCATGGTTATTGATCAGATCTAAGAATAAGGTTAATAAGTTGAATAAGTTTGAAATTTTGTGACAACTGATTCACCCCCCCTCTCAATTGTTTCCCCTTTTGTTGCCAACACTACAGACACGGTATGTAGGTGGAGCATTTTTACTTTGGCTAATGGTGGATATTTGTTGTTGCATGGAGGAAATGGTGTTAAAGAGTTGCGTAATGAGGGGGTCAGTGTAAGTGGTATGAGGAGGAAGGAAAAATTATGATGGATTGTATGTAATGTTAGGGGAAGTGAAGGGGACACTAAGAGGGGTGAAGGTGGAGGATGAAACTTTTGATGCCACAAAAGAACTAGGAATGCTAGTTGGAATAGCAAAAGAAGGAGTCACATGAGTAATGTTTATTGCATGGTTGTTGTAACTTGAGGAGTGGTATAGGTAGGTATAGATGCTACTGTTGGAAGAGGAGGAATGTGAGATCCTCCTTGGCTCACTAAAGTTTTTTTTGGTAGGGAAGTGGAACCAACATGTTTATTGTATATCTCAACAATTATTTTCATAACAGTTTGTAAGCCATCGCCACTTTCATTCAAGCGATGAAGGTTTTCTATGATAGGTATGGTAGTGGTGGAAATTTTTTCAAGACTTAAATATTATTGTAAATGTACAAAATCCTCATGAATACTAATGACTTTTTCTTGCGGAAT
The DNA here is from genome assembly GCA_007258455.2 of Sequoia sempervirens. Taxonomy (NCBI): domain Eukaryota; kingdom Viridiplantae; phylum Streptophyta; class Pinopsida; order Cupressales; family Cupressaceae; genus Sequoia; species Sequoia sempervirens. The sequence goes on along the minus strand of VDFB02281492.1, from coordinate 838,569,962 downwards.
TTGATTGGTTTGTGTGTCAACATGCATTGTATGTGAGGGTAAAGGAATACTAGTGGTAGTATCCATGCTTAATGCACCATTTTCCATACCAAGAGTAATATCTCTTGAGATCCCAAGGTCCACAAAAAAAGTGCTATCACAGGAATCCATGAGTCTGGAACTTCATCTCACTAAAGTATTATCAATAAGGCACCAAACACTCATACAAGTACCAAAAAAGATGAGGTGAATGAAAATTCAAAATGAGGAATATAATTAAATGCTAATCAAATAAATTTTGTAAACTAAAACAAGAAGGAAATAACAGGAAATAGAAATGCAAGAAATAATATGAAAATGCCAAAAAAATTAATGCAGAAAATGCAATTGGACTGATTTTTTCACTAATGCAATTTTAGAAACCCTAGGATGCAAAAACAAAACAAAACCTAATTGAATGTTGATGCAAAAGAAACCTAGGATGCTAGATGCAATTTAAATAAGAAAGAGAAATGTCCAAAATGCAGGTTCACTAAAATGAACTATCAATTTTGAAGTTGTTCTATGGATTTCTCTTGCACTCTTAGGATTTTTCACCTAAAAGGAGAGAGATAGAACACTACAATTGAAGTGGTTCACTCAAACTAAGATATGAAAGATGGAATTAAGACAAAATTAAATGATTTAAATGCAACTAAGTGATGAAATTGATTGATTATTAATGCAAAACTAATGAAATGTGCAATGTTTGAAAACATAATGTGATACACAGAAAATGAACTAGAAACATAAACTAATGCAAACAAAATTGAATGAAGTTTCATAGAGTGCACCTAGAAGTTGAATGTTGATCCTGGAAGGTTTTGAAAACTGGCAAAAATCATTGTTGATCACCAGTGGGACTCATTCACCACTGATGGCGAATCAGTCCTCCTACTGGTAAAAACACTTGAAACTACTTTCTAACTATTAGGAACTGGATTTTGACAAAATCAACTTTTCTAGCCTACAAATGGGACTCATTCACCACTGATGGAGTATCAATCCTCCTCCAAAATTCTGCAAATTCAAGGTCATTCCTGTAGGTCCATATCTGCACGTGTCTTCTTGTCAGGTTGATGGAGTCAAATCTGTAGAAAACAGGTTTTAGGTTGACTCCAAGCTTGAATTAGGGTCTATTTGACCACCTTTCAACACCTATTTTCTTGAAAACTCTACATATAAAGTTTGAAAACATGCATGCAAAAGGGGAAAAATGGTTAAGGGTTAGGGTATAGGGATTTTCCTTGGTCAAATCCCACTTTGGTAATCAAACCGTTGATAAAGAAATGAAATGAAATAAGGAAATGATGAATAACAACATGAAAATGTCCTAAACTCACCAAAACCTTGTTGAAGAATTCTGAAGATATGTCAATGGCTGCTCCAAGATGCTTGATATTTGCTTGATTGAATGATGCTTGAATGTAATTGAATGCTTGGATGAATTAGATGTAAAACTGGTAGAAAAATATTTATTTATACACACTTATGCCCTAATAACCCAACAATACAACATCACAGGCCGACATAACGTCATTTTGAATAAAAACCCGAAAGAAATTTTGAATCATTTTGAATTTGGAGCCAAGAGGGACTTATTCGCCACCCATGGTGAATGGGTCCCACTCTAGGCTTGTAAGTAGGTATTGGGAATTAAGTTTCATTTAATGTTGTTTGTTGGGTTTACATTCAAAAATACACTTAATAATTACTTGTAAACTGTGCATAAAGGGGACAAATAAAGTGTAAGAAAGGTGTAAATAGTGAAGACAAGCCTAGAAAAGCATGAAAAATTGTTACAATAATTTACAACAATTTAAAATGGGACTTGATAATTGATAAAAAGGTGATATTTAGATGAATTATAATAAGAAGAGTCTATAAAAGTGTAGAAATGTGTTACAAGACTTCACAACACCTTCACGAGACATCATAATTTGAATATTTAGGACCTAATGTGAATGTATAAGTTTCATTTCAACAATAAATCAAAGCAAGATAAGTCAAACGTCATAGGAAAAAGACCTAAATAACCATGAAAATGTCCAAAGATCCATTTTTCTATGGTACATTTATCCCCCACTTTAGTGAGATGATGAACTTGCTTCAAACTCACACTAAAGTAGCCATGCATATTGAGAGGGATCCACATGTACTTATGCTAGCAACATAGAATGGAAATGATCAAGAGGGATGACCAAGCCCCCAGGATGAAGATCCCATGGAAAAAGAAACATAAGAACAAAGGAACACACATGTAAATGATGAAAAAGAAGGAAAGAGAAAAAGAAAAAGTTAGATCAAGCTTCGATCATTTGTTTAGCTAGTTGTGAATCAGATCTAGGTTATTTTTCTGAAAAAAGAATGGATACTCACTCTGGGGTGATGAAACTCATGGTAGTCCGCTGGGTGAGAAGGCCCAAAAGGTGAGAAACATACGCTTGGGTGGTATGTACTCACAAAAACATAGGTGGGTATGGGGAAAGTCATTCCTTAGAATGGGCTTCCCACTCAACCATATCAAAGTTATACCTCATGATAAATTTAATAAGGCGTCACAAAGGAAAATGTTGGTTCATGCTTCATGAGACAAGAAAAGCTATGTATTCTTAGAAATGAACAAACAAGATGGTATCACAGGCATGCAAGTTGTGTTATGCAAGGTGGCCACAAAAATGAAAACATGTAAAATGTAAAATAAATGTTCAAATGAGTCTTGTTAAGTTCATGTAAGGTCTATCACTTAGGGGACATTTTGTCTAATGTCTCCAAGAGAAGACCAATCAAACAATAGAATATTCACAACTTAGGGGATGTAGTGTGTCGCATCAAGCCACTAAGAAGAATGTAATATGCTAAGATAGATAATGCTTATGAAGGACATCACACCCAATGTCATCCACAAAGTGACAAACACATCATATAAAGTAACAAGGATGCACTAAGACCCAAGAATGCAAATGAATAATTCCAATGTATGCCGCCCACTTTAAAGAAATTTCTACACACTATTCTATGAGCAATTAATTTAAAGTAGTGAAGGAAAGATGCAAAAAGAAAAACAAGACATGAGAGCCAATTTGGAAAGCCCCTATGCCAAGTCATATGTTTCCAAGTAAGACTACTTCATGTAAACAAAAAAGAAAACAAAAGAAAGGGGAGATGACCCCTAGAAAAGAGCACACCAAACACATAAGGGTTCTATGGACTTGGGGTCAATATGTTTGTTGTTGTAATGTTTTTATGAAATAGCATGGAACTATCATTGTAGACATGTAAAATATACTAATTGATAATGCACACCTAATCCTAATTTACTAACACTAGTTCAACTGAAATAATCTCCTTTGCTAACCATTTAATTGAATAATTTGTATTTGATTCAATTCATCACATTTCATCTTTTAATTAAAGAAATCAATTTTATCTAATTAAATCATTATATTTCATTAATTAAATAAATCAATTTTTTTAATTAATACTAATGTCCTCTTTTAATTAAATAAATCAATTTTATTTAATTAACTTCTAAAGTTCTTCATTTAATTCAATAGATCAAATTTATTTAATTAAATCTCTAATATTCATATTCCTCTCACTTTGATTTAAAGAAATCCAAAATCTAATTCAAAGTGTCAAATCAGACTAATCTCCATCAAAGTTAATCAAATCTTGATTAATCCTAACACTAATCCATCAAATCCTATAGATTTTTCAACTTTCACAAGTAAATCAATTTAATTAATTTATTAATTCCTCCTTTTCATTCAAATATGGCATCAAGTTGGAATATTCCTCCAAGTTTGAAAACTCCCTCCCAAAAGGACTTTTGCATCCAACAAGACATTAAAGGCCTCTTACATGTCCTTTCTCTTGAGCCAAGTGGCATTTAAGTCTTCTTTCATCTCCCTCCAACATGTCACTTCTCAAATTTCAAATTCCACCTAGTAGCATTTATTTGTGCATTCATCAAAATGTGTTCCACTCCTCTCCACTAGCATGTTGACAAGTGGCATTTTCCTATTGGCTCATGTTTAGTCCCACATTCATCCTTTTTTCTCATTCCTCCATCCTTCTCTTCTATAAATAGAATGCTCTATTACTAATTTTAGATCCACAAGTTCATCCACAATATTCCACAACTTTATGAAAGATCATTATTTTCATGTTTCAATCAATTTCATCCATTCTCATCCAAGTTTCATGATTTTCATCAACTTCATAGCTAGGTTATGGTAAATTTTATCAAGGAGCACCATTGATTATCATCAAGCTTGCAAGGAATTGGGAAAGGGCTATTTTCCACATCAAAATAGCACCAATTCCCCCATGGGATTGAGGGTTTGAGTGTTTTGAACAAGATTAGATAGCTTTCATTTGGTTTATTTGCTTTGTTTCTTGTTCTTCATGCTTCCAATAAATTTTATGGGGAATGTTGGTTTAGATGTGTATAATTGACAAACATTGTGTTGTTTATTCATTTTTGTGTAGGTCTACATCAACCATTCACATTTTGGCACTAGAATGAGGGCGAATCTGAAGAAATTAACATGTTTTTTTTGTGAAAAATCTACTATTTTTCAATTTTTTGTGTATCTATAGGAAACTGCGACACTACAAAGGTCAAAGAGCACAACTATCAGTCCAGTAGTGCTATTTAGCGACATTGTCAAACTCCAAACCGCGATGCTTAAATCAGTTTCCTCAACCCAGATCAAATCAAACTCCTAAGTGTGTTGCTGGTTGAAACAATGACGCAATCGCGGTCTCTTTTTCTCCATAGATTGTCATTGGTTTCACTAGAGTGCCGCTGACTTTCTTCAAACTGTCTCGCCTTTCAAGATTGCGCCACTAGGGTGGGGTAAAAGGAAGATTTCAAGTTTTTGTTTTTAACATGTTTTTTTATTTTGATTACCTTTGACTTCTAACTGGTTTTTGGCTTTATTTTCTGTAGTTTTAAATAGTTTTTTTACTAGGTTGGAGTGATCAAAAGGGAAGGGAGGAAATGAAGATAAGACTTGTTATGGCATCTTCTTTCTATTATAACAAGTGTTTTTGAACACTTTGGAAGCAATTATAATTCCAGTCTAAGGATTTTGCTATCTTCAAGTTTTTAGGACTTAAAATAATTTTCATTTGGGCTTAAAAAGAACAATCCAAGGGATTAAAAAGAACTTTAGGAACTTACTAGAGTTGGTTTTGGATTTAACAATTGAACAGGAAAACTTCACACTTCATCTTGGTGCTTAAAAAGAATCCATTCTTTCTTTGGAAGTTAAAATAAACATGTTCTTTCATGTTTTGTAATTTCTTTTACAAAGTAATACCATTTAAAAGGAATATTCACTTCTCTCGTGTTGCACGATGATCTTGAGAATCAAAAGTCTTGTGGTGATATTAAGTTGTATAAAATATTTCCTCCACATTTCAATTTGGGCTCATAAAATTAAACAAATTTTGTGAGTGTGGGTTGAGTATATTGTGTGTGTTCTCCCTTTATTCACATAAACAAAGATCAATTGAACTATGGATGTGTTTTCTCGCTTTTATTTACCTTTAGAGGGGCCTGCCTAAGACCAATTTGAAGGAAACTCCAACCATTTTTTCACTCGGGCTAGTATATAAATGGATAAGACTAAATCGTCAAGTCCTCATGGTATGTAGGCCTTAGCCGTACAATGTCTTTCAGAATAGGGTACTATCATAAAATGTATAAGAGCCCCTAGTAGGATTGATTAAAACCTTTAGTGGCTTGCTAGACACTCACAAGGTGCCATGTCCCCGATCACCCTAACTAAGAACCAATTTGTTTAGAAGCCCAAATCCTTATCTATTTATTGGTGTAAAAATGGTTGTTCTGAAGTCGTTCCATGTTTTTATGGCTCTTAGTAGAGATGAGAATTATACCATGGGATTTTCATGGGTACTGAAGCTTGGCTAACTTGAGAAGTGTGTGTCATAGAGGGGAGCCAATGTGGTCAAGCTTCTAATCATCCACTAAGAGTAGGTGTAGCTGAATTTATCCAAGTGGGAACTCAACAAATATTATCTCTTTCTATCCTAGGGTTGTGCATCATTTTGGAATCAAAACACTATGCTTGGATCTAAAACATTGGAAAACAAACATTCAACAAAATCCTAAAAATTTCAAACCCCTTAGGAGGAGAAAATACCTTTAACAAAATTCAAGTGCTATTGCTTTCCCTAGGGATTCTATCCTTAGAGGCTTCTAAGTATTTGAATTTACATCTCAATTTTCTCTTACTAAAGTCAACATTAGGGAACTATTTCCTTAATTTCCTTGATTTCCACATAATGGACTTTGTGGGATGAAAAGAAGTTAGGACATTAGACATTTAGTTTGAAAAGCTAATCAAGAGAATGTTTGTGCTAAAAGGAAGTCATTAAGAAAAGATAAGAAACAATTGAACCCCACACATGTATTATTCCAAAAGATTTCCTGAAAGATCAAAATCCAAAAGCCAAAGTCTAAAAGTATTAGTCCAAGAGCTCTCTAGAAACATTTTTCTATGCTTTATGAATTTAGAGAGATATTGGTCTTCAAATTTTACAAACATGCATTAAAGAACAATCCCAATTTGTACTCATTTTACTATTGTCAAAATCTAAGACTTTTTCAAAGGTTTAAGTTTCTCACATAGGAAATATAGCATGTTCTTCAACACCGAGGCCTTGTAAGAAAAAGGTCTTTCTAGGTTCTTTTAGGATCAAAATCAAAACTTTCATCCATCCCTCAAACATTAATCAAAATGATCTCACAAACAACTATTGGAAATCTTGAAAAAATCATTCATGCTAGGTTTTTGGAAAATCCTCTAGATCAAATCCAAATCATCTTGTTTGATTAGATGTGTGTAGATGAATCCTTCTTCTCACATTTAGTCAAATTATCAATCCTTGTGAACAAGTCTATCCCTTGATAACATCCAACATCTTGGGGTTTATAAGTTCATTATCCAAAAATCAAATCAAATCAAATCCAAATCCAAATCCAAATCCAAATCAAACTCAAAATCAGAATCAAATCAAACCAAATCAAATCCAAAATAAAAAAATCCAAAAAGTTCCAAAGTCTAGTATCTCCTTCAAGATTTATTAAGAGTTCAATCATTCACACCATCCATCTTTCATTTATCTCATTATCCCCCTTTGATCCTTAATTATCCTAGATTTTTTTTTTGTGCCTAAAGTTTAGATCAATCTAAAGAGTTAGAAGTTCACCTCACACATTCTTGAAAATTGATCCCTATTTTATGGTTCAAACTAGATCTGAACACAAGAAGAACATGGAAACCAACAAAGAAACATCAACTTCGAGTGAATTGATTCAAACCGCTCCTGAAATCAATCCCATTGGGTCTATTAATCCTACATTCAATCCTCCTCCACTTCCACAAGATCCTCAAGAGGAAGGTCAAGTGGAAGACATCACCAATAATGTCTTGGGGATGACCCACGATGAAATCATTGAAATGGTTCAAAATCTTGAAACTCACAAATTTTTCAATACCATGGTCAAGCTCAATCCTTCCTACTATATGCTAGATTTTTCAAAATAAGGGGATAAACTCCCTTCTGACTATGATGTAAGCACCATTATGGAGAAACCTCTTGGGATCATGCCACAAGTCTCATTCACGCCATCCTTTCAAAGCATCATTCAATCCATCCCACAAATCACATCATCCATTGCTCCAACTCAACCAATTGTCAACAAGGGGAGCTCATTACTTCATGCTCTTCAAACATAGGCCCTTTTTAAAAACAAAGACTTGGATGCAAACACCATCTCGGGTCAATATGTTCCTCAAACTCCATTACAACCATACATTTCGCTCACCTTTCATGACCCCAACAACCCATCCTCTTTTCACGCAACACCAACATATCCTCTCAACACACAAGTCTCTCTCTCCATGACCTCACAAGGAGAAGGGGGATTATTTGGAAAAGGGGGATCTTCGATCCCTCGTCATCATCATCAATTTCTCAAGGGAACACACTACCCATCTTCTCGCCATTTCCACCTCTACCACCAACATCCACACCACTCATCGGTTTAGGGTAACCCCCTTTTATATCAAGCCTCAATCAACAAAATCAAAACAATCCTCCAATAGTAAAACAAACCAGCATGTCGAATCTTCCAATCATGCCATCAATATCGCAACAATAGGTGGCAACGATCCCAACAACACAAGCAATCAACACATAATCTACCATCCCTCAAATACCTCAAAATGTGGTCTCCCAAGGGATTATCATATCAACTGTACCATCCACCACACAACCTCCTATAATCAATCAAACGGTACCTCAACAACCACCTCAAACTCTCATCATGACATCCCACACAATTTTGAATCCTACACCACCACCACTGAAACCAAATATGACAAACAAATATAGCATCACATTCCAAGCAGCTCAACAAGCCTACCAAAATGCACTTCATCAATTTCAAAATCAACAAGCCATGCAAGATGCTTAACAAGCGCAAGCAAAACAAGCACATCAAGCTACCCAAGCTCAAGCTTTGTTGCAACAATAGCAAGCCATCCAAGCTGCCCAGGCTGCACAAGAAGCTCAAGAAGCTCAAGCCACACAAGCCACATAGGCTACTTAGGCTACACAAATTTCCCAACAAGCTCAAGCACAATATCAAGCACAACAACACGTAGCTCAGCAACAAGCATATCAACAAGCCTTGCAATAGTACCAAGCACAACAAGAAGAAGCCCAACTATTAGCCCAACAACAAGCATTGTTTGCACAACAACAACAAGACCAACAAAAAATGTTGTTGGCACAACAACAATAAGACCAACAACAAGCGTTTTTGGCACAACAACAATTTTAGGCATACCAACAGGCATTTTTGGCATAGTAGAGCTTGCAACAAACTCCCACCAACATACCCACACTCCACCCATCACTCAAATGATCAAACCATATATATATCAAATTGATCTCACAACAAGTGCTAGATCTCCAATCTGGGAAAACAACAAAAACACCAAGCAATTTGTGCCCCTATCCATTCGACAGGATCCTTGTGATGGTACCATTCCCAAAAGGATTTGAAATTACTAAATTTGACAAATATCATGGGCTTTGTAACCCTAAATATCACATCAGGGAGTTCTAGGTACATTGCATGGAGGTTGCATACGATGACACATATCTAATGCGATTATTTCCTCAAATTTTGGTTGGGCCCACCATGGAATGGCTCTCTTACCTTCCTCCTTGAATCAAAAAGTTCCAAGATATTATAGACACATTCATAAAGAACAACACATTCAACATTGGCATGGATGTTAGTCTAGAGGAACTATCTGCACTCAAACAAGCTAAAGGTGAATTATTCCCATCCTTCTTGCAACGATGGCAATCCAAGGCTAATAGGAGAAAGTGAGCCATGCTAGAGGAGCAAAAAATTTGCACCATCATTGCCAATCTTGAGAAAACCTTTTCCTTCCATCTAAAAATGTAGTGCATCACCACATATGACCATTTGATCCCCAAGGAACTCAACATCAAAAGATCCCTTATTGCACAAGGGGGGACACCCACACATCTTGAAAATCAATATAATCACCCATCAACCAGCTATAACAAAAAACCTCGCACATGGGCGAAGAACAAAAATGTCACTAATGATGGCATGGTTGATGCCAAGGTCATAATCAACGCTCCAAAAAAAAACACCCAATCATACCAAAAACTGCAAACCAACAATAGAAACAACACACAAGCCAACGTGGTATCACAACAACCACCCAATAATCAAGTCAACAATTTTGATAATCAAGGGGGACCACCTCGACGAAACAAATACCCCCCCAAACAAAAGTACACAGCCCTTGGGGAATCAATCGAATCTGTCATGAAGAAAATGGTACAGGAGAATCTCATCAAAATCCCCACTTATGAGAATTATCAAGAACCCCAAGTAAAACCACCATGGTATAACAAGAATCACCTTTGCAATTTTTATAAAATCAAGCGGCACACAATAGCCAGTTGCAAGAGACTGAAAAATATGATCCAAGACCTCATCGATGACAAGATCATAAATGTTGAACAACTAGTTGGAAATCAAGACCTAAAAATACACACAAATCCGATGCCCGATCATAATAAAGGGAATAAAAATGGAAAGACAAAGTATGGCAATGTAAACCACATTTACGATCATGTGGTCACATCCCTAGATGAATGGGTCACTATTGTTAGCATCAAAGGGGCTAAAGTTAATTGTGGAGTCACCAAATGTGGTAGAAAAGTTACCATTGTTGGGTCATCACAACCACCTAGGGCATCCACCTCAAATCCGAAATTCATTCCCAATGGCTACAATTTCTTAGACCAGCTGAAAATAACCCCTAATCAGATCTCCATCGTGGAGTTACTGAAGATCTCATCCACACATAGGAAGATCCTAGAGGAAGCATTGGCTTCATCCACCATCTCTGTAGATCTTGATGTTGACCAGTTCCAAGCTATGTTCGGACACCTCACCACCCCACATCTCCTAACATTTTCTTATTAGGACTTCCCCTCCAAACCATCTCATAACCGTGCACTCCATATCAAAGTCCTAGTCCATAAAAACAAAGTCAAAAGGGTCTTGGTGGATGGGGGTGCCGGTCTAAATATATGTTCACTCAAGATAATAAAAAATATAAGATTCTCTAAGGATGCCATTGAAAAAGGTAAAGGTATAACGATCAGGCTATATGATGATTAGGAAAGGGTGTCTCAAGGAACTATTCAACTCCCTATTCAAGTAGGGCCAGCCATTATGGAAACCACATGCTAGGTCCTTGATCTTGATTTTCCTTATAATATTCTCCTAGGACATCCATGGATCCATGGGATGCAAGCTATCACATCAACCTTCCATCAATGTGTCAAATTACCATATCAAAACCAAGAGATCATGGTCCATGGTGATGTTGAGCCCTTTTATTACTACAAGAACCTAGAAGAAAAGTACTGCAAAATCCCCCAGGTCCCAAAGAATGATGAAGGTCCTTCAATCCCATATATAGACCCAGCTACTTTAGCCTCCACTTCTTAGACAAAGACACCTGCCATTTCTGATATCTCTAAAATCAAAGTCATTGTCAAAGACAATGAGTGTGGGGATTACAAAATGAAGAAAAGTGCTTTTGTAATAGGAGAATTACCTCAATCTCTTAGGTCTCATGGGCAGCCCCAACCGACTAAAACATCATCCCAAACCTTCAAATCAAACCCCTCTAGATTCAGATATTGGGGAGATCTAAGTCAGGAAATGGTAGATGAAAAAGACATATCAAGCTTGTTGTACCAAGATGAAAGGCCCGTGCCTAATCTTCCTATGGATGAGAGTATCAAAAAATTACAAATGATGCTTGGTATGGGCTATAACATAAATAAGAAAATTGGGAAAAATGACAATGGTATTTTAGTACATATCATTCTTGAGAAGCGTATAAGAAATCTTGGCCTCAGATGTACCCCTCTAAAGGTGACCATACTTGGAAGAGGTTCCCTGGTTAAAATAGTAAAAACTCCCCCTCAGCTATTAGTAGCCACCCTTTAGTTATCCGTATCCACAGATTGATTCATAGATAAATTTACCTTTGACATAGCTGATGTGTGTAGTAGTGATGAGGAGGATCCCATAACCAACCTACCATGCTATTTGAGGATTCCTCCCTTCTCGTGATCAGTACCTTATCTTTTGAGTCAAATAGCCAAACTGATGAGCTAAACTTAGTCTATCCCAAACTCACCGATTACGACCAATGAGGACCACCAATTTTGGACACATTCAAAAATGATAAGGTGCTCTCATAATTCATGGGATTTTAGGATGTGATACCATATGGAGATCAAAAAGCTAGGTTTTACATTGAGTTGGACACACACGCTTATTATGGGGAAATGATTGAATCCATTAGTCGCAAAAGTGAAAATTTGAGAATAATCTCTAGGTCTTTGAGTGAAAACCACACTGTGGCACTCTCTAACACGAAAATAGTAAAAATAAAGGACATATACAATGGTGAAAACCTCTCTAATGCGCTAGAGGATGAAGGATTCAATCTTCCCCTTAGTGCTATTCACCAGGAGAAGTCAGCAATCTTTGAAGAAAAATGCAATCCAATCAACCTAGGATCAAAAGAAATGCCACACATAACCTTCTATGAGAATCTCTTTTGATAGAGGAACAAGAACTCTTGGCTGATTTCCTAAAGGAAAGAAAGGTAAACTTTGTGTGGAGCTATGCCGACATGCCTGGGCTTGATCTAGAGGTTGTGGTTCACCATCTCACCGTATATCTAGAGGCAAATCCAATAAGACAAAAGCTAAGGAAGATGCATCCTAAAATAGCATTATTAGTCAAAATGTTATTATAGAAGCTTCTTGATGTGGGGTTCATACGGTCGATTGATTATCTAGAGTGGATCTCAAATATTGTGCATGTTTCCAAGCCCACTGTGGACATCCACATCTACAAGGACTTAAAATATTTGAACAAAGCATGTCCCAAGGATGGCATTCCTCTCCCACACATTGATATGATTGTGGATATGATGATAGGACATGAAATTCTATCACTAATGGATGGATTCTCATGATACAATCAGATCATGATAGCTAAGGAAGACCAACACAAGACAATTTTCACTTTTTTGTGGCGAACATACTGTTGGAACATGATTCCATTTGGGTTGGAAAATGTAGGATCCACCTATCAAAGGGCCATGACACTAATATTTCATTATATGATTCACAAAACTATGGAGGATTACATGGATGACATATTGGCCAAATCAAGGAAACATTGAGATCACATAGCAGCATTAGGCTCCATCTTTGATAGGCTAGAAGAATACAAGTTCAAACTAAATCCAAAAAAGTGTGTCTTTGGGGTACAATTAGGAAAATTACTAGGGTACATCATGTCTATGTGTTGAATTGAGATAGACCCCACCAAGGTCAAGGAAATTCTCAAAATGGAGGTGCCAAAAACATCGAAGCAGCTCAGAGGTTTGCAAGGAAGACTCCAGTCCATCTGTCGATTAATAACGCAACTAGTAGACAAAGCTATCCCATATTCTCATCTACTTCACAAGGGGGTAGCATACAAATGGGACAAGAAATGTGACCAAGCTTTTAATAAAATTGAGTATTTTCTCACACCACCAGTTCTCATGCCACCAATTCCAATAAACCCTTGATCTTATAAATATTAGCAATAGCAACAGCTCTTGGCGCTCTCTTGGCACAACATGATGAAAGTGGGAAAGAGAAATATTTACTACATCAACTAAACTATGCTAGGACACGAGCTGAATTACACCTTCATTGAGAAAGCTTTCTTATCAATCATGTTCGCAACTTAGAAATTCATACATTATATGCTAGCACACTAGATCAAACTCATCACCAAGATAGATCTTCTCAAGTACCTATTGTCCAAAGCAATGCTCATAGGATGAACAACTAAATGGGTTATCATCTTGGAAGAACATGACATTGAGTATGTGGAATGCAAGGCCATTAAAGGACAAGAAGTTGCAAGTCAACTAGCAGAAGCACCAATATATGCAAAAAACCCACTTGTATCAGAATTCCCTGATGAGTCCATATTTAACATAAGCATGGTTGATCACTAAAAAATGTACTTTGATGGATCCTACACACAACACGAGTTAGGAGCTAGAGTATTTTTCATTACACCACAAGGATACTGGGTATGTGCAAGATCATCATGGAAAAAATAGGGCCTTAAGTGGCAAAAAATTTAGAAAAATCAGAGTTAGGAAACTTGACGTGAAATTTTGAATAAGTTATCTATATTATTTCAAAAATATGTAAGAATAGAATCTGTAGAAAATTGAATGTAGTTTCTAAACTACTAGGTTTTAAAAAAAATCTATTTAGTGAAAATTTGAAATTTTAATGCAATAGTACTTAAATTTCGGGAAAAATAAGTAGGTGTTTGTCTGACCACGCTAACCACAATAAAATGATAAAAAAATTATAAGATTTTAGATATAAGTAAAGGACTCATGTCCCGATGTGATGCATATTTTTTTGTAATTTTTTTCTAAGTAAATAATTAATTATGAATTTTTTATTACAACTTTTAAAAACTATAAAAAACTTGTATTTCTAACCACCTTAACTTGTTCAAAACTTCATGAAATTCATTTTTTCTTTTTTTAATCCTATAGTATGCAAAGCATAGAATGTGATGCATGTTTTGGATTCAAAAAATGTGATACTGTTTGAAATCTACAGATTTTTTTCAATCATCCTATCAATCAAGACTTTAGTCATAATTCAAATAGAAAATGAATAATAATTACTTATTAAATTCAAAGTAAAGTATAATTTATATTGGTTGAAAGTTGAGAATCTCCTTTAAAAACCCATTTCGTTTGATCAATTTTGGGTTAAAAAAATGCCATCAGCCACATACCCATCATATTGCCACTTTTTGGCCCATTATGATCCTGTACATACCCTACTGCACATACCTAAATCATATAAGTTGTCTTTTCCATGTAAAAACAACATTTTAGAATATGAGTCTCTTGTCATAGGGTTGAGAATTGTAGTACAATGGCAGATCATGGCACTTAGAGTCTATGGAGATTCACAACTTATCATCAACCAGGTCAATGATGAATATCAAATGACGGATGACAAGTTGATGCCATACAAAAAATTGATGGAAAGCTTCAAATAATCCTTCATTGATATCACATTTGAGTGGCTACCAAGAGGAAATAACAACGTAGCAGATGCTATGGCAACTATTGGATCACTAGTGGATGTACCATGCAATGTCTCAAAGTAATAATTCCTTGTAGAGTAGCTTCTCATACTAGCATTCGAGCTACCAAAGTTTGAATTTGTGTTTGAAATAATTGGTCTCAGTGATCCCTGGTACCATGATATATACACCTACTTGAGAATAGGATTCCTCCCCACTAATATAACCTTGAACCTTAAAAGACCATTTTCCAAAAGGTCATCCCATTTTTTCATCTTAGGAGACACCCTATACCATAGGAGCATTGAAGGAACCCTTTTACGATGTCTAAATGCTGAGGAAGCTTTGACTAATTTAACCGAGGTACACAATGGTATTTGCATTTCACATTCGAGTGGTATGACCTTGGCTAAGAAATTGCTGAGGACTGGGTACTATTGACCTACAATAGAAAAGGAAGCTCACGACTATGTCTGAAGGTGTCTGAAGTGTCAATAGCATGGGAACCTCATCCATGCACTAGCTCAGGAGCCCACCCAATCATTACACCTTGGCCCTTTTCAGTGCCATGGGGGATTGATCTCATTGGAAAAATCACACCTACCTCATCTAGTGGACATAAGTTCATCATCACCGCCACAGAGTACTTTATGAAGTGGGTGGAAGCCATTCCCATGACCTATATCACAGGAAATCAGATATCCAAGTTAATCCTAAACTACCTAATTTCTGCTATGGTGTCCCTCAAGCCATTATCTCAGATAATAGGACACCTTTCAAAAGCCAAGATGTTTGAGACCTATGCCAAAAGTTCAATATCCAATATCACTTTTCCACCCCATACTACTTTCAAGGAAATGGCCAAGCTGAGGCTACCAATAAGGCCATATTGAAAATCCTAAAGAAGACAACCAATGATGTTGGTCATGACTAGAACTTATAGTTAAATCCCACCCTTTGGGCCTACCGGATAAGTATTCGCACAACAACAATTTTGACCCCTTTCTCCCTAGTCTATGGATTAGAAACCATCCTCCCTATTGATATCGAGTTCCCATCCCTAAGAATATCATTACAAAATCTCATCACAGATGAAGAATACCGAGTATCACAATTGAACAAGCTAGAACTATTGGATGAGTGGTGCATGGATGCCTTAAATCATTTGCAATTCTACCAAAACTATCTCAAGTGAAGCTACAACAATAAAATTAGGAGTCAGGCCTTTCAAGTCGGATAGCTTGTGTTGAAGGAAAATCAAAAAAATGTACCAAATTTAGATAGCAAGGGTAAGTTTGGACCCAATTGGTTGGGACCCTTCATCATCAAAACAAGCTACAAATCAGGGGAATATCAGCTATCAACACCTGAAGGGGAAGCTCTGTAGGAGTCCATGAATAGCTCCCATCTCAAAAAGTTTTATGCCTAATCTCACAAGGTGTAAATCCAAAAAATACAAAAAAATAAAAATATATAGAAATCCAAAAAAATCAAAAAAGGGATTGAAAATAGTAAAGAAAAAAATCGTCCTCTAGTGAAAACCACTTCGGTGGCACTTTGGGAAAGTACCTTAGTGAAAACCTGGAAAATAGGTGCCTTGTGTAAATACACACTTTCCATCCACCAGAATCTTTGTGGCTTGTTCTGCATCATCCATCCATCACGCTTCAATATTTTCCATCCATCACCCATTCGCATTTGCATCATAGCTTGGCCCTGTGTTCGTATCATGATCCCTCCTAGTACTACTTGGCCCATTCCTAAGGTTAGTTTTT
This sequence comes from Sequoia sempervirens, assembly GCA_007258455.2. NCBI lineage: Eukaryota > Viridiplantae > Streptophyta > Pinopsida > Cupressales > Cupressaceae > Sequoia > Sequoia sempervirens. The sequence goes on along the minus strand of VDFB02281492.1, from coordinate 838,553,363 downwards.
CCATCTTATATCAGAGTAGTCTATTGAATCAAGTTGGGGGCATGTTCTTGCATCAAATCAGATTCGTGTATATTTTTTAAGTCTTCCTTAAAATTAGAAAATCCAAAAACATCATAAAATTAGAAAATAAAAATAAAAAATTCAAAACATATCAAAATCCAAAAATAGGTGAAAAAGTCAGTTGAAATGTCAAAAACAGAGTCGTCTTGTCAAAATATGGGTCTTTGAGCTCTAAACGAAGGCAAGGTTGATCTTAGATCTTCCCCCGAGACACCTAGGTTAGTCCTTTAGGAGTCCATCATAATAAATTGGCAATCCATTTGTTAATATCTCATCAATAATCAAGTTTGTGTCAGTCGAACTACGTGGTCTCTGCATGTATAAAATAGGAAAGAATCATCTTTGACGAGACCTTGAGGCCCCCAAGATAGGTCTTTAGGTTAGTCCCATGGTCAAAATATCGGAAAACCCAAAAACATTTAAAAATTCAAAAATCAAAACATTCTCAAAATCTTGAAAATACCAAAAACAGCCTCAAAATATTTCAAAACATCAAAAACATCCAAATATTTGAAAAAAAAAAACATTTTTCCCATCTCTCTTTCACCTACAATAAACATTCACTCATAATAAATCAATCATTATCCTCAACTTTTGGTGAAATAGTCAGAAACAAGTCTAGCACGTTAAAAGTGAAAACTCAAACGTCAAGGCCTCAAGTCTAGGTTAGTAGGTAAACAAGTTGGTAAACTCTTGGTATTAATAGCCCATCATCCAGTCAATCCCAAATCACCTTATAACATCATGTCCTAGGATGCATCCTTTCTATAATGGACATCAGGCATCAGGCATCACGTAGTGTAGTCTTGGCTAGCGGTATGAAGAACATTAGCTTGTTTGTTTACTTGATATTTGTCTTTTGATTTATCTTATTGCGCTCATTCTAATGACATCTCGATGATGTCCAAACAATGGGATTTAGAAATAAAGGAATGGGGCAACGATCATTATCTTTTATCTTTTGTGCTTGTTGGATATTCTTGTAATATAACCTTGGTCATAACTACTTTGTTTGGTTTGTAGGGAGGGTGTTTTAGGTGTCTTGTTGACCATATAGGAAGGCTTTCCTTTTTATGTTTTTGTCTGAGATGTTTGGAATATCTGAACTGTATTCTGAATGAGGTTCCATATGCCAGGTGTGAACATGAGTACTCCTATTTGATTGTTGAGTCAAATTCCATCGCAATAGGTGCAACGCCATCCTAGTTCTTTATACATTGATGTATCGTACCTATGTGTGTTATCAAACATAAGGTAAGTATCCCTTTTAAAATCCCAATTCCTGATAATAAAATCATCATCATCATCGTCTTCATCGTCATATAGGAAACACTGATCATATCCCATGCATTGCATTTCATCATCATAATATAGATTGGTTATTCTAAGCATCTCATAAGCCATATATTTACATCCATTACATATCATCATAAAAGAATCATTAAAACATTTATGTAGGTATCATTATATGCATCATCCTATCATACATGAAAAAGATACTGTAAAAAAGAAAGAGCATATCATAACATATCCCTTACATCTCATGATCATAGAATAAATAATCCATTATGTGCATAATATAGATCTATTATTCTAAGTGTTTAAAAATCATTTACATATCATAATATTTACATTCATATCATCCATACATCATCATCATGAAAAGGTGCATAGAAAAGATACTAAAAAAATAAATGCATCCATCCATCCATAAGCATAATCATATATCGCATCACATCATATAGAATCATATTGCATATATAGTAAATTAAATAAATCCATCCATAATGCATCAATAAAATAGGACACATCTCATAATCGAATCAAATCATATCATATATATATATCAATAATATAACTATCATGGTACAAAATCAGGATCCAATGTCATGTGTATCAATCAAATGTATTCAATGCCCATGGGGATATCGAAAATGGAGCCCGTGATCTCAAAAAATTAGGTGTCACTGATAAAAAAATGTGTGAGATAGCCCTAATGGTTGCTCCCCTCACCTGCCAATCTCTTAGGCTAGTCATGTATGTATCCTGTCTGCTTGGAGAAATTTGGCACTCGAGTCGTTGGAGGCACTTCCTGCCAATAATGTACTCTATAGTACTTAGCCTCTCACACAACATTGTGGTACATCCACACAAGGATTGTCCTACCGTGTATGGTCTCTAGCTGTTGGCGTCTGCCAATCTCCTATGCCAGCTACAGCTCTGTCGCCTGCTGTTGTTGTATAGCCTAATCTCGCTCTACTATAATGGCCTAGAATTGCTACCTAGCCTAGTCCCTCTCTACTATCAAAGTCTATACTTGGGAATGGAGTTGTTGTATAAGAGAATCTCTTTGATCAGGAAAAGGTGGAAAAGGTGGTGGTGGCAATGGTTGATCTCTCTATGGTGGCTACTGGTCCCTCAGAGGTAGTTGCTGATCCCTAGGGGCATCCCTCTACTAGTCCCTCAGTCCCCTCTGATCCTAATGCACATGTGGCTAGTGTGGAGGTGGTCCTCCTCCTACTCCTCCTCCACCTCCATCTCCTTTGTCTCCATCTCCTCCTCCTAATCCCCGCCCTCACCCTATTGTCTGGCCTCTCAGTCTCTGCCACGGGAAAACTATCCCTAGAATAGTCAATCGGACAAGTGGCCTGAACCAGTCGACATAGGCCTATGTATTCCCTAGATCTTCTTTCCCCTAATCATAAGCTTAGGGCCTCGCTACCAACTATCTAAAGGATTCAAATACATCCTTTGGTGGGATCGTCTGACCCCATGTCATCTCCCTAGTGGATCAAGCAAAACTAGCCATGTACTGATCATCTAGGAAATTGTGCATGTCCCCAAACTATCTTTCTACTCGATTGGGAAAGTAGCACTCAATCACAGTGTGCTCTCTCTGCTGCATCATTTTGTCCTTCCTCGCATAGAAATTTTTTTGTACATCATCATACCATGCGGGCATCCCCAGCCAAGGCCTCCAAGTAAATATGGTCATCTCATCGATAACCCTTCGCCAGTGAGGAATGCTAGGTTGTCTTGTGTGGCTGAAGGTAAGGCCACCCCTTTACCGCCAAACTGTTAGATCATCGGGCTCCACGTTGACCACTGTGACTCTAAATCAAACCACGACTATATGCTCCCATGCCCATATGTGAAGGAGTGCCACCCCTGCACCAATGGCTCTATTGTCCATGTATGCAAACTCATGCAAATCATGATAAAGTGAGGCCAACCTCATTGGCCCCCAAGCAAAGCAGCACCTCCTAAAGAGCATTCACTCCCAAGCTAGACCCCATCTTGGACTGAAATACCTACCACACCGATCTAGAGCTACAAGTCCTGAAATAATGGCTACCACAATTAGTTGAAATGTCGACACTTGACCTTTGTAGCGCTCAATCTCAATTTGACTCTTGGTGAAGACAATCTCATCGATTCCCATGATCTCATAGAGCGCATCTGTACCGGTGTCCGTGTCATATATCACCCTCTCACCATGGATGGGCAATCGTAAATTCCACCAGATGTCCTTCAGTGTGATGGTCACCTCACCAGTAGGAAGATGAAAGGATGATGCCTCATTGTGTCATCGTTTGGCTAGTACAATCATCATAGCTAGTTGAGTCCTAATGGCAGGTGCATACGTGATGTACCATAGACTGATCACTCCAAGGTGCTCCTATAGAAACTTGTGTAATCTGGTCAATCTGCTAAGCACTGAGGATCAATGCTCGCATCAGTGTACAGGCTCTCTGTCCTCCTACACCAATAAAGACACTGTGTCAAGTTTCATAAAAAATATGGATCCCATTTGGAGTTTTCTCAACTAAAACAGCAAAGGTGTCGCTATTTGGAAACTCCAAACTACACTGCTGGAACCCCCAAACTAGAAACCTTATCATGGGGTCATTGTTTGACCACATACCTATTTAACCTAAAACCCTAATGACCTAACTAAATCATGGTGGCACCATTTGCATGTGCGTTAGCCTTTGGAGTTTGAACCCTAAACCCCAAACTATGATGTGACGTCACCAGTCACAATAGAGACACTCTTTAAAGTTAAGCGTCGCCGATTTAACCATTTTAGTGGCACCAAATAGAGCCCTTGGACTTTGTGACTCTTCAAAGTGTAATAAATGTACTAAAATTTTGAAAGTACAAGGTGGGTTAGGGTCACATACCAATGGTCTTGCGCCTAGAAGTCTCTGGTAGACTCGAACTCGCTTGAAAAATGTGTTGGGGAAGCACTCTTTGCACCATCTCGCATGAAGGTTAGAGCTCAAAATGATGAAAAATCTAAAGCCTAAGTGTGCAAATGAATTGAAAGTGACCCCTCGAGTGCTATTAAAGCATGAAAATTAGGGTTTCTTGACCCTATTTAGCTGTCAAACTAGGGTTTTGTACCCCTTATCCCATTTTTTTCCCAACCGAGCTCATTTTGCATCTTTTTTCCATGTTTTGGCATTTTTTTGGCATCATGGGGCCTTTTCAAACCTGTCAAGTAGCTTGTCCTCTTTTTTCGTGAGATCACCCAAAAATCCAAGTTTTTCGTTCAATCTCTCGAGGGGGCAGATACCAACATAATTCTTTCATTGGGGCAGTAGTGGGTAATCTAAAATAATCATATTTTTTTTTAAATTTTGATCTTGGTAGGTTTATTCTTTGAACCAACATAGCAGGTACATTGCTTCAAAGAGGGGAAAAATGTACACACGTAAAATATGTTGATTGATAATGCACACTTGATCCTGATTTACTAAGACTAGTTCATCCTAAATCATCTCCTTTGCTAACCATTTAATCGAATAATATGTATTTGATTAAATTCATCAAATTTCACCTTTTCATTAAATAAATCAATTTTATCTGATTAAATCATTATCTTCCATTAATTAAATAAATTATTTTGTTTAATTAATCCTAATGTCCTCTTTTAATTAAATAAATTATCTTTATTTGATTAAATCATCATATTCTCCTCTTTAATTAAACAAATCAATTTTATTTAATTAAGTCATCAATCAATCTTAAAGTCATCTCTTTAATTAAATAAATCAATTTTATTTAATTAACTTCTAAAGTTCTTCATAGGTAAAAGCACAAAGTTGTGTACACTTTTAGCCAACTTATCAGCACAACTGAATTTAAGTATTTCTAACTAAAAATCAATTTTGGTCAAACATATTATCTAGTAAGAATCATTCTAGCTAAGTTAGATACTTCCAAAACCTTTTAAACTAATATTGTTGGCTAAAAATATATGGAGCACCACTTTGAGTCCAATTTACCAAAAAAATAAAATTATTTGAGAAACTTGAAGTTTCAATAACTCCTACTAATGTAAATAACTTTTTTTTTTTTTTAAATATAAAAATACCCTTTTGTAGATCCATAAATGTAGTTTTCAAAAATATATTTATTTGAGTAGTTTAATTATTATTTATATTTTATTTTTTATTTTTACTAAAAGTAGGTTATCAACACAAAATATTAGGTTCATTACCATGCAAAGGAAAAATAATAAAACTTATTTTAAAAATTTGAAAAAACATGATGCACTAGATAAAAGAACCTATTTCAAGATGGTATAATTTTTTTTTCATTTTAGATAAATATTTAATATGAAAGTTGACGTCCCATGGAAACAATAGTTTTTTTATTCACACACATTTTAATATTTATTTAAAAATATATATTTATCAAAATTGGAAAAAAATATATCCATGCACTAAAGTTTCAAGATATAAATACACATAAAAAATTGGAAAGAAAAAAAAAATTACTATAAAAGGATTGACTTCTCATGCAATTTCATTTTTCAACATTTTATTAGCAACTAAATTATAGTGTTAATTTAATAAAAACTAGTTTAAAATATTTTTTTAATTTTTTTAAAAAATAAAAGCATTAAATATACTAAAAAATACATATTTTACTAGTTTAAATCATTTCAAAATTCAAAACATATATGCCACTTTTTAGTGATTCAAGTTTAAAATTTGGATCATTGTTGGTCATTTCCTTTATAAAGTGTGAGACAAATTTGTGATTTTACCCTCATTTAATTGAATAGATCAAATTTATTTAATTAAATCACTAATATTCATATTCCTCTAACTTTGATTTAAATAAATCTAAAATCTAAGTCAAAGTGTCAAATCAAAATAATCGCCATCAAAGTTAATCAAATCTTGATTAATCCTAAGACTAATCCATCAAATCCTCTAGATTTTGCAACTTGCACAAGTAAATTAGTTTAATTGATTTATTAATTCCTCCTTTTCATTCAAACGTGGCATCAAGTTGGAATATTCCTCCAAGTTTAAAAACTCCCTCCCAAAAGGACTTGTCCATCCAACAAGGCATTAAAGGCCTCTTACATGTCCTTTTTCTTGAGCCAAGTGGAATTTAAGTCTTCTTTCATATCCCTCCAACATGTCATTTCTCAAATTTCAAATTCCCCCTAATAGCATTTATTTTCACATTCATCAAAATGTGCTCCACTCCTCTCCACTAGCATGCTGACAAGTGGTATTTTTCTATTGGCTCATGTTTAGTCCCAAATTCATCTTTTTGCTCATTCCTCCATCCTTCTCTTCTATAAATAGAAGGATTTTTTACTAATTTTGGATCCACAAGTTCATCCAGAATCATCCACAACTTTAGGAAATATCATTATTTTCATGTTTTGAGCAATTTCATCCATTCTCATCCAATTGTCATAATTTTCATCAATTTCATAACTAGGTAATTGAAAAATTTATCAAGAAGCACCATTGATCATCATCAAGCTTGCCAAGAATTGGGAAAGGGCTATTTTCTACATCAAAATAGCACCAATTGCCCCATGGGATTGAGGGTTTGAGTATTTTGAGCAAGATTAGATAGCTTTCATTTGGTTTATTTGCTTTGTTTATTGTTCTTCATGCTTCAAATGAATCTTATGGGGAATGATGGTTTAGATGTGTATAATTGACTAACATTGTGTTGTTTGTTCATTTTTGTGCAGGTCTAGATCAACCATTCATAGTCATCATTCCCCAAATACATAGAACTAGAACAATGACACAAAGAGAGTGAAAACAAAAGAAAAATAAAGTTTGTTTTGGGTCAACATGGAAGAGACATTGTAGTCTCAATGCTTTGTGTCATCCCCAAAAGGAAAAAACAAGCGAAAAATGAAAAGGAAATGCTTTTGGGTCAACATGAAGGAGACATTTCAGTCTCAATTCCTTGCATCATCCCCTAAAGGAAAACACAAGAAGAGACAAAGAAAAAAGGAAAAGGGACCATTTGGGTCAACATGGAAGAGACATAGGGCATCCCAATGCTTTGTGTCATCCCCAAAAGGAAAAAAACAAAACAAAAAGCAAAAAAGAAAAGGACCTTTAGAGTTGAAACATGGAAGAGACATTATGGTCTCAATGCTATGTGTCATCCCCAAAAGGAAAACACAAAACAGAAGTGAAAAGGAAATGTACGACATATAGAAGAATATAGGTACAAATAAAGGAAGTGCACAAAGAGAGAGAGAACATCAAATGCACATTACGAAGGAACATGATACACACATAAAAGTGAAAAAGAGAAAGCAAAAAGGAAAGTGCAAAAGGGATAGCAAGGCAAATGCAATTCAACCATCTAACAATTCATCTGCCTCCCAATCATGTTCAGTATATTGTGAGGGTCGTTGGCTGTCCAAAGGAAGAATTGCAAGTGTCGAACTAGGAGAAGTGTCAAGTTCTTCACTTGGTATATGCGATTTATCATTTAAGCTCATGGTAGATGAAAATAAAGAGTTCAGATTGTTATGTACCTCTTCATCTATTTTAGAGATATCATCATCATCATTATCTAGATTAATCACGATGGGAGGACGAAGGGTAATTTCCAGGGAAGGATGTATCAGGAGTTGTGGTTATTGTATCAGATCATTTTTTTGTGATGGTTGTAATGTATTATCTTGTGGCAAGTCAAGAGGATGAGGATGGTTAGGTATGTCTTATGTCAAAGGCAAAGGTTGATGTTCTTTGTTGTTTTCAGTTTGCATTTGACGAGCAAGGAGACAACAACGATGCCTACACTCCCTAGCATTATGGTTTCTTTTAATTTTATTGTGATGTTGTTGAGGGGTAAGAGTGGGTGGATCCACCATGGTTCCTTTTTTTCTTGAGGAGGAATGGAAGGAACCAAGGGAGATGGCTCAATCACTTTCTCTTTGGCTTTATAAACTTTTTTAATGCGAGGAGGCATGACGAGGTCGGTTTCATTATCTCTTGGGCATTTAGACGATGAAGGTGAAGTGCTTATTGTTGGTTGGTCATGAGGTTACATTTTTTGTTTAGGGTCAAAGTCAGGTTGAAGCATTATCTCATTTAGGATAGGAATAGCGGAAGTGGATGGGGACATGTGGCAAAGAGACAATTTGACTATTTGTTTGGCTTTGAACTTTTGATGGGCAATGGAAAAGAAGTCTTTTCAAGGGGTGATGGGTTCCATAGGTTCTAGCCAAAAGGATTCTAAGGAAAAATTACTTGTAGAGGACAATGGATTAAAGCCACTATGGTGTATGGTAAATATCTCATTGTCATGCAGAAACTTCAAACATTTGTGAACCACTGAAGGAAAAACTTTCATCAAGAAAAGCCAAGGATGACCTAGTTGTAAATGAAACTGATCTGATTATGGAATGATAGAAAATTTTACATCCAATTTCTTGGGTCCTATTCGTAATGGGAGTATGATCAATCTGATCGTAGGACATGCGAAACCAGTATGTATTTTAATCCATGTTGTTGGTTTCTCATAATCATTTTGATAAACTTCATGTAATACTAAAAATTCTTCTGTGATCACATTCTCGCCACAGGCAGGATCTATTAATATCCCATTAGTGGGCTTATCATAGATGCGGCCAGCTATGTAAAGAGAACCATCGGGAATATTTTTAAGTATATCTTGAGAAGAAAAAGTAATATCAAGAGATTTTTCAGTTGGCCCTTATGGGGGAAAATGTCTATTGTACCCACAAGTTCATCCATAGGATTAGCTTGGGTAACATTTGGAGTAATATCATGTTGTTCATTATTTTTATCAATGCTCATCACATGAGTGTTTGAAGGTTCACTAGATTTGATGAATGAAACATTTTGTTTAGGCATAGGGTTGGTAAAGATTTGTAAGTTCTGATTTGGGGGTGCAATGGACTTATTGCCTTGATCATTGACACCTACAATGGACAAACTACTAGAATCAATGAGGTCTTGAACTATTTGAGACACTTACATTGTTTTGTGTCATGTCCATTTTGGTGATGAAAATGAAAATAAGAATTTGGTTTAAAGGTGGGGGATAAATTCTTGGTAGTATCAAGTGGTTTGACTATAGGAAAAGTGATCATCTATTGTTCTAGCAGTTGATTCATTGTGTTATAGAGAGTATCAGGTAAGGGGGTAAATTGTCTCTTTGGGTCCCCATAGGTAAAGGGTACAATCACTTTAACAGTGGCCACTTCATTAGGCACTGGTTGAGTTGGTTATGGTGGAGGTGGATTGAACTGTAAGAAGCCACTATTCAGTTTTTGAAAGTTTTGCGTGTTGTTTTGGTTGCTTTGTTCCGACTTCTCAACTCAGTTAGAAGTGGACTTTGAATCATGACTAGTAACCGAATTGTGATAGTCACAAAGGGTTGTGCATAAATGCATGAATGAAGGAAATTTCATCATAGTCAACTTATCTTGAAATTGAGTGTGCAAGTTTTCAATAAACATCTTTTGAAGATGCGAATCAAGAATCTTGACATCTACTTGAGCATACAATGACTGATAACGTGAAATGAAATTAGTTACTTTTTCATTTGCATTTTGTTTACATTGCATTAAATTAGTCATTGTATTTTTGGGATTCATATGGACTTGGAAATGAATTATAAAGGCATCAACAAGTTCATTAAATGATCAGATTGAATGATTGGGTAAATTTGAAAACCAATCCAATGCAATGTCCTTTAAGGTCCTAGGAAAAATTTTAGCTAATAGTTTGTTGTTGAGGACAAAATCACTGCACAAGGTTGTATAGGGATTAACATGAATAGTAGGGTCTCCTTTATCTCTATACTTTTCAAAGCTAGGCATGTCAATTTCATGTGGCATCGAAGTTCTTAATATCTTGAGAGATAATGTGCTACTACGGACATTGTATGTGGGTGGAGCATTTTGACTTTGGGTAATGGTGGATATTTGTTGTTGCATGGAGGAAACGGTGTTAAAGAGTTGTGTAATGAGGGGGTCATTGTAAGAGCTATGAGGAGGAAGGGAAAATGGTGATGGAGTGTATGTAATGTTAGGGGAAGTGAAGGAGACACTAAGAGGGGTGAAGGTGGAGGATGAAACATTCAATACCACAAAAGAACTAGGAATGCTAGTTGGAATATCAAAAGAAGGAGTCACATGACTAACCTATTGTATGGTTTTTGTAACTTGAGGAGTGGTATAGGTAGGTATGGATGCTATGGTTGAAAGAGGAGGAATGTGAGATCCTCCTTGGCTTACTGAAGTGTTTGTTGGTTGGGAAGTGGAAAGAACATGTTTTTTGTATATATCTTAGCAATTATTTTCATAACTTGTAAGCCATCATCACTTTCAATCAAGCAATGAAGGTTTTCTATGGCAGGTATGGCATTGGTGGAAATGTTTTCAAGACTTAAATCTTGTTGTAAATGTGCAAAATCATCATGAATACTAATGACTTTTTCTTGCAGAATTTGATCAATTTGTGTTTCAACATGCATTGTATGTGAAGTTAAAGGAATACTAGTGGTAGTATCCATGCCTAATGCACCATTGTCCATACAGGAGTAGGAGCTCTTGAGATCCCAAGGTCCACAATGAAAGTGCTATCGGGGGAAGTCATGAGTCTAGAACTTCATCTCACTAAAGTATTATCAATAGGGCACCAAACACCCATACAAGTACCACAAAAGATGGGGTGAATGCAAATGAAAATTTTTATGAGGTATAATATTTAATGCTAATGACATAAATTTTGTAAATTGAAACAAGAACGTAGTAACAAGAAACAAAAATGCAAGAAATACTATGAAAATGCCAGAAATTTTAATGTAGAAAATGTAGCTAGACTGATTCACCTAGGGTGGCGAATGAGTCCAGGTATGATATTTTTTTGTATTTTTTAGAAAATTTAAAGTTATTTTAATCCTTTTCAGATGCAAACTAAACATGCAAATGCATATTTTCAGTTTTTTAATGATGTTGCATGCAAAAAAGAAATCTATATGATTCTTTCACTAATGCAATTTTAGAAACCATGGGATACAAAAACAAAACAAAACCTAATTGAATGTTGATGTAAATGAAACCTAGGATGCAAGATGAAATTGAAATTAGAAAGATAAATGTTCAAAATGCAGGTTCACCAAAATAAACCATCAATTTTGAAGTTGTTTTATGGACTTCTCTTGCACTCTTAGGAATTTTCACCTAAAACGAGACATATAGAACACAAAAAATGAGGTAGTTCACTCAAACTAAGATATGAAAGATGGAATTAAGACTAAATACAATGATATAAATGAAGCTAAGTGATGAAATTGATTGATTATTAATGCAAAACTAATGAAATATGCAATTTTTGAAAACACAATGTGATATACAAAAAATTAACTAGAAACATAAACTAATGCAAACATAATTGAATGAAGTTTAACAGAGTGCACCTAGAAGTTGAATTCTAATCCTGGAAGGTTCTAAAAATTAGTAGAAATCATTGTTGATCACCAGTGGGACTCATTCGCCACTGATGGCAAATCAGTCCTCCGACTGGTAAAAACACCTGAAACTGCTTTCTGACTGTCGAGAACTAGATTCTGAAAAAATCAACTTTTCCAGCCTACAGGTGGGACTCATTTGCCACTAATGGCAAGTCACTCTTCCTCCAAAATTATACAAATTCAAAGGTCAATCTTGTAGGTCCAAATCTGCACTTGTCTTCTCGTCGGGTTGATGGAGTCAAATCTGCAGAAAACGGGTTGTAGGTTGTCTCCAAGCTTGGATTAGGGTTTAGTTGACTTGAAACACTTTGATGAATTGTTCACCACCTTTCAACACCTATTTCCTTGAAAAATCTGCATATAAAGTCTAAAAACACACATGCAAAAGGGGGAAAATGGTTAAGGGTTAGGGTATAGGGATTTGCCTTGGTCAAATCCCACTTTGGTAATCAAACCCTTGATAAAGAAATGAAATGAAATAAGTAAGGAAATGATGAATAATATGCAAATGTCCTAAACTCACCAAAACCTTGTTGAAGAATTCTGAAGATATGTCAATGTCTGCTCCAAGATACTTGATATTTGCTTGATTGAATGATGCTTGGATGTAATTGAATGCTTGAATGAACTAGTGAATGAGATGGATGCTTGGATGAATTAGATGTAAAATGGGTAGAAAAACACTTATTTATACACACTTATGCCCTAATAACCCAATAATACATCACAGGCTGACATAAGGTCTTTTTGAATAAAAACTCAAAAGGAATTTTGAATTATTTTGAATTTGGAGCCAAGAAGGACTCATTCGCCACCCATGGCGAATGGGTCCCACTCTAGGCTTGTAAGTGGGTGTCGGTAATTAAGTTGCATTTAATGTTGTTTTTTGGGTTTACATTCAAAAATACACTTAATTATGACTTGTAAGTGTATAAAGGGGCCAAATAAAGCATAAGAAAGGAGTAAATAATGAAGACAAGCCTAGAAAAGCATGAAAGTTTGTTACAAGACTTTACAACACTTTAAAATAGGACTTGATAAGTGATAAAAAGGTGATATTTAGATGAATTATAATAAGAAGAGTCTAGAAATGTGTAGAAATGTGTTACAAAACTTCATAACACCTTCACAAGACATCATAATTTGAATATTTAGGACCTAATGTGAATGCATAAGTTCCATTGCAACATTAAATCAAAGAAAGATAAGTCAAACATCATAGGAAAAAGACCTAAATAACCATGAAAATTTCCAAAGATCCACTTCTCTATCGTACAAGAAATGATTCCAAAAGCAATACAAAAGTCTTGGTAATGGAAAAATTGATCAGATTGATGGACAATGTATGTCCCCTATGTGCAAATATGTATTGATGTCATAGTAGATGCAAACAACATTGATTCCATAAGGCATTGTTGATTTTTGTTCTCTAGCTTAGGGAAGACTATTTCATTTTCGACAAGGTACTGTTGAAAAGGCTATATTGTTTCATTTTCGATAAGGTATTGCTGAAAAAAGACTATATTTTTGCATGGGTTTGTTACTGTGATTTTTTGTTTGATGCCACGATTGATCACAGTGATGGACAATGTGTTTCCCCTAGCTGCAAATATGTATGTATGCCATAGTAGATGCAAACAAAATTGATACATAGTGATCCTTATGTTTATTCGAGGTTGGTACATTCTTGGAATGATAGGTTGTATTTTAAGTGTTATATGGAACATTGATGCCGCCATTGATCTAACCTTAGGAACTCACATGTAGTAGCAATGTAATCTAAACTTAGCCAACACCGGAAGATTAAAACTACATAAATCAAATGAAAAAATTATGGAAACCTCTAGTTGTGTGGGTTTCCCCTATTGTGTGAACTTTGGTCAGAATTTTTGTTAGCCTTCCCGGTTTTTAACCCTTCCAACGCCTAGATTGCGGTCGGGAAAAAGGGGCATATTTATTTATTTATTTTAAATTAAAATCGTTTGCCACGTCGATGGAGAAGGCTCGAGAAATTAAACGTCGGTTGGCATCAATGTTAATTTTGGTATGGTTTCTTTGTGGTGACAATGTTTGCAAAGTAATAAAATAGTCCATGTTATTTTTTAAGGATAGTTGTTATTTGTCTCAACCTTAATAAGGATTTGTCACAATGGGAGGTTGTATATTAAGTGTTAGATGAAACATTGGTGAAATCCTTATTGGGGCCTAGACAAATAACAACTATCCTTGAAGCCATACAAAAACAGCCCACAATGTCTTATCGACAAGAACATGAACTATTTTATTACGTTGCAACCATTCCCACTACATTGAAACCATATATCAAATAATTTATTTGAGGCCATAGAAAAATAAATCAACAATTTATTTATGGAGAATAGCATAAACTATTTTATTACTTTGAAAAACAAGAAAAAATTCAATAAATACATTATGTTGCTCTCGAATAGGGAAACTGCAACCATCAATCGATACATATGTACCCATTCTTTTGTCAATTGCTGCAACAATTTTGGATGAATGGACACAAGACCAAGCCATGCTAAGCAACGATAATTTTTTGTGGAGAACTTTAAGTATAGGATTACAAAAAAAATAGTAATTATCTTATGAAAATAATAAGCTTAAGAAGGAGTATATATGAATGTTGTTTGCATCTGATTTCACATACATACATATCTTCACATAGGGATGAATGTTTTTCATCTCTAATTTCACAAACATAGATATCTACACATAGGGAAAGTAAAATGAACAACAACAAAAGAAGGTCTACTCTCCACCATGCCTTATTGGGTCATGGAGCCCCATAGGCTCTCGCCAAACCCCTAAGCTAGAACATACATTTTCCACCACTATGATTAATATTGAAACTAAACTTTCTTATTACATTTAATATAAAACCTATTATTGTAACGATTCCTCTTTGAGGATGAAACAAATAACAACTATCTTCCCAAAAAAATAAACATGGGGAGGAGTATATATGAATGTTGTCTACATCTAATTTCACATACATACATATCTATGCACAAGAAATGAAGAATGAAACACTACAAAAGAGACACATAAATTTTTGTGTGTATATATTTCCAACCAACAGATTCCTACATATACATCCAAAGCATGCAATACATATATTTGTAGTTGTAAAACAAAATCTACATTGATATATATGTATCCGAAGTTAAATGCACATATATACACATTGTTGATTGTTGTTGAATAGCTCCAAAAATATTATTTCATTTATGATTTCCATGTAGTGGCAATGGGTGGAAAGAAATAAAAGAGTCTACATATACACTTATAAAGGAAGATCTATACAGATATATATGCATCTAAAGTTATATGTAGACAACACACATATATATCCACAAGTGGACTTCAAACATATGAATGTTGTTTGTATCTAATGTTAGAAACACATAGATCTACACATAGGAAATATAAAATGAAACACAAAAAAATGAGGCTTTCTCTCCACCTACCATATTGGGTCATGGAGCCTCATGGGCTCTCACCAAACTCCCAAGGAAGAACATACATCGTCCACCACTCTTATCAATGGTGAAATCAATGTTCCTTATTACACTTAGTATACATCCTATCATTCTAACAACTCCTTTTTTCAGGCTAAAAGAAATAATAACTAAAAAGGTGCACTTAACTTCAAATTCCCCAAACAATTAACATGGCGAGTAGTATATATGAATGTTGTCTACATCTAATTTTACATACATACATATCTGAACATAGTAAAAGAGAAAAGAAACATAACAAAAGAAACACATACTTTTTGTATTTATATATTTCCAAGCAACAAATTCCTACATATGCATTGAATGCATGTAATACATATATATATGAAACTATAAAAGAAAAGCTACACCAATATATATATATATATATATATATATATATATTTGAAGTTAGATGCACATATATACACATTGTTTATTGTTGTTGAATAGCTTGAAAAAATATTGTTTCATTTATGGTTTCCATGTAGTGGCAATAGTTGCAAAGCAATAAAACAGTCCACATATACAGACACAATAAGCATAAAATAGTCCACATATATGGCCACAATAATATTTAACATTCTAAAGTTACCAAAGTAATTAAAGAGTTTATGTTATTTTCAATAAGGAATTGTTGACTATTGTTCTATAGCTTTAGGTTATAGCCAAAGATAGAGAACAATAGTCAACAATTCCTTGTAGTAAAGAACATAAATTGAATAGCATTGTAACCATGACCACAAAACAAGAGACTTAAATGAAACATTGACTGTTTCAACATAGACCTAGAAATTTATTTTTTCAATAGTAACCTATCAATAGATGCAAGAACAAATATAGATAAGTTTAAATCTAGATACATATGTTTGTTTCTTGAGTAGAGGAAATAAACATCACTTGGCACAGCTTGTGATGAAAACATTGCTTCGTGTATGGGCTCCATCTATTGGTGATGGTTGCAATAATAGGTTGCATTCAAAAATTAGCATAGTAATTAAGCAATTTATGTTACTTTTAATAAGGAATTGTTCAGTGTAGAGCTATAGCTTGAGTTGCACAACATACATAGTTATCCACACCTATACTTGTCAATGCATGTAAGAATATGTATCAACAAGTATAAATGTAGATATATGTGTGTATGTACACTCAAGCTAAATCACAAAAGTATTGTGCAGTTGGTATGACCTCATAGATACATGTGGAAAATGCATATACACACACACTGACACATACATATAAAATATCAAATCTTCATTCACATACATAGAAAAATGCATTACAAACACATATATCTACATAGAACTATATCAAGATGTCCTATGCACTAAGAAAACTATTGTCAAGGCAATAGTGAAATATATTTTGTTGGTGTAATTAATTAATTATTACACTAGCATAAGTTAACTTAGGTCTTGCATTTAATTAATTAAGTCCTAGGTTGCATTATTAGATAAATCATTTAATAAATAAATGGGATAATATTCCCTTCCTTGTTTGGTGGGATAAGATTCCTTCTAGAAGATGAGTTGTCCTTCTAGAACTTATCTCAACATTTAATAATCATCTAGATAGGGTTCACATGTTGTCACATGTTGTTAGATCAAGACACATGGCAACATCTCATGCATCTTAGGTTTTCTCTCATGCCTACATAATCAGGCATCTTGTACATTTGTAATAATGTCATAATCAATTTGGCATCCTTGCATCTTAATGATAGCATGATATTTCTGCCATTTCTCTCTTATGGAAGTTTTTGTCTTGTAGGTGATTCTTGGGGGTTTGAGGAGTTCACCTAAACTCCTACATGGTATCTTTGTGATGGATGGTGTCCTTGGGGGGTCTTATGGAGTCCTCCATCTTTCATCACTTAGTTTATTGCATTCTATTTTGGGGAGGAGTTTTGTTCCCATGTGGTTTTCTCCTTTACCCCATTTGATTTAGTTTGCATTGCATTTGTAAATGAGTACCTGATCAGGCCTTGTTGTTGGGACTCATCTTTGCATAATAATGCTTCTCCCTAAGTTGCACTTATGGGGGTTGTTGGTGTAATTAATTAATTATTACACTAGCATAAGTTAACTTAGGTCTTGCATTTAATTAATTAAGTCCTAGGTTGCATTATTAGATAAATCATTTAATAAATAAATGGGATAATATTCCCTTCCTTGTTTGGTGGGATAAGATTCCTTCTAGAAGATGAGTTGTCCTTCTAGAACTTATCTCAACATTTAATAATCATCTAGATAGGGTTCACATGTTGTCACATGTTGTTAGATCAAGACACATGGCAACATCTCATGCATCTTAGGTTTTCTCTCATGCCTATATAATCAGGCATCTTGTACATTTGTAATAATGTCATAATCAATTTGGCATCCTTACATCTTAATGATAGCATGATATTTCTGCCATTTCTCTCTTGTGGAATTTTTTGTCTTGCAGGTGATTCTGGGGGGTTTGAGGAGTTCACCTAAACTCTTACATATTTAAACTGATACATTTTGTTATGCTACATGTCCCTTGCAGGCCAATCGTAGACAATGCAAGATAAAGTGTGAAGACTCTACAAAAAAATATATGGTATTTCCCTAAATGCCAGACAACCATGGCTAATTGTGACTTCTGGTATTTGTTGCAGCTAAAGATGGAAGTCCGCATGGGTGAGATTTGGGATACTTCTTTTGATGACTATGCAACAAGCTTATTGCATATGGCAACAAAACAACTTTATATGTTGCAATATGAGTCTTCTGGTGCAATGACTGCTCAATATGTTATCAATAGTGTCACCTACACTTCTTTTTTTTTCACTAGATTTTTTTCTCAACTAAGCCAAAGCAATGATATGTTGAATACTGTGACACGACTATAGAAGGACAACATGACTCTAGAAGAAAAAGTAGGGGAAAGAAGCAGCACAAAACGTACCAATTATTAGCATCCGATATGCAGGCACATAGGTAACTATACATGGTTACAAAATCACACCGACTTCAAAAGTGCATATAATAGATGAACATGAAAGGGGGCCAAATTCAAGCAAGAAGAAAACAAAATTAGATTTTTTGCTGAATATAAACAATGAAGAACATGACAATGTTGACACATCTCAAAATTGGAACCATTTTTTCCCCAACACATAGGCTACTCCCAAACAGTGAGCAAACAAAAAGGTGAAGGACACATAAATAATTCAAATATAAATAAGCTAGACTATATATTACAAGGACTGCTAATTCAAGCTAAGAATTTTCACAGTTCGCTGGATGCACACAGCAAAGAGCCAATACAATTCTCAACAACAAAAAGGAAACAAGGAACAAACTTAGCAGATTGGCACTTGAGGGTTGTCAAGCAGCCTGGGGTAACCTAGAGTCCACTGACATTGTTGGGGATGCTCTTTAAAAAGTTGAGAGCTACAACACTGGCAGTGGACTATTAGCTTTATGCCACAACAACACAAGAACCAAAGGTTCAATTAAAGCAACAAAGGCTGACGAGCTCTATTCCCAATTTTTTATTTCAAATTTTTTATCTTTCAATTTTTTTGTAGACACATTAACAATATGAGTGAAAACATAAGGGTAACCCCACAAAAGTAGTTTACAATTTGAATGAGGAAGGAAAAGTTGCAAAAAATCACCCCACATGCAAAAAAAATTGGTTTTTGGGGTTTGAATGAACCATTTGGTTCAAGCGAACCAAAAAAGGGTTTGAATGAACCAAGGTTCAAGCGAACCAATTAAATGCTAGGTCCACCATTCCCGCCAAAAAACACGAAGAATTTTTTTTTTGAAAGGGGTTTCAAATGAAACAAGGTTTGAATGATTCCTAATTTGAGCGAACTCCTAGGGGTTCACTTGAACCCCCTGGTTCGCCTGAACCCCCCTTTTCCCACCTCCTCACCCTCTAGCACCAAAAAATTCCATAATTTTGCATTTCAAAGCTTGGGTTGAGGATGAAAATGGAGGAGAATTCATAGACCCAACTGGATGATGGTAGTTGTCAGAACGATCTATCCAACAAAAATAATTTTAATATTTTTTGGTTTTATTATGTATTTATTTTTTTAGTTTTATTAAACATAGGTTTTTCACTGAAAATCAAGCTCTTTGTTCTGCATCATGTGGAAAAATAGTAGATTATCAAAAAAAAAATAAAAAAAATGAGTGCACCAAATATTGAAGTCCTTGATCCAACAAAAAAAAATTGAATTTCAATACATACAAAAAATGTTATTCATTATACGGTTTGCCTATGTCTGAATTGTAATTGGTTTAACTTTGAAACTTGATTAAGAAAAAAATATTCAATAAAACACTATATAACCAATTGGAAGCACTAGATATCATAGTTACAAATCTAAATTCAAAAAATTAGAATTTTATCCTTCATGGAAAAAAAGTTATGTGTTATACGATGAACATCACTCCTTAAAAATGTTGTTTACTGAAAAAAACTAGTTTTCGAAGGAGATGAAAAAATAAGTGCAATTTGATTGGACCAAAAATTTTGAAAAAAAAATATTTAGAATCTACAAACAAAATGTGAGAAATCTCTAGTTTGCATCATCTTCAAATTCTTTGCGGTTTAGCCACTATAGGTGCCTGAAAGTGAAGATTTAGTTAGAAAAAATTATTTTAGTGTCCAGTTTGGCCAAAAATTGTAAATGAGTATTGTGGGATCACCCATATAATATAAGAAAGGAACATTTGGAAAACCCTTTATAGATCATTACAAAAACAGTCTATTTTCTTGCAAAACAACCAAGAACATACATTGTTCATCACTGCGATCAATGGTGGCATCAATGTTCCATATAACACTTAAAATATAGCTTGTCATTCCAAGAATGTCCCAACAAAATAAACTTAGGCATCAGTATGTATCAATGTTGTTTGCATCTACTATGACATCCATACATATCTGCACATAGGGGAAATACATTGTCCATCACTATGATCAATGGTGGCATCAATATTCCATATAACACTTAATATATAGCTTATTATTCCAGGAATGTCTTAGTATGTATCAATGTTGTTTTCATCTACAATGACATACATACATATCTTCACATAGGGGAAATTAGGTGAAACACAACAAAACAAGAAATTATTCATCACTGATCAATGGTGACATCAATGTTCCATATAACATTTAAAATACACCCTATCATTCCCTACGTGCAGATATGTATGTACCTATTGTTTTATGGCAATGGTTGCAACGCAATAAAATAGTTAATGTTATACAGTCTTTGTTGTTTTCCATAAGGCGTTGTTGTATTTTTTCTCTAGCTTTAGCTATATTGTTTCATTATCGATAAGGTGTTGTTGGGAAAAATAATTTGTCTATGTGCATAGGTTAGTTATTGTGAATTCTTCTTTTTTGTGCGGTTTTTCCATCCATGTCACTATTGAAACAAATATTGTTTCATTTATGGTTCACATTTTGTGGAAATTTACTGTAAATTCTTCTATTTTGTGAGGTTTTCCCATCTGGGTCGTTGTTGAAACAAATATTGTTTGAGTCATGGCTTTCATTTTGTGGCTATGGTTGCAAAACAATAAAATAGTTAATGTTATATAGTTTATGTTGATTTCCATAAGCCATTGTTGATTGTTGTTCTCTAGCCTAGGCTATATTGTTTTATTTTCGATAAGGTGTTGTTGAAAAGGCTATATTGTTTCAATTTTTGATAATGTGTTGTTTAGAAAAGACTATATTTTTTGTTAAAATGAATATTGTTTGATTTATGGCTTCAATGTATTGCTTTTGCAACCATCACCCCATGCAAAAAAAAAAAAAACCCTCCAACCACCTTCACAGAAGCTTGGAAACAGGTGATTGAACTTGCACCTTCACAGGAGCTTGTCATTGTGGCATCAACATTAATTTTTGTATGGTTCCCGTGTAGTGGTGGTGGTTGTATAGAAGCTCACCTTTGTAGCATCAACATTAATTGGTGTATCTTTTCCATGTAGTGGTGATGGTTGTAATAACACCTGCCATTTTAAACCTCAAAAAACATAGTGAAAAATTGTGCAATTTTCAATAAGGCATTGTTGGATGTTGTTATGTGGCTTTGCCTACTATCAAACTTGTGAGCCAAAATAGCAAGCTTTTCTAAAGGTAAGAGTTTGATCGCATTATTCAACACATGTATCAGTATTTGTAGTTGTTCTTATATATACTTGTGGACATTTTTTTTTCATGTATACATCTACATATGCATATACATAAACATATATGCATGCAATTGAATTTTCTAAGTGTATACAAGGTCATACAAATGTGTGTAGATATATGTGTCTGTAATGCATTTGTATGTGTATATGCATGGAGGAGTAGTAACGCTAAAGCCACAGGTCAACAACCACTAATGCCTTATCAATAAGAACGTGAACTATTTTCATACTTTGCAACCATCACCACTACACAGAAACTGTACAACAATTAATGTTGATGCCAACTACCATTTTAATTTTGTTGGTCTTCTCTATCGTCTTTCCAAACTATATTAAGTGCAATGGGTATGTGCAAGATCATGATGGGCCAAAAAGTGGCAATACGATGGGTATTTGTAGGGTATGTGGCTAACAACTTTTTTTAATCCAAAATTGATGAAATGAAAAGGGTTTTTAAAGGAGATTCTCAGCTTTCCACCAATATAAATTATGCTTTACTTTGAATTTAATAAATAATTATTATTTATTTTTTATTTGAATTACGACTAAAGTCCTGATTGATAGGCTGATTGAAAAACATCTATAGATTTCAAACAATATCACATTTTTGGAATCCAAAACATGCATCACATTCTATGCTTCACATACTATAAGATTAAAAAGAAAATTTGAATTTCATGAAGTTTTGACTAAGTTAAGGTGGTTTACATGAGTTTTTATATTTCTTAAAAGTTTCAATAAAAAATTCATAATTAATTATTTACTTGGAAAAAATTATAAAAAAATATGCATCACATCGGACATGAGTCCTCTACTTATGTATAAAATATTATAAAAAAATATTATCATCTTATTGTGGTTAGGATGGCAGATACACACCTACTTCTTATTTTTTCCCTGAAATTTAAGTACTACTGCATTGAAATTTCTAATTTTCACCATATAGATTTTAAAAATAAACCTAGTAGTTTAGACACTACATTCAATTTTCTAAAAATTCTATTTTACATATTTTTGAAATAATATAGATAACTTATTCAAATTTTTATGTCAAGTTGCCTAACTCTAATTTTTCTAAATTTTTTGCCACTTAAGGGCCTATTTTTCCATGATGATCTTGCACATACCCAATAAGAAACATCATTCACCATTGGTGACATGGTGGCCAATGTATCTTGTTGCTTGGTTTGTGTTTGGTGGCGATGGTTTTGCATGGGTTTGTTACTTTGAATTTTTGTGTTTTGTGGGTTTTTCCATCCAGGTCGTTGTTGTAACCAATGTTGTTTCATTTATGGCCTCTTTTTTGTGGTGATGGTTGCAACACAATAAAATAGTTAATGTTATACAGTTTATGTTGTTTTTCCTTAATTTTTTGTGTGCCATATAATTTTCCCTATGTACAGATATGTATATTTGTGAAATTAGATGCAACCAACATTCATATGTACGACAAGATGAATATTAAGTGTAATAAAAAACATTGATATCACCATTGAATACATCGGTCGACAATGTATGCAAGCCTGCCACAACATAGCATAAACTATTTTAATATTGTTTCATTTATGGCCTCCATTTTGTGGCGATGGTTGCAACGTAATAAAATAGTTAATGTTATACAGTTTATGTTGTTTTTCCTTATTTTGTTGAGTGCCATTTAGTTTTCCCTATGTGCAGATATCTATATTTCCAAAATTAGATGTAGAAAACATTCATATGTGCAACAGCTTGATTATTAAGTGTAATAAAAAATAGTGATATCACCATTGAATACGTTGGTGGATAATGTATGTAGGCCTGCCACAAAACAACATAAATTATTAGATATGAATTCGACAAGTTTTAATTGCAAGGTCTAGAAAATTGGAATGAAACATATCAATCAATAAGAGAAATAGGTATGTACCTTTGAGTCTTTCTAATATGCAATAATTGAATCATGAAAATATTATTATAAGTAAAACTAATAATATCTTTTTTGATTGAATGTTATGGTCCTCATTCTCAAATTCCATGATTAAATCTTTGACCCTTAGCACCTTGTTATGCCAATTAAGTATCGTATGAATCATGAAACATTATTTAGATAGGTAAACAAAACATTCACACTCAACAAGGTCTAGATTCTCTATATTTTATATTCTCACATCCCATGTATGAGGGTTTCCCCTTATAAAATTATGAATTTATGGTGTTGGGGATTATGTCCAAATTGTACATCTTTATCAAAAACAATAAAAGAAGAACATTAGGCCATGCTCTCTCCAAAACTAAGAAATAATTTTATTCGATTACCATGGAAAGAAGATCGTTCTTCATATACCAATAAGAAGGCATTGATGAACATTTTCAAATTGTTACTTTGTTGGAGATAGACATGACATGAGATCATGTTTATTATTGGTTGGTTATTGATTGTGACTGAACAAGGTCTAGATTCATAGCAACAAACACATGCAAGGGGGCAAAGAAACAATCCCAAAAACATAATGTTTTAAATTTCCTTGCAACCATCAGCACCACAAGGAAAGCATAAATGAAACAATATTTTTTTCAACAACACCTTATCAAAATTGAAACAATATAGCCAAATCCACATAACAATAGTTGACAATGTCTTATGGCTAACAACATAAACTCTATAACATGCACTATTTAATTGTGTATTAAAAATGAAACAATATAGCCAAAACTAGAGAACAATGGTCAACAATACCTTATGGAAAACAACATAAACTATATAGTGTTGCAACCATAACCACAAAATGGAATCCTTAAATGAAACAATAATGGTCTCAAAAGAAACCTAGAAAATTCTTTGTTGAACAACACCTTATCAGAAATGACTATATACACACATACACACCCACACATACATATAAACATTCAAAATAGAAAACACCAATTGTGCATATATAAGAGTATGCAGCAATTGACCTAGACAAGAAGAAAATAACTATATATTGATATTAAAAACTTGACATATCTATATATAGATAAACGCATGACCTCAAAGATACATGTAGAAAATGCATATACAAACATACACACTCACACCTTAAATGAAACAATAATTGTTTTAACAACAACCTAGGAAATTACAAAAATTAGAAATGGTCATCATACTAGATTTTGGGAGGAAAAATGGCAGAGACATGCAAGGAACGGTTTGGAAATTATGTGAAAGATTACAGAGTGAATGGTAAGTGGGTGGACTTGTGCAGTGTTAGTTAGGCTTTGGCTCCTATCCACTCTTCTCTGATGGATATTAGACTTAATTCTGAGCAACTGGATGACCGCGTGGTTTGGTTTGATGATCCCTTTGGTAATTTTTCTGTGTCCTCTGCTTTTGCCAGGATTACTTCTTCTCTGGATCATCCTCCCTTCTGGTCTAAAGCTTGGTTTAAACTTTTGATACCAAAAATCAATATCTTTTTCTGGATCCTTCTCCAAAACAAAGTTCTAACAATTGATAACTTGTGTAAACACGGATTTCAAATTCCTAATAGATGCTTTCTTTGTAAGATGGAGGTTGAATCTGTGCGTCACTTATTCCTTCATTGTTCTTTTGTTGCTTCTATCTGGGGAAAAATCATCAGGTTATGGCACCTCCCATGGGTCTTCCCTTCGTCCATTGAAGACTTCTTCTCTCAATGGAAAGCCTCGACAAGAAATCCTTTGCTTAGATCTTTTTGGAATCTAATATTCCCTCATGTTGCTTGGGGCCTCTGGAAAGAATGCAACAATAGAATTTATAGAGGTAAAGAAGCCCCTGAGGATATTGTCTTTGATAAAATTGTTATATTTTTGAAGGAAAATTTCAATGCTTTGGTTCAGAAAGATAGTATGTCCTTGATAGCGGAGCACTTGCTATATGACCTAACTGTTGCTAAGGAGTGGAATATAAATCTTGTCCCGTCTAGAACCTCTCTAACAGCCAAGAAGGACAAAGAGGGCGTTTGTTGGTCTTTTCCGCCAAATGGTTGGATCAAAGCTAACTTCGATGGTGCGGCTAAAGGTACTCCAAGGGCGGCGGGCTATGGTGGAGTCATAAGGGATTCCTTTGTCAATTTCATAGGAGCGATGGCTTCTCCTCTTGGCTCCCAAACCAATCATTTGGCGGAGGCTGCTGGAGCTTTTCACATCATAAATTTAGCTCAAAGTCTTAACATTAAACATCTGTGGCTTGAAGGAGACTCCAAAAATATAATTGACTACCTTAAGAATGTCTCCCCCCTCGTGGACCATTAAGTCATGGATTAAGGAAGCCAAGTTGGCTTTGGCTAAATTTGATAAAGTTAAAATTTCACATGCTTACAGAGAAGCCAACACAGTAGTGGGTTTTTTTGCTAACGAATGGGTTAAGAGTAAAGATGTGCGTACCTAGCTTAATACAAATGATCTAAACTCTAATGTTTGCACCCTAATAAATTATGATAAATCACATGGAAAAGTGACGTGTTATCCCTTTAATGAAGATAGATAAGACCTTTCACATCACAATCATTAGATTGTATGGGACCGATCCCAGCGGCTTAATTTGCAAGAAAGGCTCGCACGCTTTGTGTGTGCTAAGTTGTGGTGGGGCCAATTTTAGTAAAGCTTTTGTCTGGGTCTACCCCACTGTGTCGACTGAAATGGGAGGAGACAGAAAGCAAATTGAGCTGGATAGCTATGAAACATACATGAAAAATGCCAAGGCCTGGGAAAAAGTTAAAAGTGGTGGGCTGCTTCCTTTCTTGGAGAAGCTCCATGGCTCTAGCCAGGAGGCTACGGACCTCTTTGTCAAAAATTGGAATAATGACAATTTGACCCTATTTGGCAGGAATGTTGAGCTCGCTGAAAATTTAATCACTGAAGTTACAGGCTTATCTACTAAAGGGAAGAAGTTTATCAGGGACAGGGATTTTTCTGATGAAGTTGTGATTAGATTTCCTAAAAAAGACAAAGAAAGGTTAATCCTAGTCAAAATTGCTAGTAGCTACTTCGATGTTGATTCTATAAAAGCCATCTAGAGGAAGGTGTTGTGGGTCATTATGGAGTACATTACGATGGACGGACGTTTTACCAGAGTTTATGGCTACCATTTTGCTCTTCTCAACCACTTCTACCACAAGGTTAGGATCTCTCTTCCCCATTATCATTTTTGTTCCCTGAAGAAAAGCTTGGAGGATAATAAGAAAAACCCCAATAGATTTCCTATTTTGCATACGGGGTTAATAAGATTGATTGTTGAGCATTTCCAAAACATGCCTTCCCCCACTATCCTAGATACCACTCTCGACTCTGAGAGTGATGACATGGAGCCTAGTGGGTCAGAGTATCTTCCTAACCCTAGTTTGGCTAGAAAAGTCCTTAGCTTGCATGCTAGCCCTTCTAGGAAAATAAACCCTACTCCCCTTTCTGGTAAAGCCCGTGTTGAGCTTGAGCTTGATAGCCCCTCCCTTTTGAACAACTCAATTCATAAGAAACCCCAGGCTAAAAGTCTTGTTTCCTATTCTAAATAATCCTCTAATTCAGAGGAGTTTGATGCAAATAAAACTATGGTTAATGATGAACCTCTGCCGGAAAAACATGCTGAAGATGAATCCCCTGTTAATCCTAACTCTGAGAAAATTGTTCCTAATATTGGTGATGAGCCCTCTCTGGATTTTCTGAACCTAGCTAAAGCCAATTCTGAGTCACACTCCAAACTCCTGGATTGGACTTTCACTAAAATTAATGAGCTAAAAATCAAAAACTAGGCCCTTCAAAGCAAAATTGAAGTTTTGGTTGCTAAAATTGCTGAGATTGAAAAGAAAGATGTGGACAGGGGGGTCCATGGTCATAGTAATAGAGACATTGATTCCAAGGTTGATCATATTATGAACACCATCAAGACTGTCGTTGAGCAAAATAATAAAATGGCTAGACACAATGCCATTATCATTAACGCTATGGGTGAGAAGCTTGATAAAACCCAACAGGGTTCTCTGGTGGTGGATTTGGAGGAAACAGAGGACAAAAGTCAGGACAGAGACGTGGGCATTTCC
This sequence comes from Sequoia sempervirens, assembly GCA_007258455.2. Classification (NCBI taxonomy): domain Eukaryota; kingdom Viridiplantae; phylum Streptophyta; class Pinopsida; order Cupressales; family Cupressaceae; genus Sequoia; species Sequoia sempervirens. The sequence continues at coordinate 838,525,760 of VDFB02281492.1, read as the reverse complement.
AAAAGAACCAGAGCCAACCTGAAGTGCAAGGTCCACCCTAATTCTAGGATGATTCAAACTTTTAAAAAGGGTGTCAATGATATGCAGAAGCTGGAGGAGGAGACGGAGTCTATCCTTAAGACTCTAAAGTAATGTCTGGGGTTTCTGTTCTTTCTTTTTTTTCCCTCTGTTTCAGCCTTTTAGGTTTTGTTCGAATGGTTGCTGCTAATCTTTTCTAGGGCAGCTGGTTTTTATGGTTGGACTTTTTTGTCCTCTCTTCTGTTTTGTAAACTTTGTGGTTTCGGGTCCCTGTAAAACCTGTTTTACCCTTTTATCAAAAACAACAACCTAGGAAATTCTTTTTTTCAACTTTACCTTATTGGAAAGGAAACAATATATCAAAAGCTATACACCAATAGTCAACAATTCCTTATCGATAACAACATAAACTCTATAACACTTACTATTGTACTATGAATCGAATATGAAATAATATAGCCAAAGCTAGAGAATAACACTCAAAAATGCCCTACATATGGAAAACAACATAGACTCTATAGCATTAACTATTTTGTTGTGTTGCAACCATTGACACAAAATGGAAGCCATAAATGAAACAATATAGCCTAAGCTAGAGAACAACAATCAACAATTCTTTATGCAAAACAACATGAGTTGGATAACATTAACTATTTTATTGCATTGCAACCATCACCACAAAACATAAGCCATAAAGGAAACAATATTGGTATCAACAGTCACCCAGATGGGAAAACCAAGAGCAAAACACAAAAATTCATATTAACAAACCCATGCAAAACCATCACCACAAAAGGTGAACCATAAATCAAACAATATTGGTTTCAACAAACTATATAGTCTTTTTTCAATAGAACCTTATCGAAAAGAAAACAATATTGTGTAAGCTAGAGAACAACAATCAACATTGCCTTATGGAAAACAACATAAACTCTATAACATTAACTATTTCATTGTGTTCCAACCATTGCCACAAACACAGAAACCATAAATGAAACAATATATCCTAAGCTAGAGAACAACAATCAACAATGCCTTATGGAAAACAACATAAACTGTATAACATTAACCATTTATTGCATTACAACCATTGCCACAAAATGACCATCGCCACAAACTGGAAGCAATAAATGAAACAATATTGGTTTCAACAGTGACCAGGATGGAAAAACCCACAAAACATAACAACTCACAGTAACGAGCTAATTCAAAACCTTCACAACAAAACGTGAACCATAAATGAAACAATAGTAGTTTCAACAGTGACCAAAATGAAAAAACCCACAAAACACAAGAATTCATAGTAACAAGCCAATGCAAAAACAAACAATATTTCCTTATAACCATCGCGACTACACGGAAACCATAAATGAAACAATATAGCCTAAGCTAGAGAACAATAATCAATAATGCCCTTTGGAAAATAACATAAACTATTTTCAAAATACTCTAAAAAGGGTTTTTTCAATATGCACCTCTTCTCGCACCTCTATGGAAAAACCCAGAAAACATAAAAACTTACAGTAACAAACCGATTCAAAACCTTCACCACAAAACGTGAACCATAAATGAAGCAATATTGGTTTCAACAGTGACTCAGATGAAGAAACCAACAAAACACAAGAATTAACAATAACAAACCAACACAAAAACAAACAATATTGCCTTCCAACCATCGCGACTACATGGAAACCATAAATGAAACAATATAGCCTAAGCTAGAGAACAACAATGAACAATTCCCTTTGGAAAATAATATAAACTATTTTTGAAATACTCTAAAAAGGGTTTTCTCAATATGCACCTCTTTCCGCACCTCTATGGAAAAATCCACAAAACAAAAAAACTCACAATAACAAACAGATTCAAAACCTTCACCACAAAACGTGAACCATAAATGAAACAATATTGGTTTCAATAGTGACCTACATGAAAAAACCCACAAAACACAAGAATTCATAGTAACAAACCAATGCACAAACAAACAATATTGCCTTCCAACCATCCCAATTACATAGAAACCGTAAATGAAACAATATAGTCTAAGCTAGAGAACAACAATCAACAATTCCCTTTGGAAAATAACATAAATTATTTTCAAAATACTCTAAAACGGGTTTTTTCAATATGCACCTCTTCCCGCACCTCTTCCCGCTTGCTTCAAATGCACCTCTTCCTGCTTGCTTTCTCTCTACTCCCTTCTTTCTCCAATGCTTGCAAAAAATGGGAAAAGAATTACCACAACCAACACTTTTGTATTGCTTTTGCAACCATCGCCCCATGCAAAAAAATACAAAATAACCTCCAACCACCTTCACAGAAATTCCACAATAGATAATCACACATGCACCTTCACAGAAGCTTTCCCTCCTCACTCATTGCTCTAATAAAAGATAAAGCCACGGAACAATACCCAACAATACCTTCTCAAATTGTGCAAACATTCGCTATGTTTTCTAAGGTTTTAAATGGCGACTCTTACCTACAACCATTGCCACTTCACAAAAACCATACAACAATTAATGTTGATTCCATCCAACATTTAATTTTGTTGGCCTTCTCATTCAACATGCCAAATACTTTTAATTAAAAATAAAAAAACATCTGCCACCTTTTTTCCAACCTGCAAGCCGATGCCAGAACAATGAAAAACCAAGAAAGCTGACGAAAATTCCAACCAAAGTTCATTAACATCTGCCACCTTTTTTCTGACTGGCAGGTTGACGCTGGAATGGTGAAAAACAAGGAAGGCTAATGAAAATTCTCACCAAAGTTCACAGAAATAGCCTATTGGCTAATAAATAAAAATTTAGTAAAAGCGGTGAATGGTTTAAACTAACATTCATAATATAAATTCAAAAAAACTTCTAGGAGTTAGTTGTTGTCAAATGATTATTTTTCCTAGGCTTATTTAACAAGCCTCTATGCAATGTTATATAAAAATATCTAAAGAATATAACTATAATATAGTATCAAACCTATTTCAATAGCTAATTTTGTGTGAGATTTTTGCTGGATTGAAGAACATGTGAGGTGCCAAAAAAAGGAATTTTCTACTTGTTGCATGAGAATGCCAATTTGTTGTAATATTGTTTATATGTGGTATTATTTGTTAAGTCAATATTAATCTAAGCATGTATTGTGGTGAAACTTGTGAGGGAGAGAATCATGATTTGTTTGAGCTTAGGAATGTGTTGTAGTAGTATACAAAATCTAGAAATGTACAACTTGTGTAACAACTAAAATCCATTAAATTATTTTTGTTTCTCATCCTAATATTGATCTATATTCTCTTATGCATATTTACATTTATTTATTTTGGTCTTTATCTCACATGCCTATAACCATTTTTTTAATGAATACAAATTTGTGTTTAAAACGTTGATTGAGTAATAACATCTTTAAATGTCTTTTAGTTTTATTTGGGAGGAGTTAAAAGTATACTAAATAAATTAAATTTTAACTCTTATTTTTTCTTTTTAAATTTATGTAGATGAATTTTGATTCCATTCTAATACCATAAAAATTATTGTATATTATAGTTAGTATATTTTGAAGTATCTCATTATCATCAATACAAATAACAATTCATACAGTGGTTAAAAAAGAAATTTAACTCTCATTTTTTATATAAATAATATAATTTTCTTTTGGTTAATTTTCCTTTTTAAATTGAGCATGATTCTTAAAATATTGATAATATTTAAAATTATATTTGCAAATATATCCATTTATATTGACATTTTTTTTAATTTAAGAAAATTTATATATATTGTGTATGCATAATTCTATGTTTAACTTTTAACAAAGTAATTTTTCAAAAAGGGGACTTAGATATAGTTTATAAAAATATTAAAAAAATATTATATTATTTACTTTTTTATGGAATTTCTCCATTCAAGAATGGAAAATTCTCACCATCCCACAAATTTTATCGAGATCTCAAGTAGCAACAACCCCTCCCCCCACTCTACCAACTAACTCATGCCCATCAATCAATTTGAATGGATTTCTTAATAGTATCATTAAGGATTTTTCAAGTAAATCAATTTGGAGGTGGGTCAGATTGGTGGGGGCGGGCTCAATGTTACTAAATCAAAGAATAAGCTCTTTTCTATTATACAAGTATATCATACTTAAATTAAAATGTCTCCTAAGGTTTAACGATCTTATTAACTAAAATATTGTTAGTAAACTTGATAAATTTACAAGGCCTATCTTTAGATGAACAAGCCCTAGTAGAAGCAAGAAGATAACACTTATCATTCATTAACCAACACAATTAAAAAAATCTTAAATATTTATTTTTACTCTAATTGAAGACCTCCTAACCCTTTGGAAATCCTTAATAAATCACCAGGCCTTTCACAATGGACCCAAAAATAGTAGACCCAAACAACTTAATATCAAACTTAATAAATTTCTTAATAATATATACTATATCAATTTTAACTTTTCTTAGGGATAGGCTTTAAAAAGGTACTTAATATAAAAGAAACACCATAAACAATAATGTTTTTTAAATCCCGAGAGATTACATAAAGCTTTCCATTTCCCTTATTATCTTTAACCAAAAAAATTAGAATATGCTTATTTAAGTAGATAGTTCCTTAAATGTATCCAACAATTTATCTAATGGCATTACTCTATCTTGGATAAGATCTACTAGTGCAAATTTGACCTTGATCATCCATAGTTCTAATTTTGAACCCTACACTTTTAAAATTTAAATTCAATTTAAATCTTGACAACACCCTCCCATTAGTCATTATGAGCTTACCTAGTGCATGTTTGTGTTGATTTTCATGCTGCATTTTATTTAAAGACATTCACTCAACCATTTAATATTTTTAAAGATTATTAGGAGATTATCAAAAGAGAACTTTCATTGAGAGGAATGTAATAGAACTTTATCATAACATATGTGATCATGTCTTTAATCACTATTCCCAATTCATGGAATTAGTTTGATTAGGGGTCTAATTGGGGAGAACAAAAATCTTGCAATTTAGCACATTCCCTAAAAGTGTTATTAAACATCATCAATCTCTATTGAGGTTCATATATTAGAAGATCAATGCAAATAATTTCCTTATTGATATCTTGTTTACTTTGATATGTGTCATCATAGAAGTTCCCATGCACATCAAAGTGGGAGAAAAAAATTAATGATATATCCATTCCCTTTTCCATTATTTTTTTGGAGCACTTTGACTAGATTGTCCTTTGTGCAATAACAAGTCTACAAGTGACATATTCTTGTGTTAATTCATCTCATGACATTACCCTATCTTGGATAATATCTACTAGTGCAAACTTTACCATGTGATTTTGAACCCTAACACTTTTAAAATTTAAACACCCTCCCACTAGGCATTGTGAGCTTACCTAGTGCATGTTATGTTGATTTGCATGCTATATTTTTTTAAGACATTCACTCAAACATTTAAAATTAACAAATACTATTAGGAAAAGTAGGATTTATCAAAAGAGCATTTTCTTTGAGAGAAATGTAATAACGTTTTCTCATAACATATATCATCATGCCTTTAATCATTATTCCTAAGTCATGGAATTGGTTTGATCAGGGGTCTAATTGAGGAGAACAAAACCCTCACAATTTAACACATTCCCTAAAAAATTTACTAAGCACTATCAATCTATATTGAGGTTCAGATATTAGAAGAACAAGGCAACCAAATTCTGAGCATCATTTTTTTGCTAGTCGATTCTTATATGTATAGGTTTATATTTGCACACTAGTTCAATTTCTTAGACATGGATATGAACCAAAAAAAAAAATGAGAGATTTATTGATCATCTAGAGATCTTAATGAGGATAAGACAAGCCTCACAATTTAGTAGATTTTGTAATGTTATTTTTGAACATTGTCGATCCATATTGAGGTGTAAATATTAGAAGATAAAAATGAGTGAATTTGAAAGATTAATTTTTTGCTAGTTGATTCTTACAACTATAGGTGTAGGCTTATACACTAGTTCTATTTCATAGACACATATCTAAACCAAAGCAAAGAAAAATTAGTTTACATATTTTAAGACATTTATAGAATCAAGTCTTGAACCTCCAACACTTCAAATAATCAACATCTACATCTCCAATAACAAATTTGTATTATTGAATTTTAAAATAAACATCACATTTAATTTATCTAATTTTAATATCAATTATTTTATAAATCCTACCCTTTTATAAAATGTACTTAATTTTTTTTTTTATTCAAGGGGTAAACGCTTTTGACCGGAGCTATGAACCGGAATACAACCATTCAACAATACCAATGTACTTAATTTTTTAAATAAAACATAATAAACAATATTTTTTCATTAGAATAAAAAATTAAACATAATAACATTATTAAATATATATTTTGTAATCATTAAAATATTAAATATAAATAATATTCATGAGAAAACATTAAAATAATAAATATAATTAATTAATTGTAATTTTAAGATGTGAATCTTTTCACAAAAATATTATTGCTTAACATCTGCGAATATTTTTTCACTTATTAGTTGACTCAATCTTCTAAATATAAGTTACACTCACCCCAACCTATGTACCAGAATGAATGTGAGATTAAAACTGTTCAATGACCAAGCAAATATTGACGCGAGGCACAAGAATGGGAACAAGAACGGGAACGGGAAATTTGAAAAAGCAGAAAGATTGGGTTAAGGGGGCCCCACATGGGTCCGGCCACCTGAGCATTCAACGCTTAAGAGTGTGCCGGATCATCATTGTGAACTTAAAAATATTATTAATGAAACTCCACTAATCATTCTTTATTAAAAAGAAAGTCCAGCTGTCCACTAGTCAGATATTGTGTAGAGGATGATCTTTCATGGGAGGATCCCGTCAAAGAAAGAGAAATTTGATCATTAACATTTTAAATGATGTTCAGGCGTGAGCCGGCAACGTTTATCCAATACGTGGGACACATATTTGACCGTATTTATTAATTAGGGAAAATTCAAAATCAAAAAATTAATAAATAGGGTCAAATGTGCATAGACAATACTTTCTGTTTGTTACCTAAGCATTCAAGGACAAAATTGAAAGAAAACTTGTGCTCGCCAATGGTCATTGACGTTTGAAAAGTTTTTCAATTTGGTGTTTTATTTGTTTTGCTTTGGTGTGGGTCATTACACTTATGATGATCAGATAAATGGTCCGTGCTCAGATGCCAAAGCAATTTTTTTTATATGTAAAATTTAATTATAGAGATTTGACCCTTGTATTTCAAGTTTTGGATTGTAAACATTTTAATTTTTTATACCACTGCATATATAGCAATACAAAGAAAGTTTTAAATGCATTCGGTTCAACTTTATTTTAATTTTTTTGAAGTGGTAAAATGTTCTGTATTTGATGGTACGATTCGTTGTTTTTAACAGAAAGTATTTGTTAGTTTAGATATCAAGAAAAAATTGTTTAACTCAATACATGTTAAGAAAGATATGATTTTGAAATTATTTAATATTTTAACATATTTTGTCAAATAACTATTAGAATTTTAATTTGTAAGAAGTTTTATAAATAAATACTGATCATTATTTTAATAGTTTAGATTATTAAATCAATAAGTCAATATACTAGCACTTAGACTTAAAGAAGGTTCAAGGATTACACTGATATAAAATTATATGTATGTTAATATGTTAGAGAGTATGTGTTTGTGCATCGGTGCGTATGATGTCATGTGTTGCAAATTCTAGTTGGTTGGATTAAACAATTAATAATAAGTCCTAAATAATGAAATGAAATAAATTAGACAAATCTAATATTTTTCCTTAAAGAATTTAAGTATTATCTGATTTTGAAATATTTGCATTCAGATTTAAAACATAAAGCAATGGATGAAAAAAGAAAGTTGTCATCAAATCAAGACTAAAACATTACAAATGGAAATAGAATGTTCTCATCTAGTTGGAAAATCAATATTTATTGGGCTTTTATGTAATAATTGAGATTTTGGAGGCTTTTACCATTAAATGGAAACTGGTTTACCATTACACAACAACGAAATTTTTTTTTTTCGATGATTCAATAGTGATTTGTAGGTGTGAGACTTGTTTTAGGCTCAAATCTCACACTATATGTAGCCTATGACTAATTATTTTTGTCATATATAATTGTGGATATTATTGATTAGTTTAATGGAAAAAATGTATAATTGTACATGAATTTAACATGATCTTATCTAAGCACATATTTAGGGACCAATTTTATTTTCAACTGACCCATTCCTATATAACTAGGTCAAATCCATAGTGCAGATTTGACCCTAAAAAATTTAAATTCATTTTTATTTAGCCCAAGGAAACCCCTTTCCATCTAGCTATTATGAGTTAACTTAGGTGAGAAATATGCTAACTTGCTTGTTTGGGTATTTTACAAATAGACAAACCTTAGTTCATTTTTTATCCATTTAAGAGCTCTTATCTTGACTTGCAATAAATCATGCAAAGCACATTACATTAGTGGCTTACATCAATATTTATATTTTGTGGTAGAATTCAACATAGTGCATAATTTCCTATTATCTTTCACACTTGCACCAAAACTATTAAATTGAATCTTGGTGGTTCTACTAAAGGAGAAGACCTTTCCCTAACAAAATCCAAAAAGTTGCTTGTCAAAACCACTTATTTTACATAGTCAAATTTCAAGAAGTCAAGAAAATACATTTTAGTAACAAAAAATTTACAAATCATTTTCATTCACAGCTCCATTAGATATATCAATAAGGTTACCTTTTAGAAGTGTTAACTTGATTTTTCTACACATAAATTCAATCTAGAGTAGAACAAATGTTAGTTAGTCATATATCAAATAACTCTAGAACTATACCTAATATCTAGCACATACTTAATAAAAAAGAAATAGCCTACAATCAAACATCATCAAACTACACATAAAGCTAGATCCTTATCCTTTCTTATGAATTGAAAAAGAAAGTGTATCATTTTAAGTTAATATATTCGCTGGTTATATGAGGGTCAATTAATTTCTCGTAAAGTTTTTCCTTACCCTAGTTTATGTCTGCATGATATATTATTTTTCCTTTATCTGTATTGGTGAAGTTGTCCAATCTTACACCCTAGCTCTTGGCCTTAATATTTTATATTATATGTCATATTTCATTTCTAGAGTTGAGTCATTTTGATACCTTAAATTGTGTATTATATTTCCCTTATAAATTTTTATCCTATTAAGTTTTGTGTATTGAGTTTATCCCAAAGTCTCACAATTTGTCTCATTTTCCTTTGAGAAAAAATTATCATCTCCATCCCATAAGGGCTAAGAATTAACTTAAAAATAAAATATTTATTTGTCTATCAAATAACACTCATAAGGAAGGGGAAAATTTTGATCATGAGGCACATTTAGGCTAAGAGTTTAGGAAAGAAATCCCTAGATCAATACAAAACTATTTTCTTATGAGGATTGAAGATTATATTTTAATTTGGTGAATGCTTCTTATGTTATTTTCTTTCAAAAGAAAAATATCTTTCCCCAATTTTTTTTGGGGTAATACCCAAAACCCCATACCATAATATTAAAGGAGAAAGATGGTGGCCTTTAGTAAGATTTACATAAAACTTCCTTACTTTTCTCCTTCTATTTCTCATTTTGGGAATGTTCTCCTATCATGTTATATCACTTTCTATCTTTTCTCAAAGTGTACAATATTAGGATACTCTATTCCATGCATGCAATAGTGAATTCACTCTTCCTTTTCCTCTATTCTATTATTCGTTCACTTGAAACCATTATTAATAAATTTAAGGATATTTTAGGGGATAAAGATAGTATTGATAATTTTATTAACAACAGCTTCCCTAATCTTCAGGCCAATCCTTTCCCCATCAATGATGAATAATTATCTCATGTAAACTTCAATTTTTATTAGATGATGAGTGAAGAGATGTTGAACATATTATTCCATATTCTTCCTCTACACCTTATCTTCCTAATACATAAACACTCCCAATTAATTTTTTCTTCATGAATCAAATTATTCCACCTATTATGGCATCACTTAATAAGTCCATCAGCATTCAAAATGCATCTTCTTGAATTCAAAATTATCATGAATTTAAATATATTTTCCTCCACTTCCTCCCCCTATAGTCACTATTTGAGGTATTCCTAGTCACCCCCAACCTTCTAATTTCAGTACACATATTACTTAGTCTATAATGTGCAATATGCTAGTTGCTACTAAATTACATGTAATAGCCCATACATATAAAACTCATCCAAGAATAAGTTCATCTTGTATCTATTTCTCTTCTTCCATCAACTTTATTCATTCCTATTTAAACTACCAAGCAGTATGATCTAATAATGAAATTTAGTCCATACTCCATCTAATATCTATCTTCAGGAGTTGATTCAAACTTCACATTCTTATTGTGACATTATTTAGAAGGATTTATGGAATATTTATGTTTTCTCTTTTTCTAATTCAAAATAATAATCTTATCTCATTGA